>CM027399.1:162996020-163026470 GCA_015711505.1 Sylvilagus bachmani | reverse complement strand
GTGGCCCTGCGGCGGGAACGTGGGAACCTGGTCCCTGTCCCCGGTGGCATCAGTGTGCCCAGCGGGAGGGTGGGGCGGCACAGGTGCCTCAGCCTTTCGTCTCGCTGCCCAGTGAGTGACGAAGAGACAGGTGGCCTGGGGGAGAGGAGAGAGCTCTGTGGAAGTCAGAGGGGGAGACCTCGGTGGTCAAGACCTCACCAGACTGGAGGAGCCAGGAGCGGGCGTTGGCCTAGAGGTTACCACACTGGCAGCAATGCCCGCGTCCTTCGCTGGGAGCCCGGTGTGCTTCCCCTCTGGCTCCTAACCCCAGCTTCACTGGTGATGGCTGGCGTAAGCTGGGTTCTCGCCATCCATATGGAGACCTGGATGGAGTTCCCAGCTCCTGGCTTTAGCCCAGGCCCGGTCAGGCCGTGGTGGGCATCTGGGGAGTGAACGAGGGTGGGAGGGAGCTCAGCACTGTCTTCCCGTCTCTGTCTCGTGTGTGTGTGTGTGTGTGTGTGTGTCTGTCTGTCTGTCTGTCTGGAATCAGTAGCTTCCCTGAAGACAAACCTCGGGGGACAAGCTGCCTACACGGGGGGCTCACGTGGCAGGCTGTGTGTTGGATTCTTGCGGTCAGTCCCCTCAGGCCACGGCACGTGTGTCCACGGAGCGTCCCTGTGTCCGTGAGGTGCTGATCCCGTGCCGGCGCCTCCCTGAGGGTCTGCAGTGGGGCCACACTCGTCTCGGCTGGCGGCAAGGTCATCACAGACTCTGGCCCTGCCGTGTGTCCTGGGTGCCATGGCTGCCGGGCCGTGAATTAGCTGTCCATCAAAGAGCAGCTGTCCCGGGACAGGAAGATCCAGCCTGACGAGCGCCGTCAGCTCCGGAGACGGCCCTGGCGGTGCTGGCTGGAGTTACAGGAGGTGGTGTTTGGACACTGCCTGGATGGGTAGCAGGTGTCAGATGGGCAGGGCAGGGAAGCAGGTGGGTCCTGGTGAGTGCTCCGCCAGGGAGAGGCCAGGGAACGCGGCAGGAGCGAAGGGGGGGCCCTCGGGCCGGCTGTGCCACCGCAGGCGCTGGGGTGCCAGAGGCAGGGACATGTCAGGACTGAGGGGTGCAGCTTCCTTCTCGTCCGGGAGGGGCAGCGTGGCCCCAGAGGTGAGGTGTGGGCCGGGGTCTCTGGCAGTCCCGAGACACCGCGGGCTCCCCCAGGCCTGGAATTCACCTGTGATCTGGGAAGCAGGGTCCGCCCATGTGTCTGGGCCTGTTCGCACCTCACCCCACGCTGGGGGTCTTCACGGGAACACAGGGCTCTCGGGCTGGCGTTCGTTGTGTGGGCAGTGAGCCAAGCCCCCACAGGATAGGAAGGGTCTCTCCAGGTGCCATCCTGGCTCCCAGACCCAGACGCCATGCTTCTCACTGCCATGGCAATTCAAAGGAGAACTGAGACTGGGAGGATTCCAATTGTGCTGGACTCAGTTTCTTAGCTCAATTCCGGGTCGTTTGAATACGATTCTCTGAAGGGCAGCCAGTCGCTGGAGTGATTCCATGTACTGGTGTGTGTGTCTTAGGACACAGACAGCGATCGGCTGGAGCCTCCGCACCTGTGTTCTGTGGCCCGGAGCATCCTGAGGTGTCGGGAGTGCTGGGTGCACAGGGGCGATGGAGCCACAGCACGGTGCAGCGGGTCTCAGCAGAGCGGTGTTGTGCCCTCCACGTGGGAGACTGGCCACGCGCGTGTGTGTGCATCTGTGCATGTGTGTACCTGTGGTGTGGGTGGGTCTGGGCTCTGTGCATCAGTATGCACGCGTGTGGTAATGGTGTGTGTATCTGAGTGAGGCATGTATCTGTGTTCATACGTATGTGCATGTGTGCCTATCTGTGTTGTCTGTGTTTCATCCGTCTGATGGCGTGTATGTGTGTTCACATGTGTGTAAACGTGGGTTTGTGTGGTATACATGTGGCAGGTGTGTCTGTGTTAGCAGCGTGTATGTGGTGCCTCTGTGCATACGTTTTTCCATAGTGTACATGTGTACATCCATGCATTTTGTATGATGCATGTGTCTGTGGTACGTGCCTGAGACAGCTATCGCGAGCTCTGCCGACACACGGTGCCTCGCGTCTCCTCCGCAGGGGGTTCTGCTACTTCAACTCCGTGGCCGTGGCCGCCAAGCTCCTGCAGCAGAGGCTGAACGTGAGCAAGATCCTCATCGTGGACTGGGTGAGTGCGGCCCCTGCGTGGTGGGAGGAGCCCTGCCCGCCCACTCCCCTGCACTGGGTACACAGCCCACGACCGGCCTCTGGGAGGAGCCCTGCCCGCCCACTCCCCTGCACTGGGTACACAGCCCACGACCGACCTCTGGGAGGAGCCCTGCCCGCCTACTCCCCCGCACTGGGTACACAGCCCACGACCGGCCTCTGGATTAGGGAAACATAACGTCTCAAAGACGCAGCTGTACGCGTCTGCACCATGGTGTCCGTCAGCCCCACCTGGCGGCCCGCACTTCCCTAGAAGGCAGAGTTCGGGAGGAGGCTCGGGCCTCTGGCCCGGGCCCCGGCTGCCCCTCCCTGGTGCCCTCTGCTGCTTGGGACACGTGGGGGTTGTGCTTAGGGGATGCGGGTTGTCCTTGTGTGTGGAGGTCTGGATGACGCCTGTCACCCACAGCCCACGGGGTTCCCCTACTTGTGCCACCACTTCACACGTGCCTGCGCGTGGACAGACACGGCAGCGAGCCCCCTCCCAACAGAGGCGGAGACGCCACCGGCGCCAGAGCTTTGACGAAAGGTGCACGCCCTTGCTGGATGCGGGGCTGTGGCTAGGCACTGAGGCGAGAGAGCCAGGCCCCAGGAGCCCTGCCCGAGCCATGGCGTCCGTGGGTGGGAGCCCCTGTCCCAGCCTGAGCACACGGAGGCGAGGGCCGCGCCGCGGCCTGGCCCTGCCCTGAGCCGGCTCCCCGCCCCACAGGATGTGCACCACGGGAACGGGACGCAGCAGGCTTTCTACAGCGACCCCAGCGTGCTCTACGTGTCCCTGCACCGCTACGACGACGGCAACTTCTTCCCGGGCAGCGGGGCGCCCGACGAGGTGAGCAGGGGCGGGCCTCGCCGAGGGATGCTGGCAGCGTGGAGCCCATGCTCCCTTGAGCCGGGCCGTGACTCGAGGCGGACGCCAGCTGGGCCCCGTCACGAGAGCAGGCAGGCCTGTGTTTGAGGCACAGGAGAACCAGAGATGGCTTCTGGTGCCGGGCCGGGAGACCGAGGATCACAGACCAGTAGGCAGTGGTGCCTCCGGCCGCGGGGCCCCGACGTTGCTCCTCCTGCCTCGTGCGGGGGCTGCCCGGAGCCGCGGGCAGGGGGATCCACTCGGGCCTCCCAGAGTCCGCACAGGCGCGTTCTGCCCTGAGAGTGGCCGCGGGCCACCCAGAGCTGCTGACCCTCAGGAGAAGGGACTTCAGGGGTCCCTCGGGGGGCCCAGTGCTGCACGGGTCCAGGGCCCACGAGAACCTGCAGCTTCTGTGCACACTGCTCTGTTGCTGACCTCGGAGCCCCAGGGTGTGAGCGTGGCCAGCGTGGCCCCTCATGGGGCCAACAAAGCCCCAGCCTGGGCGCCACCACCTCCAGAGTCCCCATGAGGATCTGTGACACCAGTCTCTCTCCCTCGGGCCACAGGTGGGCACAGGGCCTGGCATGGGCTTCAACGTCAACATGGCTTTCACCGGCGGCCTGGACCCACCCATGGGGGACACTGAGTACCTGGCGGCCTTCAGGTGAGTCCTCTGTCGTCTGCCCCAGGGGCCGTCAGCAGCCCTCCGTGGAGACGTCAGCCCAGCGTTTCTGGAGCACGGCTCTGCGCGAGTCGCTCCGGCCTCGGCCCTGACGCCAGCTCCACCTGCTGACCTGTACAGCAGAGAGAAGCCCAGGGCCACTCTGGGTCACGACAGGGCAGGCCAGGCCTGTGCCGAGCCAGGTGTCGCCGCCTGGGAGACTAAGCTTTCGCGATCTTCTGGTTTTCTTCCCCACGCCCTTTGGGAGGCTGTAAAACGTGAGGAAACCTGGAACCAGAGGCTGCTGTCACCTCCGCGCTGCCCCGTGCCTAGCTGCGGTCCCTCGGGACACAGCACGGGGTCGTGGCTGCAAAGGCTGGTGGGGGTCAGGCCTCCAGTGCGTGTGCTTCAGTCCCTGGGGACAGCGGCGGCTCAGCCGGGTGGGCTTTCTTGTTCTGGGAGGGGCCTCTGCTGCTCCGCTCCAGCACGCGCGGCAGCGGCACGTGCCTGTCCCGGCGCTCCCCGGGCCCCTGTGTCGGCGGCACTGTTAGCACGGCTGGGCCGGGCCCTCGCTCCTTGGTCAGGATGCCGGTGTCCTTTGCGGGACTTGTTCTCCAACGCCATGGTCTGTCTTGATTGGTGCACAGACCAAGCACACGTGCCTAGGCCGTGTCTAATGCCTGTGCGCGCATCTCTGGATGCGGGTGCACGTGTGTCTCCATGTGCTTGCGTTTCTGGGTGCCTGTCCAGCTGTCTGCGCGTCTGTGCAGTGAGCATGCGCGTGTCTGGAGATGCGAGGGCACACATGTGTGCAGGTGCACGTGCTGGTGGGGGGACGCTATACGAGGACATGCCTGTGAACGTAGACTCTGCCCCGAGTCTGGGCACCCCGGATGAGACGTGTGGCCTCTCAGCTGCAGCCTGCTCATCGAGGAACTCTGGAGAGGGCGCGGGGGTCTGGCCCCTGCTGGGCAGGTCCCGCAGGCTCTCAGTGTAGAAGCAGCAGTCCTGCCTTCGCACCTCAGGGTGGAGCCTGCGTGTCCTCACAGCAGAGCCGGCCTGTGTGGACAGGGCTCAGCCCAGCCATGGAAAGCCACACCCAGAAGGACCTTCACCTCTCCTGGTCTTGTGCGGCTGCATTTTGGGGTCTCTTCTTCCATCCGGCAAACACAACATTCTTGATGACTGCTCTGCCTAATTTAAAGGCACTTTGCTTCCCCAAACACAGACAGGATCTGAAAGTTCTTGTTGGTTTATTTATTTTCAAGTTTTTACTTATTTTGCTTTATTTGAACGGCTCAGACCTCCCGTTCACTGCTCCACTCCCCCAGTGCCTGCAACAGCTGGGACGAGCGCCAGCTGACCCAGGAGCCCAGAAGTCATGCTGGGTCTCCCCCTGGGTGGCAGGGACCCCACGCATGAGCCGTCACCTGCTGCTCCCAGGGTGCACATCGGCAGGACGCTGGACCAGAAGTGGAGCAGGGACTGGACCCCGTGGGTGTGGGATGCCAGCTGCAGCCCCAGCACCCACCCCCCCCCCCCCGGGAAGTTTTCTGACGTGACATCCGAGCCCGGGACGCAGGGGCCGTTGCCGCTCTGTCACACATCCGCTGCCAGTGTCACTGTGTCGTCTCCTGCCGAGAACCCGGTTCCCGGGGGCTCCCTTGCAGACAGTGCCTGCGAGGTGCCGGCGCTCCCAGGGCCAGCTTCCCGGGCAGAGGGGGGCGGCGCCGGGCCTGGCCTCTTCACCCGGCTCAGCTCCTCCGCCAGGTGTGGTCTGCACTGGCCTCACCTCAGGGGCGGCGCCCGTGGCCTCCGTTCTCTGACCCGGGGTGGAAGTCCCGCGCCCCCCCCCAGGGCCCGTTTTGTCCGCCAGGCGCCGCATCTGTTTCCCTCTCCCGCCGGGTGCGTGTGTGCGGATACCTATCAAGTGAGCTCTGTGAAGCCTGCACAGCGTCTTTGAACAGGAAAATTGTCTCGGTCTTTTTTATTGCTCCTAATGTCAAGTAGCGCTTTGAAGTTCCCTGGGCGAAGGTGGGGAGGGGGTCAGAGGCCCGACTCCCCCTCTACTGCTTCCCCTGGGGAGCCGGGAAGAACCGCCCCGCCTGCCCGGCCATCTCGCCCCAGATGCGAGGAGATAAGAAAATTGCCCCTAATGAGGTCCAGAGGCAGCTGCACTTTCTCCTGGGACTTGGAGACCAGGCACAGGCGCCCTTAATTCAAACCAGCCCCAGCCGGCCCCAGACGCCTTTGAAGTTGGCCATGAGCATTTGGGGGGGTGGGGTGGGCACAGGAAGGCTGGGTCTGGGGGAGGTGAGGAAGGCATTTCTTAACCCCTCCTTTACCTGGTCCTCCTGGCCGAGAGCCCCGCCTCTCACGCGATTCCTCCCCTTGGAGCTCAGACCCGCACACACCGGGGCGCCCCATCTGCTGACGGTGCCGGCTGTGCCCAGAGCGCGGGGCGCATCCGACCCGCATGCCCACCGTTCCAGGAGGTGTGAGGGCTGCGCTCTCTGCGCCCCGTTCCTGCCACCTGGCATGTGTCAGTGTGCTCTGGCGTGAGGGCAGGTGCGCGAGGCTTCGCCTGGGGGCCAGGGCGCTGCCCGCTGTGCCCACGCCTGGGGCCGCACGCTGCCTGCCCTGCGGTTTGCTCCCAGCTGCCCCACCGTCTTTTCTGAAGGCCATCGTGTCTCCCTACGGACGTCCAGATGTCCTGTGAAGAGGCTTCCTGAGGATGTTGCACAGCGATTTCAGGAACCAAACAGCTAAGCTGAAGCCTCGGCAGCCCCGGTGCCTGTGCCGCCAGCCTTGGGGATTCCGGCAGCAGACGGGCGCGGAGCCCACGCCGAGGGTGGCAGAGGCAGGCAGCCAGGGTGCCCACGGGGCTGCTCGTGGCACAGGACTCAGGACTGTGGTTGCCACGCCTTCACTGTGCCCCTCTCACTGGCCCTGCATCCCAGGGGCGGGCCGAAGCCTCCAGAACCCTGGGCTGGCACCGTGCCATGAAGGACAGGTGCTGTGGCCCACAGGCCCCACCCCACCACCTCCTCTTAAATCAAACGTAGCGGGGACTCAGCCAGGCCCCACTGCTCCCGCGCCTCCGCGAGTGTCCGCTGTGTGGCCCTGGCAGCGGAAGCGGCTGACCCCGCTCTGGAGCCTGAGCCTTGCTCTCGGGACCCCGCGGTCACGGCTGTTCGGCGGAGGGAATCGCGGGAACTGGGTCCGACCGCAGCGGAGAGGGAAGCGAGCGGCTCGGCGCCCAGGCCTGCGGGCTTTAGGGCGACTCAGCCCGGCGGGCGAGTCTGGGGTGACAGGCCGTGTAGCCCCGTCAGAGTGCATGCCTCGTGCCTGGGCAGGGGCCTTTCCGAATCCAGCCGTCAGGGTGGCTGTCGCCCCTGGTCCCGGGGAGAAGAGGCACAGGTCTCCCGAGTGCACATGCGTGGCTCTGGGGTCCACCGCCTCCACCCTAATCGGAGCTTTGGGAGAGGGCCCCAGCGGGAATCTGGCGTGCAGTGTGGGGGTTGTGTGTCTTGGCCAGTGTGGGTGCTTGGCCGACTTCACCGGGAACTTTGGTCCAGCACCAGGACTGAATGAGAAATGGAGCCGGCGGTGTTCCGGCCACAGAGCTGCACGTGGGGCAGTGGCTCCATGTGGCTGCCCCGCTGTGGGCCCCTGGAGGCTCAGGATTCGCGTGGCCCACATGTGTGCTGGTGGAGGCCACAGAGATGCAGCCACCATGGGGCACTGGTCCCGTGTGACTGAGTGGCTCCACGAAGAGGTGGTGGTGCAAGGGCAAATGGCGGGCTTCTCCTGGGAGGGGCCGGGAGTCCGCCGAGGCCACAGCACCAGGCCTCACGCGCCGCCATACCCGCCTGCCCTGGGAGCCAGCATTCTTCCTTCTGCCACCATGCTGCACCCTGGCCCCGAGGGATGAGCAGGCTGTTAGCGGCAGGACCAGATGGCGCCTTTGGCACACGTGGTCCCTGGAGTGTCCCAGCGCGTGCTGCCGGCGTGCTGGCCCGGTTGTCACGTGCTATGCAGCATTTTCCGTGTTTCAGGTGGGCACTGTGCTCACTTCCCAAAGCCACCTTACCAGGGAGCAGTGCCGTGCGGCCCTTCTCACATGACCCCGTTGTTAAACACAGAGCCTGTCTGTGTTGGCCGTGGTCCAGGGCGCCTTCCAGGGCTTCCCTTCTCAGCCGCAGCCCCCAGGCCTGGCGCCCCCTGTGGCCAGGAAGGCACCCCAGGCCGGAGGGAGGACTGTAGGGAGGACCAGTGCTCTCTGGTCCAGCCCCATGCTAACACAGCTGGTGCCATGGGGGGTCAAGGTCACCTTTGAAACCTGCAGACCCGGCACACCAGCCTTGGCAATGCGTTGGTGTGGAGGCGTGCTGGTCCGGGCTTGGAAGACACCGGGGAGGTGCACCGTGGTCACACGTGACTGGCGTCCGCCCAACTGGGGAGCGGGCCGGCGCCATCCGTGCGAAGAGCTCTGTGTTCCCGTGAGTGTCCCGGCCCCGCTCCCCTGGCTGGCCCAGTGACACCGCTGCCACCCTTTCCAGGACGGTGGTCATGCCGATTGCCAACGAGTTTGCGCCGGACATGGTGCTGGTGTCGTCGGGCTTCGACGCCGTGGAGGGCCACCCCACGCCACTCGGGGGCTACAACCTCTCTGCCAAATGTAAGTGCCCTGCAGGGGTCGCCTCCCCCAAGCCTGGGTCAGCGCATCGCCATGGGTGTCACGTCCCCCCAGGAACTGCAGGCGAGGTCCCTAAGACGCACGGAACAGGAACTGCAGGCGAGGTCCCTAAGACGCATGGAACAGGAACTGCAGGCGAGGTCCCTAAGACGCACGGAACAGGCTGCACACCAGGATGCCGGGGCCCCCTGCCCTGCAGGGACAACAGCCGGTGCCCAAGGAGCAGGGTGTGCTGGGTGCCGTCCCCTGGGACGCGAGTGCCCCCAGGAACTGGTGCAAGTCCCCACTGCACTGATGGCTGACGGCGTCTGTGCTGCTCTCGGCTCTCTGGTGGCACCTTTACCTGGGTGGGGCAGCCGGCCCTTCAGACCAGCGTGAAGTGGCAGGAAGCAGCCCGAATCGTGCGTGTGGTTGATTTGCCCTAGTGGGAGAGTGACCCCGCGCCCTTGAGTGGCCCCGGGTGTCCGAGCCATCCAGGAGCTATGGATCTCCGGTGGCCGTCCTCCTGATCTCGCAAGTCCCCGGGGTCACACTCCTCCATCAGTGCCAGGGGCCAGGGAGGAGAGCCTGTGTCCCCACCCTTGCCAGTCCCCACGGGAAGACCGGCAGAATGCAAGGGGCCCCTGCTCTGTTGCACTGCCCCCCAGGGCCCACCTGGCTGAGGAAGTGACCAGGCTCCTGCACTGACTGGTGCCCACAGCGCCCAACCCAGACGCCCCGCCTCCCTGCTCTGAGCCTTGTCGCTGCTCCCCCAGTCAGGGGCCAAGCCAGCTTCTCAGAAGCCACAGCACCACCAGCACCCCCATAGCCAGGAGGTGCTGCCGGCATGGACAGGCAGCCCACGCCACGGCCACCACCCTGCACCCCATCGACCTCTGCTTCCTAAGGCAGGGCAGGCGGTGCTGGGTGGCATGGCCGTCACCCTGCCCCGTCTGCCTGCTCTGCAGTGAGTCTCCTGAGCAGACCAGCCGCCGCCGGGGGCGTGGGGGGGTGGCTGTGGTCCAAGCCCGGCCCCCACTGGCACGTCCCTGTCCCCTCGCAGGTTTCGGGTACCTGACCAAGCAGCTGATGGGCCTGGCTGGCGGCCGCATTGTGCTGGCCCTCGAGGGAGGCCACGACCTGACCGCCATCTGTGACGCCTCTGAGGCTTGTGTGTCTGCGCTGCTGGGAAATGAGGTAGGAGGACCACAGGGGCCAGGGCCCAGCCGGGGAGGACGCAGGGGCCAGGGCCCAGCCAGGGAGGACCTCAGAGCCAGGGCCCAGCCAGGGAGGACCACAGGGGCCTGGGGCTGGCCGGGGAGGACCACAGGGCCAGGGCCCAGCCGGGGAGGATGCAGGGGCCAGGGCCCAGGCCAGCGAGGACCGCAGGGCCAGGGCCCAGCCGGGAGGCCGCACTGGCCTGTGTGGCTCCTGCTGTGACAGAGGGGACAGGGAGAGGCTGTGAAGGGTGGGCGAGGACGTACAGGTGGAGTCCACTCATTCTCCATGGGGGACGAGGGGGCCTTCGCCATGGAAGAGTTTGTTCTATTGTAGTCTCTGGGCCGTGCGTTTAGGAGTGGCCTCAGTGGGCCCAGAGCCCCGCCTGCTGTTCTGAAACCTCAGGTGCCCCCCAGGTCGGAACTCTGGCCACGGGACCAAGGCAGGGGGACGCTGAGGCTGGCACAGAGGGGCTTCCGGGGCGGGGTTGGAGCACCACGCACAGGGCCGCGCTGCGTGCTCGCCCTGCGGCGAGAAGTACAGCGGTGCCCTTGCTGCGTCCCCCGGGGGGCACGCAGAGCAGGGCCTGGAGCGACCCGCGCGTTTCACGTCGGCTTCCCAAACCATGCCCTCGCCAGGACTTTTATCTGCCCGAGGCCTCTGGACGTGGGGTCCACGCCTGTGTCCCACCCCACGCCAGGGCTCTTAGCCCTGGCAGGAGCACAGGCCCAGTGCCCACGTGTGGTGGCTGCCTCTACGCGCGAGCACCGTGCCGAGGAGCGGCTCGTGGTGTCCACGCTGGGCCTGACCATCGGTGGGACCCACAGGTCCATGCCCCCGTGCCCAGCCCCCCGCCCTGGGGGCCCCGCGCTCAACGCCTTCCTTGTTCTCAGGGTGAGGTTTGTGTGGCACTCGGCCTCCCGCCTCACCTGTTCCCACACACTCAGCACTATAAAGTGTCCCCAGCCCCCCAAGTCGCGGCCGCCAGCAGCAGTCCTGCCTGGCGGGGGCACTCAGGTTGGGGACGTGGCCCCCAGGCCCTCAGCCACTCAGTCCCGGGACGGCGACCTCACAGGTGCCCCCAGCCCTCCTGTCTGCAAGCGTCTGGCCTGGTTGTACAATGGCTGGCTGGGGTGGCTCTGTCCAAGCCCCGCCCCACACAGGCCCGCCCTGCTGGGACGGTGTGAATGGGGTTGGGAAGGGTGGGGGCCCACAGCCCCCTGGAGCCGAGCAGGCCACTGGGGGTGGGAGGGGGTTCCTCATGAGGGAGTGGTTCTGGTTCATCCTGCTGTGTTCCAGCGGCGGGGGTGGGGGAGGAACCCACCCCCACAGCGTTCCCGCCCCTGCTGCTCCCTCAGGCCAACAGTGCAGACGCCGCCTGGGGCCTGCACCAAGGACCAGTGAGTGGGGTGAGGGGCAGCCACAGGGCAGGCGAGAGCCCTCCGCCCGGCACCTCCCAGCCAGTGTTCCGCCCCGGCCTGCTGCCCTGGCCCTTCCGGGAAAGGGTCCCCGTGCACCCTAAAGGCAGACAGCCCCCGAGACAGACCTCTGTTTCCTGTGAAAGACCCTCCTCCACACCCCCCCAAAGCCCAGCCCGAGGAGCTCACATCTGTGGGGGCACAGTCTCCCGCCTGCGCCTGGGGGCCTTGTGGGGGCCTGTTGGGGGGATCCCGCGTGTATGTGGGGGCCTGCGTGTGGGGTCCTGTGTGTATGTGGGGTCATGTTGTGGGGAGTCCTGCATGTATATGGGGTCCTATGGGGCCTGTGTGTGGGGTCCTGTTGGGTGGGGCCTGCGTGTGGGATCCTGTGTGTATGGAGGGACCTGCGTGTGTGCAGGGCCCTGCATGAGGGAGTGGCCTGCGTCTGTGGAGTCCTGCGTGGGGGAGGGAGGGCCTGTGGGGGGATGGCTCTTCTGGACTGCTTACCCAGCCCCGTCCTCAGAGCAGGGACATCACAGCTGTCCTCCCTGGGTCCCTCGTCAGGGGGTGCACACAGGGTGAGGGGCACTGTGCCCCTTGGCCTGGGTCGGCTCCTGCCAGGGCTTCTGAGGCCCCAGCGGGCGGCCCTGCCCCGTGCACAGGTGTGTCCATGGGGCACCATGAGGAACCGTGAGCTGTGCCAGCTGAGCCCTGCCCGGGCCTCCTGGCATGTCCCACGCAGGCAGTGGGCTCCGGCCGCGCTTGTCTCCTGTCGGTCTCTCAGATCCCCATAGGTGAAGGACGGGGCGCCCTTGATGGTGCTGCGGGGTGAAGCCCGCACCCCTCCACCTGCCTGTCTGCACAGAGCTGTTCCCCCCCTGCCACCCAGCGGCCCAGGGCCGGATTCTCGGGGCAGCGAGAGCTGAGCTCAGGCCGCCTCACGCGTGTCTGCGGCTCTGACGGGAAAGTCTTCCTCTAAACCCCGGGAAGCAGGAAGCCCTTCAGAACGCGCTCTGATGCACAGATGTCGTACGGCGCCCACGCCGGGCCAGCTGTGCCAGTGGGGGCCGAGTTACAGGGTGCGGGGGACAGGGAGCCTGGGCGCCCGCCAGGGCAGGTGTTTTGTCTTCAGCATGTGCACCCCCGGGGCCCGCACTGCTCCCAGCAGCCATCTGATTGTCTGCAGCTGCCGGTGAGGATGGACAGAGAAGAGTGTCCTGCAGGAATCGCGGCGTAGACAGAGGGCGCAGGGCAGGCGGGTGCAGGCGGGCGCAGGGCAGGTGGGCAGGGAGCAGGTGGGCGCTGGGGCAGGTCAGCGGGGGGCAGGCGGGCGCTGGGGCAGGTCGGCGGGGGACAGGCGGGCGCAGGGGCAGGTGGGTGCGGGGCAGGTGGGCGGGGGACAGGCGGGCGCGGGGGCAGTCGCAGGGCAGATGGGCGCGGGGGCAGGTGGGCAGGGGCATGGCAGTGCAGAGCTGGAGTTCTGTGTCGTGGCCCCCCCAAATCAGGCTTGTGTCTGGGCGACTGCTGGGGCCCGTGGCGTCCAGTGACACAGGTGCAGTGCAGCCCTGAGGAGGCTTCGCTTGCTGTGTGCCCAGGTTTGGGAATAGCTCCCGCGGGCCAGCAGGAGACCATGTCGGCTCCGTCTCCCTCTCACACCGGGCCCGCACCCTCATGCATCGCATACGCATACTCACACATCACACACGTGCACACGCACATTCACACTCACACAGTGTCACGGTCACCTCAGCCGACAGCGACCGCGTGCACAGCTGCGTGTGGCATGTGCCTGCTCCTGTCCATCTGGTCACCTGCGCTTGGCCGGGTGGACCCCTGCCGGGCCCCACTGCAGGACAGTCCCCAGGGCCCTGTGGCCTGCTCACCTTAGGAGCTGCCGACTCGGCAGACCCCTTCCTGGGGGCTTCTGTGTTCAGACCAAGCCCCCTGGTGTCCTCGGGCATGCGTGGCTCCTGCAGGTCAGCAACGCACCGACTGGGAGCAGGCCGCCCGCTGGTCTTCCTCACCTAAGACACCAGGGAAGGCACAGCTGGGCCCCTGCACTACGTAGCAGACGTTGAGATGAGCCGCACGTCAGCCCTGCCCCGCAGGGACGGATGCGCCCGTGTCACAGACCAGCAGACAGGCAGCTGGAGGTCACCCTCCCCTGGGCTGGCGTGGCTGCCCGTGGCTCCAGGGCTCCAGGGCACAGAAGCATAATTCCCTCTGCTGTAGACGGAGTCACAGTCCTTTAAGAAAGGAGCAATAATTTTAAAAAGAAATAATGATCCTGAATCTTTGGGGGGTGGTTCATGTTCATTTTTTATTTTCTTCAGATTTTATTTATTTATTGAAAGGCAGAGATGCCTTCCATCTGTTTGTTCTCTCCCCAAATGGCCACAAGAGCCAGGGTGGGCCAGGCCAAACCCGGGAGTCCAGCACTCCATCTGGGTCCCCCGCGCGGGCGGCAGGGGTGTGGGCCCAGGTCCCCCTCGGGGGCGGCAGGGGCGTAGGTGTCTGGGCCACCTTGTGCTCCTCTCTCAGGCACCTTAGCCAGGTGCTGAGTCAGAAGTGGAGCAGCCAGGACTTGAACTGGCGCCCACGTAGGATGTCGGCTTAACCCACTGCACCACCACACCAGCCTCTGCGTTCATTTGTGGCCAGCTGGGCCCCAGGGACATGTCCGAAGCCGTGGGCCATCAGGCCCTCCTGGTTCTCCAAGCCACGCAAGACGCCCCTGCAGCCTCTCCGTGGACTGCGCACAGAGCGCCATCTTCTGGCCAGACTGGGGGAGCGGGGGCCTCGTGAGCTGGCTGGGCAGGTGCTGGGCGCTGGGCACACGTCAGGCCCAGGGACGCCCTGAGCATGGGGAGGGGATGAGAGCCGCCATGACTGTAGCCCCACAGCAGAGCCACGGGCTGAGGAGCCAGAGAGGTTAATCCTGGGTGGGAGGGAGGGAGGGACGCCCTGGGGTGGGTCCATGGTCTCACCAGGGAGAGGAGGGTGGGACAGGGCCGTGGGGAGCAGCCTGCGGGTCTAGTGAGTAGGGCAGGCTCCGGCCGGTGGCACTCCAGAGCAGACGAGGCCAGGGCGAGACCGTGAAGCCAGTGCAGTGCTGGCGGGTGGGAACGGGAGGCACCTGCTGAGGGCGGACATGGCCTGAGCTGCTGGAAGGGCTGCGGTTTGGAAGGATCGAGTCTGACCAAGCCTCTGGCAGTGGCTGTGCACCCACCACAGGCTTCTTCAGGGGTTCTCAGCTTAGGCACCGGGACTGGGGAGGGCCAGTGGGACCCTCCCGAGCCTGCAGCACCCCGTGCCCCTCCCTGCCCCCAGCGCCCCCGTGGAAATCTGCCACGCCCCTGTGCCCAGCCTGGACAACTTGGTCTGAGGTGAGGAAAGGCCCCTTGTTCCCGCTGGGAACAGGAAGCACCCTGGTTGGCCTTGGGATTCCCCAGGAGCCAGAGCCCGTGCCAGTCTCCAAGTCGGCCACAGCTCTGACTGGTGTCCCCCCACTCTGCTGGCCCGTCCTGAGCACAAGGCCCTCCCCAGTCTCGGGGCAGCCTACACCCCCAGTCCCCAGCTCCAGGCTCTCGGCACCCCCACGGCAGGGCCAGCCTCACCTGCCCTCCTCTCCCCTCCCCCAGCGCAGTTCCTAGCTGTGGTCCCTTCGGGGACACCGGTGAAAGCAGAGGAGGCAACGGTGTGTGCCGTCCCTGTCCCCAGCCTCGCCAGCACACACGGGGGGTGGGCCGTTCAGCCGTGTCATCGCCAGCGCCCACATTCAACCACCGCCAACTCGGGGTGTCACGTGAGCTGTCGTGGGAGCTGACAGAAATGTCCTGGAAGAGGACTTGGGGACCCCCCCCAGATTTCACATGTTCCTTGCCTCAATGTCCTGTGGCTTCCTCACAGAGCAGATGTGCACAGGGTGCCAGGTGCCCGCACAGCGCAGTCTTGACCCCGCCTTGCTGAGTGCTCCGCACACCTGTGCCCAGCATGTGCCAGGGCCTGGCAGGCAGCCAGTGCGGGGCAGGGGCTCTCAGAGGTGCTCGGCTTGGGGGGGGGGGCACCCTCATGTGCAGGTCCCGCTGGGAAGCTGGGCCCCAGGCAGCCAGAGAGGACGGGAAGCTGGGCCCCAGCAGCCAGAGAGGACCGGGATGTGCTCGGAAGATTCCCCCAGGGCTCCCTGTCGCGCGCTGAGCCTCCCTGTGCTCCAGAGTGACAGCGAGTTTGTGTGACTTTTATTTTAGATTCTTGTTCCCTTAAAAGTGGCAGCCACGTGGGACCCGGGCACAGCCGAGCTGAGTAACGATCACTGATGACATGGAGCCTGGGGCTTCTGCAGTCCCCGGACGCCTCAAGGCAGCTGTGGGAGGACGGGGGGCCCAGGGACACAGCTGCTCACCTCTGCGCCACAGCGTCCACGTGGTTTGCTGGGGGCTGTCAACTCAGCCCTCCACAGCTGTCCTACGTGCCGTGTCTACTCCCAGCCGTCTGTGCCCTGTGGCCGTGGGGCGGGACCTCGACCGTGTCTTTGATGGCTATAGGCCCGCTCAGTGGCCTCCTTGAGTTAATTTTGGAGTTACATTTTATGGGAAGTTCATCCATGGCCAGCAGGCCTTCAAGGTCCTGGCCCTTGTGCGGCCTTCCCTGCTGTGAGGCCCCCACGTCCGCCTGCACCGTCTCGCACCTCCTCCTTGGCCAGCACGCCAGGACAGACCCGTGTCCAGCCCTTGCCCTCTCAGAACACGTCTGCGTCTGCTCCTTCTCTGTGTCTCCTTCCTCTGCCCCCTTGCTAACTTCTTCACCCCTCCCCACGCCATTTTCTGAGTGTGTGTGGGAGGCCCCATGCAGCTCCTCACACGCGTGCCGCGATTTGTGGTCCGAGCAGGGCCTCGTGTCCGCCGTGACTTCCTCCTTGCCTCAGGACTCACCATGCTTTTAAATTTCCAGACATAGGGGCTCCCTCTGTTACCAGTCTCTAACCAAATGCACCGTGGTCAGAAGAGGCCTGGCTGGAGCTTGTGTTCGGTGGAACAGGTGTGGTGGCTGCTGTGGTCAGTCGACACGGCACTGCACACGTGTTTGACATCACGTGTGTCCTCCAGCCCTGCAGGACTGGGTTTGTGTCCATTACCCATGCTGGCTAGTTGCACAGTTTTGTTTCTTCACCAGTTTTTGTCTGCTTGGCTGCTGGGTCTAAGACGAGTGGGAAGCTCCCCATGGAGGCAGATTGACCCACGTCCTCCTGCGTGCATCTCGTCATGGCAGAGGAGCCCTGCTCGCGTGTCTGTGGTGCTTGCCGTGTGCCCTGTGTGCCACGTCTTCCAGCGCTGTGCCCTCCTGTTTTGGGCCCAGGGGTCTTGTCCTTGACCATTGGCCCCTTCGGGCCGCAGACGCTGCTGCATAGGGCATGAGGCTGGCTGAGACCCGCTCCCTGCGAGCCGCGCGTCCCGGTTCCACAGTGACCGTCACTCAGCCCATTTCCTTTGTGGTTATGTATTTACTTATTTGAAAATCAGAGTTACAGAGAGAGAATGAGGTGTCCCATCCTCTGGTGCACTCCCCAGATGACCACGGCAGTCAGGACTGGGCCTGGCTGAAGCCAGGAGCTTCCTCCAGGTCTCCCACGTGGGGGCCGGGGCCCAAGCACTTGGGGCATCCTCCGCTGCTTTCCCAGGCCACAGCAGGGAGCTGGGGCGGAAGTGGAGCACCCATATGGGATGCCAGTGTTGTAGGCGGGAGCTTCACCTGCTGGGCCACAGTGCTGGCCCCTGTTTATTTTTTTGAAATGCAGAACGAGAGACTGAGAGATCAATCTCCCATCTGATGGATCCCTCCCGAAGTCCATCCAGGCGCATCGCATGTGGGTGCAGGAGCCCAAGGACTTGTGCCACTTCCTCTGCTTTCCCGGCCCATGAGCTGGGAGCTGGGACTGGAAGCGGAGCAGCCAGGGTGCTGGTTGCAACGCCAGCTGCAGACGGCGCAGATGCTTCTCTGGGCGCACCGACGGCACCAGGCCACTCCCGCGTCGCTGCTGCCAGAGAGCCTGCGACGTGCCCGCGGGCCTGTCGGCTTCCCTCGGCCCCTGGTGTTTTCCGCCTGGTGTCGCCATTCTGCCCTTCTCCCTGGCGTGCCTAGGCGTGGATCTCCCTTCCTGTTCTGCCTGCTGGGCCTTGCTCCTCTCCCAGACTGCAGGCCCCAGGGCCGGAGCCCCCTGTCTGGCTGCCCCTCGTCCCTTCTCCCTGTTCCCTGAGGACCTGCGGGCAGCCGCACAGACCCCCACAGCCCACCCGCTGGGCTTGCTTGGCCCACTGCCTCGGGTGCACCCTCCACACAGTGTTCTCTGTCCTAGTCTCATCACGTGTGCAGCTTTCTGCTGCTACGCTTGCATTGCTGATTCATTCCCTCCCTCCCTCCCTCCCTCTCTCTCTCCTCCCCCCACCCCCCGCTTCCCCCAAGTCTTCCGCGTCAGGGACCGCACTCTGGCTTTTCCCCACACATGGATGTTTTCCTGTGTGTTTGGAAGCACAGTAAGCCTGTTTTAAGTTGTAACTGACGGTTTCGGCGACTGCAGTCTTGGAGGATCTAAACCGGCTCGTCTAAGTTTACTTTTGATCTCTGGGAGGTTTCAGGGTGTACGGAGCCCTCGCGCCAGTGCCCTCCCGGGCGGCTTCCTCTGTGCCGGCCTCCTCCTTGAGCCCCAGTCACCGTGCACGGCTCAGAGACCAGCTCCAAGCCGAGCCACACCGGGGACGGGGCAGGGCAGGGGTGGTGCACAGTGATCAGGATTCTCCGTGGAGGAGTCTCACCTCCCCCGGTTGGCTCTTGGGTCATTCACAGGCGTCCCTGTGGACTCGCCTCTGCCTGCCATTCTGTGCCAACGGGTGTGTGTGTCCTGCTGATGGGCGGATTCCAGCTTTGGTCCTGGGCCCTGTTCCACTTAGTCCTGGGTTTACCGAGTGTGTCCTGACCGGCCCAGCCCCAGCCCTGGCGTGGCCGCCCCTTCCTGGACGCCGGCATAGGAGCCCAGCGCCTCTGCACACGCCGTGCACTGATGCGAAGACTCGGGCCTCTGGGAACTCCCCCGGCAGCACCACCACCATGCGTCCAGGGCTGGGGACGCCCAGGAGGGCAGACGGGGGGACGGCTGCCAGCCGCCTGCAGGAGACGTGCGAGCAGAGCGGGTGGAGAGGAACATGCTTCCCCTGGCGTGGCCCTGGGGCGGAGAGCAGGCAGCAGCTCGCGCCCGGGCCCTGTCCTCCCTGCGGGCGGGCTCACTCCACAGACGGCCGGCAGCGGGCGGGGCAGGGTCAGCCCCACGCTGCGCCGGCCACGTTGGCTGGGGAAGCCACTGTGTGTCCCTCTCTCTTCCAGCTCGACCCTCTGCCCGAGCAGGTGGTCCAGCAGAGACCCAACGCGAACGCCGTCCGCTCCATGGAGAAGGTCATGGACATCCACAGTGAGTGGTCGGGCCCAGCGCTGTCAGCTGGTAGAAGCAGCACGGCCTCCGGTGGCGACGCGTTACCCCGCTGCACGGGCCAGACAGCTGGGGCCCGAGCAGTGCCGGGCAGCCCAGGGCTGGGGCCCGAGTGGGGGCTGCAGGGCAACCTCCTCCCGCTGCCCTGTGAGCACAGGCCCTGGGGGACCCCTGCCGGCTCGCCTGTCCCACACGTGTCCGCGCCACAGGGCCCTGTTTATCTCTGGGTCTCGGAGACCCGAGTGGACAAGGCCCTCCGAGAGGTGGGTAAAGCCAGACGTCGACTCCTGGTGCGCCTCTGCGGGGCTCGGTTCCCGGCCCAGAGCCGCTCCCAGCCCCAGGCACACCCCCAGGGTCTGTCAGTTCCAAGGCAGGGGGCCCACAGGAGCCCCCACCCCAGTCCCATGTGGTCCCAGACATCGGCTCCCGGGTTCCCGGCCCAGAGCCGCTCCCAGCCCCAGGCACACCCCCAGGCTCTGTCAGTCACTGCACTTGCGGGGACCTGTGGGTGTGGAGGGAGCGCCAGGTGGTCCCAGGCAGGCTCCATGCCCCCCCCCAGACGAGTGGGCGGGCCCGCGCTCACTGGCCCCACTTCAGAGAGAGGTGCTTTTGATTCGCGAGACCCGGGCCCTGCGACAGCTCCTGCCGGGTCCTGAGTGCGCCTTCCCCGCCCGCAGGCAAGTACTGGAGCTGCCTGCAGCGCCTGTCCTCCACGGCCGGGCACTCCCTGATGGAGGCGCAGAAGTGCGAGAACGAGGAGGCGGAGACGGTCACGGCCATGGCCTCGCTGTCCGTGGGCGTGAAGCCGGCCGAGAAGAGGTGAGCTCCTGCCGGGCTGTGCAGGCCCTGGCAGACCCGGGAGAGGTTCCGTCCTGAGCAGGCGGCCGGGCGGGGGCGGGGCGGGGCCAGGCCCTGCGGTGACGGCCCTGTGGTTCTCTCCCCTCCGCCCCCGCCACGCAGGCCCGAGGAGGAGCCCATGGAGGAGGAGCCGCCCCTGTAGCGCCCTGGGAGGTGCTGTTTCCTTGTTTGTTTGTCTCTGTCTTGAAGCTCAGCCAAGAAACTTCCCCGCTCACCCGCGTCTGCCGCGGTGCCCCTCGAGTGCTGGGGCGCAGGCGCGTGCCGCAGCGGGAGCCCTTCTGCCGCCCACACGCGGGCCTGGCAGCGTCCCGCGGAGCACGGGACAGACAGGGCAGCGAGCAGACACACGGACACGCGGAGGCCAGGCCCACCGCCGGCTCCCAGGAGGGAAGCCGCCAGAGGCCTGCGGCGACTCGTGGCAGGGTTGCCGGATCCAGTCGATGCAAGGAACAGAGAATGAAATCAAAGATCTAATCATGCAAAACAGACTTGATCAAACTGGTGCTTCAAGTTCGGTTAGGACCCACAATTCCACAGTCTCCGTGTAAACCACTCAACTCATCTTGTAGCTCTTTTATTTTTTAAGAGGAAGTTTTCTACGGCTCTGGCCCACCCCCATGGCCCTCAGCGGTCTGCAGCGGGGGCAGAGCAGACGAACCTTTGAAGACAAAACCGGACAGAACCGCAGTGCAAGCCCGGGGCGTCGGCTTCGGTTTCTCGAAGCCGTGGAGATGCGAGTTTGTGCCTTTTTTTTATTGCCCGGATGGATTTTTGTGGCTGGGTTTTCTGAAGTCTGAGGAACAATGCCTTAAGATAAACTGAGCAGCAGGAATCGGGACACTTTCCTGTGGCCGGTGCAGCCGGCCGTGCTGGCCGGACACGCGGCGAGCAGGCGCCAGCCGCCTCCCCCGGCGGCCCCGGCAGCCCCGGCGGCCCCGGCTCGCCTTTATTGCTGTTTGAGAGGAGCGGAGGTCGTTCCAGAAGGTGGCAGCGCCGCTGGGGGCTGCAGCCCAGCGAGTCGACAGGACTCAAGTGTTCTTGCCTCGCGCGGCCCGGCGCGGGCGCGCCCCGACCTGAGCATGTCCTAGGCACACTCGCAGTGTTGCGGCCCGAATGCTTTTTATGAAAAGCAAGTAGCATGAAGTATTGCTTACATTTTAGGTATAAATAAATATATATATGTATAATATATATTCCAATGTATTCCAAGCTAAGAAACTTGATTCTTATGAAATCTTGATAAAATATTTATAATGCATTTATAGAAAAAGTATATATATATAAAAAAATTAAATGCAGGTGGAAGGCCCCGGGGAGCGCAGGACGCGTGCACTGGCTGGCACGTGCTCTCGCAGCGGGCTCAGCTCCCGGCCGGCCCCCGGGGCCGCCGCACGGCCCCCGCCACACGGCGAGCCCACGAGTTTGTCCTTTGATTTTAATTATTTTCTAAGGAAACCTGTCCCTCTCCCAGCTCCGTGCACATATGTACTTAATGAGTTTTTATAGCAAAGAATATAAATTTGCTGTTGATTTTTCTATGAATTTTTCCAGAAACAAAGATCCTGAATAAGCCTTGCTATGAGGGTTCTCCGTTCTCACCATTAGCAGCTTCCCGATGGCAACGACGTCTGCCTTTTTCTTTCCGTTTTCTACGCCTACTTTCTGTTGCTGCACTTGGCGAGGTCGTTTCTCGTGTGTTTCTGTGGACCCCGACAGGCGGCGCCCGGCCCGGCCCGGCCCGGCGCTGTGCGGGAGCCGCGGGCCGTGTCCGGCCTCCGCGTGAGCTCGGGGCCCTGTGCGTGGGCAGCATTACTGCAGCTCCCCTTTAACCCCGTGCAAGCCCAACCCCAGGTCTCCACAGACCTCTGCAGCACGTGTGCGACGCGCGGGGCCGGCCCGGGCTCCGGCGCCCACGGGCACAGCCAGGAACTGACCGTCACTTCTCTCCCAGCACTTGAAGCCGCTGATTCCATTCCAAAGTGTCTCAAGTTAGACTGGCAGGAGGGCGCGCCGCCGGCCGGGTTGCTGGGTTTGTTCCGTTCACAGCGGACTTTCGAGCGGCGCCGGCCTGGGCGTCACGCCGAGCCCTGCCCTAGAGCATGGCCGGGCGGTCTTGGGGGCTGCCTGCCGCGCCCCTCCCGGCCGGCCGCTCTGCCCGGGAGCCCCGGAGGCGCCGGTGCCCCTTTGTGCCCGCCAGCAGCCCCGCGCTGCCCCCCGCGCCTCGTGGGGGAGGCACACATCATCTCATTGGTTTTTGTTTTTGTTTTTGTTTTTAACAGACGATGAGGGCCGCGGGGTGGTGGGCAGGCTCTCCGGAGGGCTCGCGGGCTGTCCCCCGGGCAGCCCCGGCCGGCTCCCTCCAGTCCCCAGGTTGCCGAGAGCATTACCGTGTCGCCTTTCTCCTTCCTGTGCAGTCACACGTGGGCTTCCCCACGCGTGCCCAGGCGGAGGGCACAGGGCCGGGGAGGGGTCCTCGGCCCCGCCCCCACCTGCCTCTTCCTTCGCAAGGCCTTGGGGGGCACCTGCCGGACGCCGGCGCATGAGCACTTTATGCCCCTCTGCGGGGAGCCCGCGGTTGCGGCGGGCACGCGTGGCTTCCCCCGTGCCCGCGCCCCACCAGCAGGTGGCCACGCCGGCGTCGCGTGGTTCCAGTGGGCAGGGCCACTTTGTCGAAGTGTCCGGGTTTTTCTTTCCTCCTCTCACAGCTTCGTTGTGCAGAGGATGGCCGGTGGCCGGGGCCACGGCGGGCGGGCACAGCCCTCTCCTTCCTGTCGGAACATTCCTGCCCGCGCCCATTCCGCGGTTCCTCCCTGGACTCTCGGGCGGTGGCACCTGTACAATAGAGAGCAAGCTGTACCAGTCTTTCTAAGCCGCCTCCAGAGCCTGCATGAGCGACGGCCGGCCTGGCTTCACCGCGCACGGATCGCAGCCGCCCCGCGGCTCGGGGGACACGGAGAGGCCTTCCCCCTCTGGCGACACCTGCAGACACGGAAGGCGGGGATTTTTTTTCTGTCAAACAAAACCTTGAAGGGGGGGGGCAGTTTGCATCTTACTGAACTTATTCTTAAGAAATTGTACTTTTATTGTAAGCAGAACAAAAAGGACTCCAGCACTTGTCATTTCAGACACCACTTACCTAGCACTTGTGACCGACCAATGATAGAGTTGATTGTATCTACGTGGAAGCAGTGTTTCGGGGAGACGGCGCCAGCCGCGGCCAGCCGCCTGCCGGCGAGCGGGAGCTGTGTTTCCTGTCGTCCGTGCGTCTCCTCCTCCCCCTCCGCCCGCGGGGCCCGGTGCCCGCGGGCTCGGCCGAGCCTGGCGACCTGCCCACCCGAGGCGGGAGCCGGCGGCCGCGTGCGTTCGATTTCGTTTCTTCTTTTTTTTTTCTTGGTGTGCGTGCTCCGCAGCGGAGCCGCCATTTTGCAGTTGAGGAGGAGGGCGAACATACATGATACATGCGTGATACCCACGTGATACTGTAAATACAGGAGCGAGTTGGACTTCTCCTGCCCTCGAGCGCACCGCGGGCTGCGGGAGGCGGAGTTGCGCTTTGTGACCCGAGTCGTCTTCCTCTGCGTGTCCGACTTCTCCGGGGGCGCGCGCCCTCAGCGCAGCCGGGTTCTGTTTGGTTTCTCATCCAGGCTGCGCTGTGTGGGTCGCTGCTGCCGCCTTGCCACGGGCAGTGTTTGTACCACGTCATGCAGCTGTCGCTCTCAAGGTTGAATAAAGACTTGTTCATGGCCCTCCCGGCTCTCGGCTCCGCTGCGCTCTCTCTCCGCGCTGGGCCCGCAGGGTGGGCCCTGGGACCCGGAGCCACCGGCGGCCCTGGCGTCTGCTTCACGGTTAGTGTCCCGAGGTGACCTCCGTGTGCCGCGTCCTCCCCCGAGACACTCTGCAAGCCATGGTGAGCTGCGCTGGACACAGCTGGGAGGCGAGCACACCACACAGGGGCCAGAGCCCAGGCGCAGACACTGCCACAGCCGGGCACCTGCGCCTCTGACCCGGGAACACACACCCCCCACAGCCGGGCACCTGCGCCTCTGACCCGGGAACACACCCCCCCCACAGCCGGGCACCTGCGCCTCTGACCCGGGAACACACACACCCCCCACAGCCGGGCACCTGCGCCTCTGACCCGGGAACACACACACACCCCACAGCCGGGCACCTGCGCCTCTGACCCGGGAACAGCCGGGCACCTGCGCCTCTGACCCGGGAACACCCCCACACACAGCTGGGCACCTGCGCCTCTGACCAGGGCTCAGACCCCCCACAGCCGGGTGCACATGACTTTGAGACTTCAAAGTGCACACGGGGAGCAGGGCTGCCCCGCCCACCCCCCGTGACCCCCTGTACTCCCCGGCGAGTTCTCAGCCTTCCCAGACCTCCACGTCCCGTGTGATCAGCGGGGCCAGTCCCACCATCGCCGGAGAGTCCCATGGGTGCCGGGGCCCTCTGTAGCCACTCCCCAGCCCACTGATCCCTCTGCCCTGGCCGCCTCCTGCCCTCCCACAATGTCCATGCCTCGGACACTCTGCAGGCGCCCTGGCACACCGGCAGGTGCGGCTATGGGGCCCCTCAGTGCCTTCACTGGCTGCCCCGGCTTGGCCAGTGTGGCCCAGCGGCTTCCGGCCACGGGGGCCGGGGTGCCACGTCTGTCCTAGGGAGGTGGGCAGCGCCCTCTCCTCGCCCCCAGCTCCCACCCAGGACTGCCCCCCGAGCTACAGCGAGTGACCCGGAGGGAGCCGCCATCCTTGTGTCACCCTCGCCTGGAAGCGTCCACCCAGGCTTCTCGGGGGTCGGGCAGAGAGCCCAGCCTGCACCCAGGAGTGGGTTTCCAGAGCAGGGACCCCAGGCCAACCGCAGCCGGGGGCCCAGGATGCTGTCCCACAAGCTGCTTGGCTCCCTGGACGCCACGCCCCTGCCTGTCACGTGTGAGCAGGCCCACGTCCCCACACTGCCTCAGGCCCTGGGGCTCCCCACAGAGGCTGGCCCACAGCCCTGTCGGCTGAACCTGCAGCTCGGCGGCCCCTGACACGGGGGCTTCCAGACGGCCACGGAAAACGGAACTTGGAACGTGGGGAAGCCCCTCGTGGCCCCCAAGGCTGAAACAGCGGTGTCGCCTGCAGAGCCAGGGGCTGGCTCAGGCTCCTGGCGCTGGGCTGGGCTGGCGTCTGGACGCCACCTTGGGAAGGGGGAGTTTAAATGGACCCCGGGCAGGACTCCAGTGCCTTCCTGGGGCCTGTGGATTGGTCTTTCCCTTCCCGTGGCCAAAGTGGGCGCTGGGCACGCCCTCCCCAGTCTGCTGTCTGCCCTCACCCAGGTAGCTCAGTTCGGCAGCTGACCCCCGCGTCCCCTCCTTTCACCGTGAGGACTGCAGGTTGTCCCAGAGTCGCCGACTCTCCGCCCTGACCAGGCGGCGTGGATGCGCCTCCCGGTCCCTGCGCGTCCACGACGTGGAGACCCCCCTCCACAGCCAGGCCCCTGCGCCTCTGACCCGTCTCGCCGTGTACTTTGCCCTTGGCTTGTTTCAGCTGGGTCCTGCCGCGCCTCGGCAGCCCTTTGAACCCGAGGGTCTCCTGTGTTTCGAGTCCCCTTGGGAAAGACCACGCGTGTCCCCTCAGTGTCCTTCAGCCCCGCCCGCAGGTTCCGTGGGCCTGGGCCACCAGCCGATTCCAGTTCATCTTGGGTGTGACCCTCTGCCTCTCCAGTTGCACCTGCTGGGTTCGGCCCGGCGGCAGCAGGACCCCACGATCTCCGGGGACTCGGTGGCTCCTTCCCTGGTGGCCGGCTGGGGCCTCAGGCAGTGCCAAAACAGTGGTGGTGAGAGCCGGGCACGGCGAGGCAGACGCACACGGCCACCACAGGAGACCCCCTGTTCAGGGGGCCGGGGCACGAGAAGCCAGGTTCTGCGGCCGCAGCAGAGTGGCTGTGCCCACCAGCCGGCCGGCCGCTCAGAGGACACTCACCCAGGCCTGATTGACAGCAGGTCCACATATACCCTCCCGCCCCTCCCACTTCCTGCCAGAGAAGGGAGAAGGCTGGGCCCTGCCCCTCTGGGAGGCCTTTCTGTGGGGACCCACTGACCACCAGCCCAGGCCCCACGGGGCCGCCAGGAGGGCCAGGGCTGCTGGACCCGGGGCAGGCGGGGCAGGGACAGGCCCCTCCCACGGCGGGCAGCAGAGCAGTCCCTGGGGGCCTGGGTGGGGTGGGACTTCCGGGTCATTCTGTCTGGAGACCACTGCTGCACACCGCTCACACCCACGACCTGGGCAAGCAGGTGTCCCAGGAGACGGCGACACGTGCACCACCATCACTTCTTTAAAAAAAAAAAAAAGATTATTTACTTATTTAAGAGACAGAATTACAGCGAGAGGGAGGGAGAGACAGAAACGTCCTCCATTGCTGGTTCACTCCCCAAATGGCTGCAACGGCCGATCCGAAGCCAGGAGCTTCTTCCAGGTTTCCCATGTGGGTGCAAGGGCCCACGTACTTGGGCCATCCTCCGCTGCTTTCCCAGGCCACGGCAGGGAGCTGGATGGGAAGTGGAGCAGCCGGGACTAGAACCTGCGCCCATATGGGATGGCGGCGCTGCAGCCGGAGGATTAACCCGCAGTGCCACAGCGCCAGCCCCCACTGTCACCTCTCAGCAATGCCTGCACGAGCCGTGCTCCACGGCGACAGCAGTGACGTGGGAGTTGGCAGTGAGGAGATGCTTCAAGGGCGGATTTGCCTCACGCCATCTGGTGGGCTGAGGAGCAGAGAGATGGGCCAGGCGCTGTGGCTCAGGGCTGCACTGTGTCCTGCCAGCCTCCGTGTCCCCGACTTCCCACTCCAGAAAGTTAGAGACGCGCAAGGAGCAGAACTCACAGAAGAGAGAGGTGCAGAACAGCGCCACGGTGCGGTGGAAACGCCGAAGGTGAGGAACAGCCCCGTCTGCCGCCCGAGCGCCTGGCGCAGACCACGCGGGGTCAAGGGTCACGGGTGCACAAAGCTCACACAAGCTTGAAGCCGTCACGGGAGCTGGCACTGTGGCGCAGCGGGTTAAGGCGCGGCCTGCAGCGCTGGGTCCCGTGGGCATGGTTAGAGACCCGGCTGCTCCACTTCCCGTCCACCTGCTGATGCAAGCACTCGGTCCTCCAACACCCACGTGGGAGACCCGGGGCAAGCTCCTGGCTTCCGGCTCCAGTCTGGCCCAGCCCTGCTGTTTCTGCCACCTGGGCATGAACCAGCAGGTGAGAGACGCATCGCTGTGTCTCCCTTTCTGTAACTCGGACTTTCAAATAAATAAATCTTTAAAAAAAAATGCCACGGACAAGCCTTGAAAGACGAGGGACAGCCGTGAAATCAACACCCAGGAATCCGAGAAGCCCCCGAGTGTCCTCAGAAGCCACAGCGGGCGGCACCGCGGGGCTCCCCTGTGCAAGGGTGCTCCTGCCTGTGTCTGCGCACACCCACGTGCCTGGCCCGTGCCCCTGCGTGTGTGGCTGCCCGTATGCGTGGGCACGTGGCCCGACCCCGACCGGAGGATTTTTATGGAGTCTCCGTCACAAGGACAGAAATCCAATCAGAGAGCCGCGCGGTCGGCAACGCTCCGTGAGAAGTGGGCAGCCCATGGAGACACTCAGCCAAGAGTGGTGGGCGGCCGGCCACTCTGTGGACCGCGCCACACCAGGGCGTGCACACAACCCCGAGGGGCCACGGGCAGTGAGGGCGAGCGGCTGCAGCCCTGTCTCTTCCCTTATTCGAAAGGCAGTGCATGGGGGGGGGAGGGGAGGGGGAGGGGGAGGGAGGTCGTCCATCTACTGGTTCACTCCCCAGATGGCCACAATGGCCAGGGCTGGGCCAGGCAGGAGCCAGGAGCTTCCTCCAGGTCTCCCACATGGGTGGCATCTTCCGGTGCTTTCCCAGGCACATTAGCAGGGAGCTGGGGTGGGGACGGAGCCACTGCTCAGCCCCTCTTCCCTGTCCATGATGGAAGGGGATCATGGGTGGAATCCACAGCCTTGACCGCAGTGAGGATGCACCCCACGCCCTCCAGCCTCTGCCCACGGCACGGGGCACGTGTTCCCAGGTGGCTGCCTGCACCCACGGCGCCTGGAGTCTGTTGTTTATTTATCGCTTTAACCTGAGAGGCAGCCAGAGCTCCCACCCCAGACACCCACAAAGGCGGCCGCATGCAGCAGGCAGCGTGGTGTGAGAACCAGGCCGAGGTCCCCTCTGCCCCTGCAGCCCTCTGGCGGGACTGCCCGACGGCACCAGGTAAGGCCGACAGACACCGACCGGGTCCCTGCCCGCGGCCGGGATGCAGGCTGCTGTCTGAAAGACCCGGCTGCAGAGAGCAGAGGCCTCGGGGGCAGGAGACAGCCCCAGAGCCCCTGCTGCAGCCCCCCCAAGACTGCCCTCAGCCTGGGAGGGGGCCGCCTGCTCCAGCAGCCTGCACCCCACATCTGATTGATGTGGGGTCCTGGGGGCCCCCGAGGGTGGGCTGAGGCCTCCGCCGAGCTGCACCTCCCTCTGCCCCCCCCGCCCCGCCTGCCCCTCTGTCCACAGGGGGCCCACGCAGGCAGCCGGGGGACTGCGTCCTTCTCGGCTCTGCTTCCTGGACACCCGCAGGCGCCCACCACCACGAGCTGTGCGGCCGCTGTCAGCTCGTGGTTTCGAGCGGTGTGGGTCCTGGACGGGAGCACACAGCGGCCAGCCTGGGCCCAACCCCAGGGGGCAGGTGAGGGAGGGACACGGGGGGGGCAACAGCCCACCTGTTCACGGGGCAGCCGGGGAGCCCCCAGCGAGGCGCCCAGCTCGGGAGACCTGGCCCTGCGGCTCCACGGGGTGGGGGATGGGCTCCCGGGCGCTGCAGTGCCCTCCACCGCCGTCCACCAGGGAACCTCCCCGAGGCCTCCCCCGCCCCATCCCGACGGCACCAGGGGCAGGTGGGAGGTGGACCGGAGATGCTGGGGCTGGGGCAGAGTCTGAGTGGCAGTCCTGCCCTCCGTTTTCCCAGGAGGCCGAGGGCCCGGGACTACGCAGTCTGGAAGCCTCGAAGCAGCCGGCCGGCACGCAGGGGTGGGGGGTGACGCCACGCGGCCTCTGCTCCTGGAGCCAGTGTGGGCATGGCCTGGGGGGAACAATGGCAGGCGGGTCGGTGCCCCCGGGGGTACATCCAGGAGCTGGACCGACTGAGCAGGGCGCTTCGCAGATGTAATTAAGTAGCGCGCTTTTATTTTTTTTAAAATATTTATTTAGGCCAGTGCCGCGGCTCACTAGGCTAATCTTCCGCCTGCGGCACCGGCACCCAGTTGGGGTGCCGGATTCTGTCCCGGTTGCCCCTCTTCCAGGCCAGCTCTCTGCTGTGCCCGGGAGTGCAGTGGAGGATGGCCCAAGTGCTTGGGCCCTGCACCCCATGGGAGACCAGGAGAAGCACCTGGCTCCTGCCATCGGATCAGCGCAGCGCCGGCCTTAGCGGCCATTTAGGGGGTGAACCAAAGGAAGGAAGACCTTTCTCTCTGTCTCTCACTGTCTATAACTCTCTCTGTCTCTCTGAAAAAAAAATTATTTATTTGAAAAGCAGTTAGAGAAAGAGAGCGAGCGAGCTTCCATCGCTGGTCCCCTCCCCAGCCGGCAGCCACAGCTGGGGCTGGGCCAGGCGGAGGCCGGGAGCCTGGAGCTTCTTGGGGGTCTCCCACGTGGGTGCAGGGGCCCAAGCACTTGGGCCGTCTTCCACTGCTTTCCCAGGCGTGTCAGCAGGGAGCTGGGTGGGAGGTGGAGCAGCCGGGACGGGAACCGGCGCCCACATGGGATGCTGGTGTTGTAGGCGGCGGATTAAGCTGCTGCGCCACAGCGCCCGTCCCAACTCGGGGTCTTGAGATAGCTCACCAGGAGTCACACCGGGCGGGTGTGTGTCCACCCACACACGTCCTTGAGAGACAGAAGAGGCGGCGCTGGAACGGGGCAGCGGATTGGAGAGACACAGCCGCAGTCACAGTCAGGGAGCACGGGAGACGTGAACAGCAGGGGGGCCCTCCCTGGCCCCAGGGTCGTGCTCCGCCTTCATCCCAGACCTCTGCCTGCGGGCGGTGGGCAGTGAGTGCCTGCGCGCCAGGCCCGGCTCCTGCCCTCGCCTCCTGCTGAGCAGGTGTCCCCGCACAGCGTTTGTCCGCATCCAGGCGTGGGGGCCGCAGGGCTGGAGACCACTGCTGGGAAGGCAGCCAGCCTCTGACGGCCCCCAGGGGCAGAGCTCAGGGCCCGGGGAGGCAGCGGGAGCTGGAGCGGGCGAGGGGCAGGCGGGGGCGGCGTCTGCAGGGTGCGAGTGGGGGAGGCCCCGAGACCCCCGCCTCTGCGAGATGCCGTCCTGGGGTTTCCTCCTCCGAAGCCCGATGTGGAGAAGACGGCAAAGTGCTCTGGGCGGGGGGGGGGGGGGTCGGGGTGAAAGGTTGATGCTGGCACGAAGCAGCTCTACCCCCTCAGACATCTTGCGATGTGCATGCGCCCCCAGGCTCCTGCACGCTCACGCTCGCATCCCAGGATTCTCTGCTCAACTTCCCACCCCATTGCCCGGGAACCCAAACCCGGGCCACACCTGCCCACGCCCTCGGCCGCGTTCTGTCCGAGGTTCTGAGCCGGGGCCCCCGTCAGAGTGCAGAGGTCTCCGGGGAGAAGGCAGGGCCCCCTCCTCGGAGCCCCAGGGGCTCGGCACCCTCGCGGGGTTTGCTCCGTCTCTGCGAGGGCCTGGGAGCAAGCGCAGGTCTGGGGGTGCAGGCCCAGCAGCCCCTGGCAGAGTGGGGGTGCTGGGGTGCGAGGAGCAAGTGTCCAGCCTCCCGGGGGCCCCGCCCCACCTGGAGATCGTTGCGTGGCTATTCCACGGTGGCCTCCTGCTGCCATGGGCAGGGCAGGGGGAGGCCGCGGCCCAGGTCCTGGGACGGGGGGGGGGGGGGGGGGGGGGGCACAGCTCTGGGCAGCCGCCACTCCCTGGCCCGGCTCAGGGCGCCCTGAGTCTGCTGTGACTCCTCCCCTGGGCCGGGGAGGCCGAGGAGGGGACCCAGGACCGTGGGTGGC
>CM027399.1:162977951-162995520 GCA_015711505.1 Sylvilagus bachmani | reverse complement strand
ACCCCTGCGTGTGGTCCCCTGGCTGTGTCCTCCTGTGCCCAGGCCACCGGAGCCACGTGCACCCCTGCCTGTGGTCCCCTCTCTGTCTGCGTGCCAGACCCAGAAGGGTGACAGTGGCTGAGCTGCAGAGCAGTGCTTGGTCACCTTCAGTCTCTCCCACGCCGCAGCACTGAGCACTAGGATGCAGGACAGGATCTTATTCAACTCTGTGTACCCAGGGCCTTGACAAAGCACCTGAAACAGCAATGGGAAGTCTCCAGGAGGCGAGGAGGCCTAAGAAGTGGGCTTAGGGAGAGGGATTGATTGTAAGGTCATGCCTCTCTCCATCCACCCACCCAGCACCCATCTAACCGCTGAGCATGTCTCCCTGCCTGCCTGCCTGGCATCCATCATTTTGCCATCTTTATATCCATCAGTCCACACCCTCATCTATCTTTTGGTGCATCCATCCAAGCATCCATCCATCCATCCAATCATCCATCCGTCCATCCATCCATTTGTCCCTTGAGGCACCATTCCATCCTTCGTCCACCCAGCAATCATCCACCCCCTATACATTCGTCATCCTCCCTTCAAAGCATGCTGAGCACCTCCTGTCTACCAGAGGGCTGCCAGTTACCGAAAAAGCTACGATGTGAGGCCGGAGTTGTGGCGCAGTGGGCTGAGCCTCCGCCTGCGATGCCGGCATCCCCTGTGGACACTGATTTGAGTCCCGGCTGCTCCCCTTCTGATCCAGCTCCCTGCTAATGCACCTGAGAAGGCACTGGAGGGCGCCCGGATGCTCAGGTCCCTGCACCCATGTGGGAGACCCGGATGGAGCTCCTGGCTTTGTGCTGGTCCAGCCCTGGCTGTTGCGGCCATTCGGGAAGCAAGCAAGCAGATGGAAGACCTTTCTCTCTCTCTCTCTCACTCTGCCGCTCCCTCTCTAACTCTGGTCTGAAATAAACAAACTTAAATAAAAAGAAACACAAGGCTGAGACGTCAGTGAACTCGAGGACTCTGCAATGAAGAGAAGGAGACGCAGACGGCAGGAGAGCAGGGCTGGGGTGACGGGCAGACGAGAAAGCTGCTCGCCAGAGATGGTGCAGGCACCCACATGCACACACGTGCACACATGCACAGGTACACACGGCCACATGTACACACACATGCACACCCACACAGCCACACACATACACACAGCCACACATACATACATGCACACCCACACAGCCACACACATACACAGCCACATGCACACACACACAGCCACACACGTACACACAGGCACCCACACACATACACACCCACACAGCCACACACATACACACAACCACATGTACATACACACACACCCACACACATACACACGCCACATGTACACACACATGCACACACACAGAGTCACACATGTACACATAGCCACATGTACACACACATGTACACCCACACAGCCACACACGTACACACAGACACACACACATGCACAACCACACAGCCACACACATACACACAGCCACATGTACACACACATGCACACACACAGAGTCACACATGTACACGTAGCCACATGTACACACACATGCACACCCACACAGCCACACACGTACACATGGCCACATGTACATACATGCACACCCACATATGTATACACAGCCACATGGACACACACACATGGACACACACAGCCACACACGTACACAGCCACATGTACACACACACATGCACAGCCACACATGTATACACACACACGTACACACAGCCACATGTACACACACACATGCACACCCACACAGCCACACATGTACACACACGCACACCCACACACATACATACAGTCACACAGCCACACACAGCCACACACGTACACACAGCCACACATACTCACACACCCACACAGCCACACACACACAACCACATGCACACACAGCCACACACATACACGTACACACACGCACACCCACACAGCCACATGTACACACATGCACGCACACATATACTCTCACATACACATTTACACACACAGTCACACACATAGACATACACACATACACATGCGTACACTCACGCATCCATGCACACACATATACTCTCACATACACGTTTACACATATTCACACCCTCATACACACATTCACATCACACACTCACACTGTCACACTCATACACCTGCTTGGGCTCCTGACCGTGGCGGTGGCCATGTCCACTGCACAGAGCACCCAGGGCGCTGCCCCCCGCTTTGACTGTGCCCCCGGGCCCGGCACGAAGAGTGGAGGAGGCTTTGCCTCCGGGGCCCCAAGTTCAGCACTGCCCCCGTGGCCCCTAGAGAGAGACCCCTCCCCGGGTCTCGGGATTCATGGAGAGGAATGCAATGCCCACCATGTGGAGATGCTGACCACCTGGCAGGGGAGCCACAGTGGTCACGAGGGCGGGTCTGTCCAGGGCAGCCCTGTCCTCTCGCCCTGGCCCACAGGTAGGCACACAACCTCCCCCGACGTGGGTCCACACTCCCCAGACCCCTCACAGCCAGCTGAAGGGACCCCCAGAAGACCACAGACACCAGGACACAACGAGGGACACAGCAGGCGCTCGGGGCCCAAGGCGAGACCCGGCGCCACGCCCCTCACAGGGCCCCCAGTGCGAGCGAGAGGCAGGGGCTCACGGCAGCAGAGTGACCATCTCGCAGACGCAGAGACCCAACCAGTCAAGAAAGGATGCTTGGAACCAGAGACTCCACAGTAGACGTTCTTCCAACAGCGGAGGGGGCCTATGGCACAGCCGACGGCACAGCAGACGCCCATGCCGCAAACGGCACTGGCGGTGCTGCGGACACAGAGCAAAGGCGGGTGGGCGGGCGGCGGACGGAGCGTCCCCACGTGTGGATGGGACGGCAGGTCAGGACAGGACAGGCGGTGTCGGGCAGCCCTGGGCTCCACACCCAGCTGACCCTGGGCACACGGGAGGGCGACGGCAGCCAAGGGGCTTCTGGGAGAAACCACGTAAGCAGGGCCCCCACCCCGCAAAATCTGACGGGGGCTTCTGTCCCTGCAGATGGGACAGGGATGACCTGACCAGACCCCTGTGGTGCACACAAGGACGTGAGGGAGGGGCCGGGAGACAGGACATTGCGGGAGCACACGGCTGGGTCTCCCGGCAGGACCTGACCAGGCAGCGGGGTTCAGAGCTGCGCCCAGCACGATGCCGTACGCCGGGCCACACTCCCTCCAGGACAGTGGGGCACCCGAGTGCATCAGCAGCTCAGACAGACCAGGGTACCCCGCAAAGAGCCCGCACAGAACCTTCCAGAAACACAGCGTTCTGGCCTGACGTCGCCTTACGTGTGCCAGGATTTTAGGGGAGGGCAGCTCCCCATTTTTATTTCTTTGTAGACTGCTGGGGCTGATGCTGTGGCACAGCCTGTGACGCTGGCATCCCACAGGGTGCTGGGTTGAGTCCCGGCTGCTCCACTTTGAACCCAGCTCCCTGCTACCGTGTCTGGGAAAGCAGCAGAGTTCGGCCCAAGTGCTGGAGTCCCTGCACCCACGTGGGAGACCTGGTCGAGTCCCAGGCTCCTGGCTCCGGCCTGGCCACGCCCCAGCTGCAGCTGCCTTTTGGGAGTGACCAGCAGGTGGAGGATCTGTCTGTCTCTGTCTCTCCCTCTCTCTGTAACTCTGCCTTTCAAACAACTAATCTGTAAAGTACAGGCTCATAGCACAGAGTGAGAGGCAGAGGCTTCTCCCGGCCCCGCGGCCTCCCTGGAAGAAGCTGACGCAACCCCGACAGAGCCCGGAGAGCTGGACCTCGGGGCCAGAAGTCACCAGGGAGACGCCAGCCGGGCAAGACAGGTGGGGCTGCGGGTAAGGCATCAGTGCCACAGGTCCACGGCTTACCCCAGGGGGCAGCCCAGGGGGACAGCACAGGGGGAGGAACCCAGCGAGCACAGGCCCAGGGGACGGCGAGGGGGAGGAACCCAGCGAGGACAGGCCCAGGGGACGGCGAGGGGGAGGAACCCAGCGAGCACAGGCCCAGGGGACCGCGAGGGGGAGGAACCCAGCGAGGACAGGCCCAGGGGACGGCGAGGGGGAGGAACCCAGCGAGCACAGGCCCAGAACCTGGCTCTGGGCGAAGCCTCAGCCGCTCCGCCTTTCAGGGCAGCCAGGGGAAAGCTGCCCCTGTCTCCGGGCCTCGCGTCCTTGGTTATAAAACAGCGCATGGGGCACTCACAGGATGCCTGTGTCGGCGCCAGCAGAATGGGAGCCTGAGAGAGGGAGGGGCCAGGGCCTGGGTGGGGTCGGGCACGGAGGAGGAGCTGCATGAACGCTTGTGGAGGCGGGGACTGTGGGCCGAAACCAGCGAAACCAGCGCCTTCCGCCCTCCTGGGCTGGGGCTCCAGCAGCGCCCGTGAGCATGCAGGGCGCCAGGGCCGCCCACCACCACCAAAGGCAGAGTGACAGCAGACCAGGCACAGGTGCCCCCGGGGGAGGGGCTGCTGCTGAGGGCGGTGGGCGTGGACACAGCCCCTGATTCTGACCCCAGTGGTCCAGTGGTCCAGGGCCACACCCCGGCGGATGACCTGGGGCTGGCAGGATAGGGCCAGGCCCCTCGGGTCTCTCTGAGGACAGCGTGTGTCCAGAAGCAGGTGCACCTCTGAGATCCACACGCAGGCCCCCACATGCAGGGTCCCACCCTGAAGACTGTGGCACCCATGGGATGGGGGCAGCGCCTCTGGCAGGCAGGACCCCACGGCCGGGTGCGTCTCATTCCCCCAGTGGGTGACAAGGAGGCCACGGCACGTGCTGCGCAGAACGGGCTGGCGCGTGGCTCCAGCAACCTCTGGTGGGCTGTGTGGTGTGGGGAGGAAGGGTCTTCTTTGAGGGACCGGGCTTCCCCGGGTTGTCTTGGGTGCAGATTGCAGGCCCCTGCACCCACAAATTCCTGGGACCCCCAGCACACTGCGGCGCTCCTGCTGCCTCGCAAGCCCTTGGTGACCTCAGAGGTTTCCAGTCCCAGGGGCCCGGGCATGGTCAGGCCCCGGCAGAGGCTGGGGGACAGCAGCCGTGTGCTCCTGTGCCCTGGTCTCTGCTTTCCAGGCCAGCCTGCAGGCTCATGAGGTCACGTGGTGGGGGGGGCATCTGGGGTCTGCAGGGGCCAAGCTGGGGCCTGACTTCCTGCCCCCCACCTCGCTCCCGGCTCCACAACTCAGGCCTGTGCATGGGGGGAGGGTCCTGCCTTAGACGCTGGTTCCCGGAGGCTGCAGAGCAGAGAACAGCCCGGTGGGGGAACAGGGCTCGCTCCCGCACACTCGCTCTCGCTCATTGTTTGCGGTGGCCAGCCGGGCAGCTGTGGTTGGCCCGAGAACACGGGAGAGGCCAGCTGCCCCTCCTCTGTGCAGCCCTGCCCCTACCTGGGGACGCACAGGCGCTGCCCGCCCACACCGAGGTTCTGCTGGGGCCAGGGTCCCGCTGACAGCCGCCTCGGCAGGCACCCCGTCCAGCCTGCCCTTGGCGACACCTCCCGGTGAGTCACTGGGACGCAGTGATGGGCACTCCCAGGCTGCAGAGCTGGCGAGAACCAGATGCCCTGAGCGACAGCCTGCAGGGGGCGGGGGGCGTCCTGGTCCAGGGACCGCTTCCCAGGGGCTCTGGCGTCCTGCAGGCAAAACCAGCAGCAGCGGCTGCCCCGGCACTCACACTGCAGAGCCCCCTCCTGGCCAGTGCCAGAGGCACCTCTGGAGCCACCTTGTGCCTGACATGGGGAGGGAGGGGGCTGGCTGACCCCAGGCCCAGGTGGGGAGGGGGGTTGCGAGTCCCAGCCATGGCTCAGTCTGCCGAGCCCCAGCCCCCATGGTCCGCTTGTACCCAGGACGCTTGACCCACAGGTGCCAGGCACACAGCCTCCGCAGCAGAGCAGACCACGGAAGGGCAGACGGGCACTGCCCTGTCCTCGGCCAGGTCCCCAGGCGTCCCGGGAGAGGAGGGAAGGAGACCAGCAGAGCCCAAGCGTAAAGTGTCCGCCCGAGCTGAGATGAAGGGGGAGCCACAGTTATCGTGCACGAAAACAAGGCAGATGACCCCAGCAGACGGCACACAGCGGCTGTGTCCCCAGTGTGTGGAAGGGGATGCACACAGCCGTGTCCCCAGGGCGAGGAAGGGGACGCACACAGCCTTGTCCCCAGCGTGTGGAAGGGGACGCACACAGCCATGTCCCCAGGGCATGGAAGGGGACACACACAGCCGTGTCCCCAGCATGTGGAAGGGGACGGCACATAGCAGCCGTGTCCCCAGTGCGTGGAAGGGCACGCACACAGCCGTGACCCCAGTGCGTGGAAGGGGATGCACACAGCCATGTCCCCAGGGCATGGAAGGGGACACACACAGCCGTGTCCCCAGCATGTGGAAGGGGACGGCACATAGCAGCTGTGTCCCCAGTGCGTGGAAGGGGATGCACACAGCCGTGTCCCCAGTGCGTGGAAGGGGATGCACACAGCCATGTCCCCAGGGCATGGAAGGGGACGCAAACAGCGGCCGTGTCCCCAGAGTGTGGAAGGGGACAGGACTAAAGTGCAGGGACGTGACAACGATGTTTCTGGGGTGAGGAGCCCGTCACAGAACTCAAGATGGCAGCTGGGTTTCCAAGGAGGTCTGGCCCGGGGAGGGAGGGCACTCGGGGAGACAAGGCCCGCCAGGAGGACTGGGGTGGGCGAGGAGTCCCTCGGTGGGGGGCCCAGAGGTGGACAGCAGCAGGGCAGGGTTTGGGGGACACTGGCAGAAGCGATTTGCATTTCAGAGCCGACGCTGGTGAGGAGGGAAGGTCCCAAGGGGGTCTCGTTGCGGGAGGACCCCACAGAGGCTCAGGAAGAAGGGGACGAGGCCTTGGGGGAGGCAAGGCAGGTACGGGGGCCAGCAGGAGGCCAAATGTTGCATACGGTGACCAAGGGGTGCAGCTGGGACCGTGGGGGGGTGGTGACCCACAGACCAGACAGGGGCGTGACAAGCAAGGGACACAGACGCAGCCCCTGGGACGGGCAGGGGCTAAGGAGGGAGGTCCATGGGACCCTCCCTGGGAGGGAGTGAGGCTGGAGGCTGGGTCACCTGCTCCTAGGAGTGGAGCCCAGGCCTCCAGCCCTGCCTGCCGGCACTGGATGCTCTGGTAGGAGGCAGCCTGCCGTGGGTGTGGTGGGGGGTGCAGGCCAGCAGGCAGCGCCCCCTGCTGGCCGGAGGACCAGGCACCAGAGGGTGAAGCTGGACCAGGGCTGGACGGTTCCGGATGCCTGCACACTCCTGGGTGCCACAGGCAGCTGCCAGGAGTGCTGACCGTGCTGCTTCCGGCCAGCAAGACCTGGGGCTTCGCCCACGACCCCCTGACAATCTCGTCCATGTTCTAAACCCGACCAAGTGCAGCGAGCTGCCCTGGCCACAAAGCAGAGCACTGAGGAGCAGGAACCTAACCCGGTGTCCAGGTCCCGGGGCCTGTCCAGCGGGCCTCGCCCTGTGCTGGGGGACAGGGAGCCCAGGCCCACGGGAGAGCAGCCGCGACACTGCTGCCCCAGCCGCACGACCGCAGTGCAGCCTGGGACGCTCTGCCGGCCTTTACAAAACAGGCAGCTTTGGCCGGTGCCGCGGCTCACTAGGCTAATCCTCTTCCTGCGGCACCGGCACACCAGGTTCTAGTCCCGGTCGGGGAGCTGGATTCTGTCCCGGTTGCCCCTCTCTGTGCCCCTCTGTCCCGGTTGTCCAGCTCTCTGCTGTGGCCCGGGAGTGCAGTGGAGGATGGCCCAGGTGCTTGGGCCCTGCACCCCATGGGAGACCAGGAGAAGCACCTGGCTCCTGCCATCGGATCAGCGTGGTGCGCCGGCCACAGTGCGCCAGCCACGGCGGCCATTGGAGGGTGAACCAACAGCAAAAGGAAGACCTTTCTCTCTGTCTCTCTCTCTCTCACTGTCCACTCTGCCTGTAAAAAAAGAAAAAAAGAAAAACAGGCAGCTTTGCCAACACAGCGGGGCTCACACACGGCACGCCCGGATCTGTTTCACGGTGCGGTCACTTCTGGAAAGAACCAGACAAGACGAGATGTGCGTGGAGTCACCTGTGGAGAGGGGTGGGAGGGATCCGGGGTGACCCTGACCCTAGAGTCTGAAGTGTGGCTCCGGGGGCTCAGGCCTGGGCTGGGTCAGCCATGGCCTCAACCCTCAGAGCCCGTGTCTGAGTCTCCGGCTTCTGCCCAGCTGAGCACAACCATGGTCTGTTGAGAACCCGGCTCACGCATGCTCAGCCGGGCGAAGGCAGCCCACAGAGGCCGGGGGGAGCCACTGGCGGCAGCATCAGCAGGAACGGTCATTTGGGAGGCGGGTGGGGGCGTGAGCCACCCAGTGGAGCCGAGGGCAATGGGAGCGGCCAGGGTGGGTGGGTCCAGCTCCTGCGTCCCCACGGGGCGAGATGACCCAGCATGTGGCCAGTAGGCAGCAGCCCGAACACGAGGACGCCACGGCTCCCTGCTCCAAGGGCCCCACAGTGGCCGCATGGGCAGAAAACAGACGAAGCTTGGGGATGCCCCCGAGGGTGACCAACTCCCAGGGGCAGCAGGGGCTGGGCTCAGCCTGGCACTGGGGGAACGCGCAAGCCCCACCTCCCCGGCTCCCAGAGAGGGTGACCCTGACCCACGAACATCCACGCTCCCTAATGGGGAACCCTCACGCCTCCCCCGACCTCAGCCTCCTCCTCGTAGGGTACAGCCGGGGCCTTGGAGATCTGCCAGGGCCAGGTGGGACCTCGCTTGTCCCGGAGCATCGAGGTTGAAACGCGGGGCGGCAGGCCCTCCACCATCAGCAGGGAGCAGCAAGGCCAGTGGAGTCCCCGAGCACAGCGTGCCATCTGTCCCCCAAGCCCGACGCCCACGGAGGGGCAGAACAGCGTCGCCGCCCCAGAAGCCCCGGGGAATCCATCGAGTCCGCTCCCCAGAAGGGGCTCGGCCAGGGTGCAGGCCCCAGCATTTCTGGTCGACTCAGCTGGCCACATGGACACAGGGCACTGGGCTTCCTGCGTCTGAGGGCGGGGGGAGGGATCGGGGCAGCCCAGAACCTGGAAGGACCCGAGTGAGTGCCTACAGCCTGCAGTGAGTGCCAGTGTTCCCACGTGGCGAGGAGGCCCAGCCTGTGGGGGTGGGGGCAGCCCCTTCCAGGCTCCGTCCCCACAAGAGCCCCAGAAAACCCGGCCCAGGCATCAGGAGACGCGTTCTTCGGGCGCCAGATTCCCGACTGCAGGGCTGAGCCGCCGCACCTACAGCAGGTATTTCATTTTCAAAGTGTTTTGAATAGGTTAAAGAACAATCAAGTTTCTCTGTGTTTTTCTAAACTGAATTTTTCCAACTGAGCGAGAAAGAACTGCACACGTCCACGCGTTTCTGGAGAAGAGGCCGCGTGGGACAGAGCACACATGCTCCCTCTTTCTCACAGCCGGCTCTGCGTGCCCGCCCCCAGGTGAGGCCTGACAGACACACTTGCAGACAAAGCAAAGTGCCGGGTTCGGGTCGTGGCGGGGACGCGCTCGTGGACTTGTGCCTGGGCCCTGGAGGGCCGGCGCGCTCCTCGCTGCGACGGCCAGCTCACCCAGCACGGGCACAAGCCAGGGGAGGGGGCCTAGGGGGTCTCACCTCCCTCGCCCTGTGCCCAGGCCGTGCCACCTGCACTCCCAAGGGATCCCGTGACAGTGCAGCCCCCCGACCCGGAGAAGCCTGAGGTTGGCCCTGGCCAGCTTCTACCAGACTCCTCTCCCACCAGCCCGGCGCCCCTGAAGGCAGCTGCTGCAATCCTGTGTCATCTGTGAACTGGGCCACTACCTCCTCCCTGCGGGCGGGAGACCCCGGGCGTGCAGGTGATCCCGGGGTGCCAGTGGATCTGCAGGGACAGCTCAGAGTGGTGGTTAACGGGGTTCACGCTGGCTGGCGCGGGACGCAGCCTGCCCAGGTCACGGCCTCCCCGCCCCCTGCAGGTCAGATAACTCTGGTGGCTGTGAGGGATAAGCAGGGTTTTCTCTGACGCACAGGCTCTCACCCGCAGCACCTCTGCCCAGAGCAGCAAACGGGGACAGCCCGGGCTCCCAGGGCGGCTGGGACATGCACACCCCTTTGCGACTTTCACGTCTGATACGTAACATACAGGCACGTTTACAGGGGGCTTCAAAAACTCATTGGAGAACAGAATTAAAAATAAATTTAATCTGGTGCAAAATTTTTGAAATCCATGCAGTTTTTTATAATGTGAAATATATATTTTCCATGAGCTTTCTGAAGAGACCTCACATATGTGAACCATGCACACACAGGTGCACCACATACACACACAACATGCACACATGTGCTCCATCTACACACACCACACTGATGCACACTTCTCGCATATATGACCCATGCACACACACGTGCACCACGTACACACACAACACGCACACAAGTGCACCATTTACACACAACACATGCACACACTGATGCACATTTCTCACATATATGAACCACGCACACATGTGCATCAGATATACACGACATACACACATGTGCACACCAACACACCTCTCACATACATGAACAATGCACGCATGTGTAGCATATACATGCAACACACATGTACACACTGATGCAGACACTTCTCACATACAAGACCCATGTACACACATGCGTACCATATATGCACACAACATGCACAAACACACACATTGATACACACACTTCTCACATGAGCCAAGTGCACCATACATGCACAAACCATACACAAATGTGTGTACAGACATATACACACATCTCACACAATGAACTATGTAACACATGTGTGCCATATATGCACACAACATGCACAGGCATAGAGACATGCAACATGCAGATGCATACACACACCTCTCACATACATTAACCATGTACACACATGTGCACCATATACACACAAATTCACACTCAGATGCATACACACTTCTCACATACATGAGCCATGAGCACACATATGTGCCGCACATGCACACCCCATGCACAAATGCACACACACGCACAGTCACATACACACTTGTGTACAAAGCTGCCTCTGTTCCCAGTCTCTGAGGCGGAACTTGTGGCTGGGGTGGAGCCTGCACCCCACGCCTCCCTCCGGCCACGAGACGGCAGCAGTGAGCGCAGGGCACGGAGAGGCCCGAGGCTCAGCTCCTCCTCCCGACCTCCCCTCCCAGGCACCGCCAGGACTGCTGCTGGACCCGGGGCTTCCGCAGTGGCCGCCACCGACAGCCAGTGGGGCAGGAGCCCCTGCAGCCCTCATCTGCTGTGGCCTGGAAGTCGGGCGGGCAGCTGTGCCCAAAGTGGGGAGGAGGGGGCTGGAATTTTCCTCAAAGAGCCACAGACGACCACAGTGCGTCAGAGCGAACGTCCATTCCTTCCCCTGTGGTCGACTCAGCCTGCATCTGTGGGAGCCATCCATGCACCCGGACACATGTGGGGAACTTCACGTGTGCACCCAGGTCACGCGTGGTGGTGCATCTCTCCACGTGTGCACCCAGGTCACGCGTGGTGGTGCACTGCTCCACACTGCAGCAATGTACCAGAGCTTGGACTCACGAGTGGCTACTTTCATTTGAAAGACAGCAGACATCAGCCCTGGAGAGACGGGACAGACGCTGGAGTTGTGACGCTGGAGTGGCACCCGGAAGTCTCAAAGTTGGCGGAGCTGTTCCCGAGGAGGTCGGGGCCACGCCTGCTTCCGCGGGAATCGTCCCCTCCCCCCACTGTGGATGGACCCAGGCTGTGGTCCCAATCGCTTCCAGGACAGAGCCCATGAATATGCAAAGTGGCTCCGCTGTGCAAGTTTGTGGGGGAATCCAGCCATGCGCTTCAAATCCCTGATCCCAGAACCCACCGTGCCTCTGGGCTCCCTTTAATCAAGCCTTGTCAGGGATGGATGCGATGCAGATGTGCTGCGCAGTTTCAAAGGCTTCAGGTTGAAGCCGCTTGCAAACAGAGCCCTGGCCTGCAACCACACAGGGCAGGGCAGAGCGGGCTCAGCGGGACCGGAGGGGAGCAGCCAAGGCCCGCCTGGGGCACGCACGAGGGCACGAGCGAGCACAGCTCCCAGGAAGTCCACGCCCACTCAACAAACGCGGAAGCCACGGTTCCACCCCGGACACGCGACCCCTCGGGAAGACCTTGGCCGAAAAGCGCCTTTGGAAACCGAGCTCCTGTCACTCGGATTTGCACGCCTGCTTCTGCACAGGGCTCGCAAGGGGACCCTGCCTCGGACGGGAGCGGCAGAGCTCCTGGACCTGCTCTCGGACCCCGCCAGGGGCGGCTGTGACGAGGGCCCGCAGCAGCCAGCTCCCCGCTCCCTCTGCCGGAGGTGGAGAGACCACGGTTCCCCGAGCGCCACCTGGAGCTCCCGGCGCTGTGCCTGGGGGTCCCGGGGCCCCCACTTCAGGTTTCCTCCTCTGCAGCCGTGGACTGCAACTCCAGAAGCACTCTCAGGCTATGTGAATGAATGAATGAATGAATGAAGTGCGCTACCCGTTTTACGTCTGAGTGGGGACATCGACACTGCGGCTTCCAGTGAGCAGTGGCCCCCCGTAGGATGTGACCCCAATGAGCACTGACAGCACCCCTCGTCTCCCCAGGGCCACCTGGGGTGCTGGGTCTGCCCCAAGGCCAAGGTACAGCACCAAAGACCAGGCACGGGAACCCAAGGGGTGGAGGCCCGGGCCCGCCAGCCGCACCACCTGGGCAGGGTGTCAGGGCTCCAAGGGGCCCGGGCTGGCTTCGGTCGCTCTGAGCTTCTTGCGGGGGGAGGGGGGCGCCTGCAGGAGCCTCCCTCCCATGGGCAGGAAGTCCCACTCATGGCTCTGGTGTCCCCACCCCCTACCTCTTGCCACCCCCGGACAGCTGGAGGGCCTGGTGTGCACAGGGACAGGGAGCTGGCTGCTGGGAGCGGGTACTTCCCACCCCACCCCACCTCGGCCCCTGGTGGCCTGGTGGATCTACCTCTGCCAGCCCTGGGGACGCACAGCAGCCACACCACGCCCTTCATCTGACCTTGATCTCTAACAAAGGGGCTCCACTCACCCTTACCATCTCCACACATCCCAGGACCAGGCAGCCAGGCAGGTGCCAGGCACTGGCTGCGCAGGGCCCGTGATCACATCATGCCTAGAATCTTCTGGGACTTAAGCCCAACAGCAGGGACCTGGCCGGCTGGGCGGGGAGCAGGGGAGAAACCCGATACCGAGAAGAGCTGCAGACCCCAGCCCCAGGCCAGTGAGGAGACACAGTGGGTGAAGCCACTCTGCTTCTGATCCAGCTCCCTGCGAATGCACCTGGGAAAACAGCGGGAGATGCCCACATGCTTGGGGCCCTGCCGTCTGTGTGGGAGGCCCAGCTGGTGCTCCTGGCTCCTGGCTTTAGCCTGCCATAGCCTGGCCTGTTGTGGCCATATGGCGTGTGTCCCAGTATATGGAAGATCTCTCTTTCTCTCACACTCTGCCTTTCAAATAGATAAATCTTAAGAAAACATGAAAGAACGCAGCTCTCTGGAGTTTGCCGTGCGCATGAGGGCACTGGAATCGCAGCTGTGTCTCCCCTCTGCACTGGGGTCTCGGGGAGCCTGGCCCCGGGGGACCTCACGTCTCCAGGTGGAGGTAGTGGGTGCCCCAGGGGTACAAAACCCAGACGATGGCGTGCAGCTCACTCCCGGCCTCCTGACTAAGGTGGGGTGCCCAGGCAGGGACCCCACCTCCCCTCAGGAGATGCTTGGTGCAGTGAGCGCCCGGGGACTTTCTGGAGAGTGTCCGGGTTCAGCGGGAGGATGGAGCAGGGGAGGAGGCAGTTGGATGAACGTCAGGGCCAGGGAAGGTGGCTTGAAACCAGAGCCACTGCCTCCCGGCAGCCGTGACTGTCTCAGCAGCCATCAATCAGACGTCCTGCAGATGTGGGAGAGAAGCCACGATGGCGGACCCCCACCCCGGGGAACCGGCGAAATCTCAGCTCGCTCTTCCGGAATCTGCCTCCTCCTCCAGCGGCAGAGGAACCCAGGCCCCTCCCCCGGGACCTCTCAGACGCCCCCAGGGCTGGGAAGGCATCTCCCTCCACTCCCACGGCAGGCCCAGAGCTCCTGCCTGGCCAGGCTTCTAGAAACTTCCACCGAAATAGTGTTTCTCCCCCAACCCATCTCACCGTCCCGATCCTGCTCCATCTGTTGGAACCATAGGATCGGGAGCCCCTCTGTCCTCTCTCCGCTCAGGGTCAGCCCAGCCGGCCCAGCTCCTGGGAGAGCCAGCTGCAGCCGCGGCCCCGAGTGGATTTCCCATCAGCAGAGGGTTTGACGAATGAGTCATGTGCTGAAGGCACCGTCGGCAGCTCTGGGCTCTGGCCGGCTCCCTGTGTTCTCGCGAGGAGACAGCCCGCCAGCGGCTTCCCGGGAGGGACAGAGGGACCTCGCCAGCCCCGGCCCAGCAAGAGGGGCCGAGTCCCACGGTGTGCCCGCGCCCCTCCACGGGGCTCCCAGCCCAACCGCATAAATAACAAAGCCGAACGCAGGGCCGGAGACACACAGGGCCCACTCAGGTCCAGGAGAACGTTCAGAAAGACAGAACCTGGCAGCACAGAACCAGAGGCAAAGTCCACTTCCGCCGGGCCCCCAGCACAGGTCAGAATTCAGCTTCCCCGAGCCGCGGCCGTGCTGGGGGCCCGCGCCTGGAGCAAGCCTGCCCGTGCCCCGGCTCTGCGGAAGGGCAGCTGGGAAAACACCCTCTGATTTGTCCGTGGGTTCTCAAGTGGAGCCGTGCCCTGCCCCGCCCTCCAGCCATGCCCCCAGCGTGGCCCTCGCCCCCGGGCAGAGCAGGGCTGCTCCTCCGAAGGGCAGCTGTCCCACCGCTTAAGTGTTTTCACAGGCCACTAGCTACGGGTCGGGAGGCTGGCACACGGGGGCCGCGGCTGAGGCATGAGCGGTCACCGCCTCCCCGCTCCCTCCCAGTGACCACGACGCCAGCCAGTGTCCCCCATCGGACTCGCACCCGCCTCAGGCAGGGCTCCCTGGCGGGGCGGGGGACACGAGCTTGGGCATTTTTGTCCAGGTCACAGCACAAACGTGGAAAACAGCGCTGATGTCTTTTGCAGCCGCGGGGGCTCTGAGAGGCCCGTGCAGGCCGCCAGCACCTTGGGGCTGGAAAGAGGCCTGGGACTCCCACGCTCCGGGGAAAGCACTGCACGGGGCGAGTCTGCCCAAGGCTGGGAAACCCGGGGAGGGGGGAGCACCCTGAGAGGCACCCCTCCACCCCTGCGCTCGGCCCGGCTGCCACCAGCAGGCCCTCCACGGGAGCGCGAAGCAGCCTGGCCTCCACCCCACTGCCCGCTGAGTGCCTGGCGGGAAGCCCTTCCCGGTCCAGGGAGCTGCCCAGGTCTCGCGGGGCTGGGCCTGAGCTGGAGTGACCAGAGGCTCCCGCTGACCAGGGCCCTGGTGCCTGGGGGTGATCTCAGCCACGCCTTGCTGTGGGCAGGCTGGGGGGGCGGGGCAGTGGGGCAGGAGAGGAGGGGTACCGCAGAGACCCCCAGCAGGGCTGAGGCGGCAGGCCTGGCAGGGAGCCGTGTGTGCAGGACAGGAAGAGCTGGGGTGAAGGCGCTGCTGGGGACCACGTTTTGGGGCAGTCGGGGTGGGGCAGGGACAGCCTGCGCATCAACAGGTCAGGTTCTGATCTCCCCAAGAGGATGCGAGAGGCTGGGGTCCAGGGAAGGCCAGGCCAGGGCAGGGCCACAGCCACTGCGTGTCTGTCCTCAGGGCACGCATGCCCCTACCCCGCCGTCCTCTGTCGTGGGGCCTCCAGCCCGCCCCCAGTGAGCTGCGCACAGCTGATGACCTGCTGAGGCATGAGCAAGGCGGGGTGCGGCAGGAGAGGGCACCCCGGCCACCTGCCGTGTGCACCTGCCCAGTAAGCCTGAAGAAGCGCCCGCCCTCCCCGCTCGCGCACTGCCCCTCCCCTGTGCGAGCGCGGCTCCTCTTTATCGTGACTTCTGTCTACGTCTGCTGTCTTTGTCTTCCACACGCACCCAGGCATGATTATGCTGCATTACAAATTTTATTAAAACACACAACTTAATTTGGGGAAGAAATCACGGGCGCACACGGCCCGTGTGGCTAAGGTGTTTCCCCGGCCGAGGGCTTTCTCTGTGGGAGCACGCGAGGCATTTTCACGGTGTTTTTGCACATGGCATCTTTTCCTTCCATTACCTGATCAGACAGGCTCTGGCCGGTGTGGGGTTCTCACACAGGGACTGGCCGCCCACGAGGTGGGGAGTGGGCACCGGGGCTCCCCAACCGACCACACATCCCCCCTCCTCCTCTCCGTCGGTCTCCTCATTGTCCAGCATCCTCGCAGGGCCGGGCACTCAGCTCACCACGAAGACAGTATTAAGACACCCGTGTCCCACACTGGGTACCTGGGTTCAATCCCCAGCTCCGGCTCCGCCCAGCTTCCTGCTACCCGAGGTGCGGAGAGGCAGCAGGTCCCAGGGCTCGGGTAACGGGGTCCCTGGATCGAGCGCCTGGCTCAGCCTCTGCAGGCGCCGGGGAGTGAACCAGCAGACGCGCGCTCTCTCTGCTCTGTCTGCCGCTCAAGCAGATGAACTACAAACCGTTTGAAAACCAAAGTCACAGCGCAGTGTTGACAAAAACCCTGCTGCCTTCTGCAAGCGGCTCCACAAGCCCTGTGGAGTGAGTCTTAGTGCAGCTTATCCAGACCTCAAACGTCAGATTTCAGCACTCGAAGCACGTGAGATTCTCCCCGAGGGTGGTCGGACCTACACAGACTGTCGACTTTGGTTGCTGACTACAGAAGCGCTGACTTGCACACGTGAGCCCCAGAGCGGCCACAGTTCGGATGCTCTGGTGCAGGTAGCCAGGGGCTCAAACCCTGCCAGGCACCCGACGGCTAACCCGCCTCGTGGTCCCTCAGGGACCCCGCCTTGTCTGGGGCACCTGATCCTGCTTTTTCCTACAGTGCACCCAGAATCCAGCTCTGATCCTCGACAGGTTCGGGGTGCGTGTGCGAGGTCTCCTGCTTCCCCGGCGCTGGGTGGGGCCTCGGCCTGGCCACACCCTGAGCTGATGCCCATGCCCGTGTGCTTGACGGGCACGGGGCGGGGTGGTCCCAGAGAAGAGGGGGACTCCTGGACAGGGACTGCGGAGCTACAGCCTGTCTTGGGGTGGCCCAGGGGCAGTGGACGGGTGGGCTGAGGCCGTCTGCTGAGCTCAGCCCCCCACATCTCTGCCGGGGCCGACACCCCAGCCGCCCAGTGGGGAGGACGAGGACCCTGGGCTCTGCTCTCCCCACAGCCCCATCACACGCTGGCGCCACAGCCACTGCTCCCTCCTCTTCTCTGCAGCGGAGACTCGCAGCTGAGCCGTCCCCTCCAGGTGGGGGTCAGGGCTGCTGCCAGGGCCGAGCGTCCACCTTGTCTCAGGCTGAGGGAGCTGCCCCGCCCGGCCAGCCGGGGGAGCCAGTGGCAGTTCCCCCACATGCCCCGCCCTTCCCTGAACCCCCAGGAGCAGGAGAGAGGTAAACCCACCCGCGAGTGAGTGCTG
>CM027399.1:162955106-162977851 GCA_015711505.1 Sylvilagus bachmani | reverse complement strand
CAGGGAGCATCAGTGCATCCGTGGAGTAAAAACACGGCCTGCAGGTGCCACGCGTGTCCTTCAGCCTCGCCCAGGGAGGGGACGACGACCCGTGCCCCAAGGAAGAAGCCGGTCCCCAGAGGAGAGTCCTCAGGTGTGGTCCCAGAGGCGTCGGATCCGCAGAGAGCAGTGGGGACGGCGGTGCCGGGGTTGGAGGGGAAGGGGCAGTGGGGTGGGAGTTTCAGCTGGGGCGGGCGCACGGGCCCCGGGATAAAGGTGCTGATGTGTGCACAGCAGTGTGCGCGCACAGGGCCGCGGAGCCAGGCACCTGGAACGCTGGGACGTGGAAGCCTGTGTCCCGTGTAGCTTACAATGAAACACAGCGGCGTCCGTGTGGGGGCCCCGGCCTGGCGCTGTTCCAGACCCGAGCACCTGGGTTCGAGGCCCAGCTCTGCTCCTGAGTCCAGCTTCCTGCCAGGACACACCCTGGAAGACAGCCATGCTGGCTCAGTTAACGGGGCCCTGCCACGCACACGCACACGGGAGAGAGGTCAAGTTCCCAGCTCCCAGCTCCGGCCTTGGCCCAGCCCCAGCCACGTGGGTACTTGGGAAGTGAACCAGCGGACAGCAGCTTCTCTGTCTCCATCTGTCTGTGTCTCTGCCTCTCCAGACTAAACTGGAAAAGCAGACAGAAGCGACGGATCTGTTCTGAACACAGTGGGGACGGCCAGGGGGTGGCCCTTGGTTGGTGCATTTGTTACTCAAGAAATGCACGGGCACCTCCCCCGTGCTGGAAGATGGAGGGGGAGAAGCCAGGGCCTCTCGAGCCGCGGTGGCCGAGGGACAGCGCACAGGAAGCAGACAGGGACAGGCCCGGGGCACAAGAACAGGGGCCCGAGTGGGGGCCCTTGGGTGCAGAACTAAATGGAAGAGTGCTGCCCAGTCGGTGCCAGGAGGGCAGAGGAGCCCAGGGGCCGGGCGGAGGTGACAGTGTGCAGAGGGCGGCTGTGTCGGGCAGCTGGCAGGTCCGGGGCCTCCCCTCCCAGGCCTGGATGCAGCCTGCAGGGGCATGGAGGTCCCGCCTGTCTCTCAAAGACCCGGGGAGTGGGCCTGGAAGGGGGCTCTGCAGCCATCCTCAGCAGGTGCAGGCAGCTTGCTCCCGGCTCACCAGGAGCGGCTGCACGCCAGCGACCTCGACCCCACAGCGTCCCCGTCCCCGTTGCTGTGCATCGGCTCAGAGCTGTGACAGTAACTCGCTCTCAGCAGCAGGTGTGCGCCCGGCAGGCACACGGCAATGCCTGGAGGAGGCCAAAACCTGCTTGGAAGACAGGGCCTGCAGCGGCAGGAGGGGGCCACACCTTCCCGAGGATCCGGGACCCAGCCGGTCACCCAGGGAGAGGACACAGCTGCCCAGACGCTGCTGCCGTCCAACTCTGGCACGGTGCTAATTCCTGGCCAACGGCCCCTTCTTCTGCCCGCACTGGATTGCACAGTTTTACCCTTTCACGTGAGGGCTGGGCTCTGAGACCCCCACTCTTGTTAACACTCTTGCAGAAGAGGAGGGGGAGCCGTAGGAGCAGGGGAGGAGACACCACGTGTCCCCCACCTGGGCCCCTACAACGAACAAGACGCTGTGTTCCTGACGGGGCCTGGAGCAGGGCTGGTGACGTCCTCCCTCCCCAGTGCTGTCCACACGCCCACCCCCATGCACCAGGCCCCCCATGCAGCAGAGGGTGCACACCCCAGGCCACCTCCACCCAGCCCTGGGCATTGCTTTTCTCTTCCGGGCGGCCCACAGTGCCCCCCCGGCCCCCTCGCCACCACCTGCCAGTCTCTGGCCCTGTCTGTCTGCCACAGCAGCAGCCCTGGCGTGGTTTGAGTCCGCAGCCTCTGAGCGCTGGGATGCTGAGTCTCCGTGTGCTCGGCCGAGCACTGCGGACCACCTCTCCTTTTCTCACTGGTTATTGTTCGGGGCGAGTGGCCGCAGTGCAGGACACAGCAGGGGTGGGCGTGCACACGGTGCTCTGGGGGTGTGTGCACATGGATGGCACATGGATGGCACACGGATGGTACACGGGATGTGCAAACTCGACGCAGCCTCCTCTCTCTGTTTCCATCGCTGCCTCCTGAAAGTTTCCTAAGCGATCCCAGATTGCTCTCATGAACGTCCCAGACTCCGTCTGCGGTGCAGACAGGCCCGTTCCAGGCCTCTTGTGACATCCCTGTGTGGAAGGCTGCTCGCCGCACTCCGCAGTAGAGCCACGTGGCTCCCGCTCCGGCCGAGCGCCTTCCTTCCCAGGGAGACGTCCGCCTCCCCCACGTCCTCCCGCCCCCTGCGTCAGACTGCATGGCCCAAGGCCCGGTCCACAGCGCTGTCCGGCAGGGCTGAGCCATCACGTGCGCTCCCGTGTGGCTCCTCACGTCTCACGGCCGACCAGAGCCCCTGCGAGCCTGCACAGCGAGCTGTGCTCCCATCACGCTCGGGGCTGGGACGAGGCTCGGCCTCCAGGCGGGGGGGTGCAGCCCGGCTTCCAGCCCCGCCACCCGACGCCCACTGACCCCTGCGGCTCACTCCCGGCTTCTAGAAAACGCCGGTGAACAGCCTTGCCCCACCGTGGGGACCGAATGGGCACACCTCTTTCCCCGCAGGCCATACTCTGTGAGCCCAGCCGTGCAACGCGTGGCCCAGCCGACCAGCCCCTTCCTCCACCACCTACAGCCTGGCCAGGCAAAGCCGAGTGTGCCAGGCTGATCGGGGAAAATTCCCAACCTCAGATCATGACTTGTCCCTGGACACGGTCACACAGGGCGCCACGGCTTGTCCCCCAGACATGGTCACACAGGTGCTCAGAGGCCACCCTGGGAAATGGCGTCCCTTGGCTGGAGAAGGGGCAGCTGGTGTCCGGGGGTGCAGTGGGGTGATGTGCTGGGGAGGGGTCTGTTCTGGCCAAGCCCCTAACACTGGGGACTTGATAGCCCTGCCTCTAAACCCCGCAAGTTACAGAATCTGGACAGAGTGGAGGACGGGCAGCGAGGAGGCTCCGGGCTCTGCGGGCCCCTAAGTGGCCACGCTAGGCGATGTTGAACGACCTCCTCAGAGCAGCCCCAGGAGCCAGGTGCAGGAACCTGTGCCTGGCAGGTGTAGCAGGCCACCTTGCTGTGGGAGGGAGGGGCTCAGGACCGCCGGCCGCCCTGCACGACCCTGTCCTTGGAACACCACTACAGCCCAGGCATTCGCCAGCCATCCCGTGCCCTCCCACTGTCCTGAGCCTCCCTCCGGGGCTGCGAGGTCCCCTCGTGCCGCCCTCTGCAGCCCAACGCCTTCTCTAGCCTCGGCCTCCTTCTGTCCACCCCGTGCCCTCTGGCCCGTCCTGGCTGTGGGACTCCCACGCGGCTGCCTTTCCACGTGGTCCCGGCCCATCCCCCTGCACAAGTGGCTGCTCCCACCCAGGTTTCCGCATTTGTCCCTCGATGCCTCTGACAGCTTCGGGGCACTCGGCTCGCAGCGCACGCCTGGTGTCTGGCCACGGCTCCTTGCCGTGGATCTGCTGACAAGCCACGGGCAGCAGCCTGGCAGCGCTGTCGGGCTCCCCAGCCACATCAGCCCAGGAGCCCGGAGCCCAAAGGCACAGCATAAAGCAAGCCGGGTGGGAACTGAGTATTTTACTGCTGGGTGCGTGTGTGCGTGCATGTGTGGTGAGGGCGAGAGAAGTAAGACCACCCAACTCAGATCCAGACGAACCCCCAAGTACCTGCCCTGCTGGCCTGTGCTGGAGTCCCCCCACCCCCCTCTCTCCCTCTTTGCAGCCCCTCCCATCTGACAGCTTGGAGCAGCAGCTCCCCCACCCTCATCGGGACCACACGGTTCCGTGGCAGAGCCTGGGTGACACTGCTGCAGCCACGGCCTCCTGGGCAGTCAGCTAGGGGCAGCCAGGCCCCCTGAGCCGGAGCAAAGCACGAGGACCGCTCCCAGCGCCACCGTGCACCCACCCCACCCAACAGCCAGGTCAGCCTGGGGAGGGGCAGGGCAGTGGGCAGTGGCTGGACCAGGCTCAGGACCGACACTGGGCTGGGCATCGTGGGGGCGGGGAAGGGCTGGTGCCTGCAGGGTGCAGCGGTGACACATCCTGCTCCCAGCCCCTGGCTGCACTGTGCAGGCCTTCTGGAACCTTCCAGTCCTCGATGAATCGGGGGGGGGGGCTCCCAAGGATCCTGCACAGGCGCTCGGAGAAGGGGACGTCCCCCACGGATGCTTCTCAGGAGCTGAGCAGGAGGAACGGGGCAGTGTGTCCAGCTCGGGGCTGCTCGTGGGTCTGGACAGGCCAGGCTGCGTGGGTGCCAGGGCAGGTGGACCCCAGGGCGGTGCATCCCCCTGCTCCCCCTGCCCCTACGGGCCCAAGCCTCTCACCCCTGTCCACCCAGTCTTGGTCCCTGCTGGGCCCGGCTGCCCCTCGCTGGCCGTCCCTTCCCCAGGCCGAGCCTCCTTGGAGCTGGCAGCCGCCCCCACCCTGCGTTCTGGGCGCGTCTCATTCAAACCTCCCTGCTCTGTTTATTTGCACAGCCAGAGACACAAAGCCGTGCTCTGAGTCACTCCTGCTCCCAGTCGGCTCTGATTCATGCAGGAGGCCCGTGCGGGGACCAGGCCGGGCCATTAACCTCTTGTTTCTTGATGGTGCTGCAGTCAAAGGCATGTGTGGGCTCCCCGCAGGAACCCAGGCCGAGTGAGCAGAGGGGAGCGCGCCCCCCCCACCCCAGGCGCCCCACGGCCGCTCCGTGATGGAAACTCACAAGGATGTCGGTCAGCGCCCTGTGAGCGCTCGGTCATCTGGCAAGTGAGGTCCCAGAATTTGCCAGAAACATGCGTCAAACGCCGGCCGGGGTGCAGAAGTCAGGCCTAACAGAAATCGGATTGCGGCTGAGACTCCGAGGGAGACTCGGGCCCGGGGAGTCGCCGCCGCGGCTCCCCCGACAGCAGCTGCTGCGGCACCTGGCACCAACCTCCCCTCAGCCCTGGTGCCCATCTCCTGGCCAGGTGGGGACACGGGCGCCCGGAATGCACAGCACCCGCCCCCAGCTGGGGTCGAGCTCCACCGCGGCACCCATCTGGAGGGGCGGATCATTAGGAGACGCACCCCACAGACACAGGCGTCGTTTAAAAATCAAGGAAGGAGGAGCTGGAGTCCAAGCGGAACGAGATCGCAGGGGGAACGCAGACGTCGGTCCTGTGACAAGTGCCTGGCACAGACACCCCCCTCCCGCAGCACGGAGACCCCGGCCCCCGCCGCTGGCACAGATACACCCCCCAGCACAGAGACCCTGGCCCCGCCCAGCACAGACGCTCCCCCAACATGGAGACCCTGGCCCCCACCCGACACAGACACATACCCCCTAGCACAGAGACCCTGCCCCTGCCCGGCACAGATGCCCCCCCAGCATGGAGACCCCTGTCCCCGCTGCTGGCCTGTGTCACCAGTGAAGTTGGGCTGTGTTGACACGAGAGTGGCCCAGCCTGTGCCAGAGTTACTGATGGGGTCTCCAGGGCTGCAGAGGACACGAAACACGCCTGCTAGCCACTTTCTCACCAGATATCAGAAATGCCATGGGCATGTCCCAGTGAGGGCCAGAGGCTGCATGGCCACAGCTCTGCCGTGTGCCAGGAGCGCCAGTGGGGACGGCTCGCCTGGGTCACCCCGCTGCCTCCCCAGAGCACTGACGTCTGTGTCCCAGGTCGCAAAGGTGACACAAAGGCCTGGCAGAGAGCTTAGAACACACAGTCGCCTGCCCTGGCCACGGCTTCCGTCCCCCGTGGCGCCCACAGGTTGAGAATAGCGCTGCTGGGTGATGAGGGGAGCAGCCACGGAGTGGCGGCCACGCTCACATAGCCTGTGCCGTGGCGTTTGCCATATGGTCCTGTTTCGCCGTGAGTCACTGTCCTGTCCATTGGGTGGAGTTTATCGGTGCAGGTTTATCAGAGAGTCTGGGGGGGGCGGGGGGGAACGTGGTTCTGGACGCACGCCCTGGGGCTGAGAAGGCAGGGACAGGGGGAGGAAGACCCTGCACCCACAAGTGCCCCAGAGACCCCAGCGCCGGCTGCCCTGTCCACACACACGCTGGGCCTCTCCCACGTGGGAGCCGTGGGTGCCACGCCACAGCCAGTCCCCTCACCCTGCCAGACTGCGGCCACACGGCGTGCAGCACGCAGGGAGCCACTGACTGGGGCATTTGTGTTCTGCCCCCGCGCCCCCGGGAGCTCCCTCGAAGCCGACTCCGGCCCCAGATCCTGCCTCCGTCGTCAGATCTCTCCTCCGCGGGCAGGGCCAGGCTCCCCACACCTTCCTCTGCGCCAGACACCACCTGACTTTTCTTTTTCAAATTAACAACAAGAAGTAGCTGCCTCTCTTCTTTCTGATTTCTTGGACTGTTGCCAGATGGCCACGCTTTTCACGCTTTCCGAACTTCTTTTGCGAGTTCAGACTTTTTGCCCACGCTCTGCCCTTGGGACTCACGGCTAGAGACTCGCTGTCAGAGGGACACAGGCCACAGGGAAACACCGACTCCTGGCTCATTCTGTACACAGAAGCTTGACACGTCAGCCGACACAAAGTTGCCTTTCTGGGTACCACTAGTGCTTGTTACATTCAGCTTGGCCAACTGTAGGAGCCAGACACGACCACGGGTCCACATACGCAGCCGTGGCTGTCCACGGCGTGGCTGCAGGGCTGGGTGGCCCGCCTCTGGGATTCACCAGGAAGCCTGCCTTCTCCACAGGTCCTGGTGGCAGGTGTGCCGAGGGAGGGTTTGGGTGGGCACGCAGAGTCCAGGGCCCCACTGGCTCTGGCACCACGGGGAGCACCGGAGTGGACAGGGCGTCCAGTGTCACTGATGGCGCTGGGCAGTCCAGGAAAGGACACTAGTGGGGTGCTGTCCCCAGGGCAGGGGACGCGATGCCACAGGCAGGGCCTCTGGCTCGGTTACTGGAAGCACGAGTGGCCACAGGGGCGAGTGGGGAGTCCTGAGGGGGGCAGGGCAGGTGCTGGCGACCCCGTGCTGATGGGGAAGAGGCCCCTGCTCCAGTCTCCTGTAGAACCTGGAGGCCACGCCCTCTCCGAAGCCACGCTCCCCAAGGGTGGGAGAACTCAGGCCACCTTGGAGGGGCTTCATGAGGCGCGAATGACCCACTGCGGAGACCCGACGACAAAGCAGCAGCACCCGGTGTTGAGGCACCTGCTTGGGGTGTGCATGTGCGTGTGCATGTGTGGACACGTGTGTCCATATGTATCTCTCTGTGTGCATTGTGGGAGATGCATGCACGCATGTGCATCTGTGCACGTGTGTCTATATGTGTATGCATGTGTGTATTGTGTATGCATGTACCTCTGTGTGTTTGTGCATGTGTGTGAGTGCATGTGTATGTACATGTGCCTGTGCATGTGTGTGGACGTGTGTGTATGTATCTGTGTTCATGTCTGCCATGCAAGTGTGGCCGCATGTGTGTACATGTGTGTGCACACGTGTCTTGTGTGGACGTATGTATCTGTGTGCATGCACTGTGGGGGTGCATTGTGTATGTACATGTGTCCATGCATGTGTCTGGATATGTGTGTATGTATCCGTGTTCATGTCTGTCATGCAAGTGTGGCCGCATGTGTGTACATGTGTGTGCACACGTGTCTTGTGTGGACGCATGTATCTGTGTGCATGCACTGTGGGGGTGCATTGTGTATGTACATGTATCCATGCATGTGTGTGGATATGTGTGTATGTATCCGTGTTCATGTCTGTCATGCAAGTGTGGCCGCATGTGTGTACATGTATGTGCACATGTGTCTGTGTGGACGTATGTATCTGTGTGCATGCACTGTGGGGGTGCATTGTGTATGTACATGTGTTGGCCTGTGTGTCTATATGTACCTGTGTGCATGCAAATGTGTCTGCACATGTGTGGACATATGTGTCTCCGTGTGCACATGCATGTGGGGGAATACGCGTGTGTCTGTGCATGTATGTGGACATGTGTGTGGGTAAGAGCTGGACAGGCCGGGATCCTCCCCCAGGCCTCCGGCCTCTGTTTAATGAAAATTTCCCGAATTAGCAGAAAACGAGCACACGTGGTTTATTCCGGAAACACTGGCTTCAATTAACGGCAAAAGCCATGGTGCAGCGTCGCACTGGTCATCCCTAGCCGAAGACTGGGCGCGGCGCAGCCGTGATTGATTACGGCTGCGCCGAGAGCACGGAGCAGGGGCGAGCAGAGCGGAGCCCTGGGAGCCGAAGCGCACGCCAGCCTCGATCTTGTCCCCCCCCTTCCCTCTCTGGGTTGGAGAAAGTGAAATCACACAATGGACGGCAAACAATGCTGGAGTGAGCTTCAGTCCCCCGCCGAGCTCTGCGGGGACCCCCAGGAAGGCCCCGGGGCGCCCCCAGGCCGTGTGGCGAGGCCGTGCCTCGGCCTCCCTGCCCTCCACAAGCCTCCGAGGCCGCCGGCCAGGCGCCATCTCCCGCGGGAAGCTGCCTGGAGGTGCCTCTCACGGGCTCTGACCGTGGTCTCTGCACAGAGTGCACCCCCAGCCACGGAGGCCCTGGAGCTAACCAGTGCTGAGCCGCCACCTCCTGTCCTGACCCCGGCCACGCCGGCTCGCGCTCAGACCCGCACACCTGCAGCCCCTCGGTGCTCTGCTGCGGCTGTGCCGGCCCCGGTGCCCGGTGCCCTGAGCGGCCCAGGCCAGCCGAGTACCAACCCCTGGGAGTTCACCGTGGGCCCAGCAGGCGGCTCCACCCGCACCCCACCCAGGACCTCTGCTGCTGGTGGCACCGGAGGCCGCTGTGACTGAGCAGGGCCTCGGGCAGGGCCACCCTGGGCAGTGCTGCGGCCGAGGCCCCACGGGAGCTGGTCACGCAGCTGGGGTCTGGGTGCTCCCCCGCAGCTGAGACGCCCCTGGGGGATTCTCAGCCGTAATATCTCGGGAACAGAGGGCAGGGCGCTTGTGCCTATCAGCCGCTAGGCTCTGGGGGCCTTGGCGGGAAGAGAGGAAGGGTCCCCTGAGCTGGCAGTGCGGGGCCCGGTGTCCTCTCCCAAGCCTGCCACCCTCTGCTTCCTCTTGGGGGCCCCCGCACCGCCCCAGTGCCCCATGGCGCTGTTCGCCATCACTCTCTGCGTTCGTATCCTGGCTTCGCCGCTCCCGAGGCGACGCAGTGCAGAGCTGCCGGGGACGCACGAGCCGTGGAATTGCTCAACGCTGAAGTTGCTCCTGTTCGAAACTGAACAAAATAAGCAAGGGTGCCACGTGACAGCCACGTCCGGGGGGAGTGGGGGGGGCAGCGGCAGCTGCTTATTAGTTAATTAGGAGAAGCTCGGTCGTGGAACTGGCGGTCATGTCACAGCCGGGAAAACAGGGAGAAGCGAACGCTACCCTGAAAACCCGGCCTGCGGCACAGACCCCGCGGGCTCCTCACCACCGCTGGGCTCTGGTCCCGGACCCACCCTGAGATAAGTCTCTCCTGTCGGGAACACCAGCCCCGCCGGCTGGCTCTGGCACGGTGGCCCCAGTGCCCCTGCAGCACCGGGACAATGGAAACTGCCCATTTTGCACCCAAGAAATGACCAGGGCCCAGCACACACCAGGATGCCTGGACACCGCAGCCGTCGGCACCAGCAAAACACTGCTTTAAACAAATGGCAAGGATAGCCCAGGGAGGAGGGGAGTCGCCCCGCACCTGGGCTGCCTGGAGCCCCTAGAAACGCCCACCCAGAGCCCCTGCGGTGATGGCTACCCCCCTACGGGCACCGCGCTGCTCGGGCCCCAGCGTGAGCACCCACCAACTGCAGCTCCAGCTGCAGTGCGTGGCGGGGAGGGGTGGGAGAGAGGCGCACCGAGGCTCCCGGCCTCTCACGCCCGAGGGGAGCACGGGATGGCGGCGTCACCATGCTGCCTGCAGTCTGCGCTGATTTAATTTCAGGAGTTAATCCTCGGTGAAGATGCGGGTCCCGGGCACGGCGACACCACGGTGCTCGCCGCGAGAAACCAGAGCGAGCCGGCTCCTCCCCCGCTCTCCTACACCTTGTGGTGACTTAGGCATGTCCCGGGGGATGATAAGGCCTTATTATGTATGCATCAAGGCAAACCACGCAAGGACCAGATTTACCGCATCCAGAGCTTGCTGGACGCGACCCGCAGCTCCCCGGCCTCGCGCACTCCTGCGCTGCCCAGCGGTGCTTCGTGAGGGAAGCCGACCGCAGGCGCTGCTCGTCCCGTGTCCGGAGCGTCCCGCAGGCAGCTCAGCGGCCTCGGGGCTCCCCGCACCCCTGGCTCTACTTAAAGAACTGCTGCAGAGCCTGCGTGCGTTGCGACTTGCAGAGTGAGGCCACAGCAGCACGCACGGGCAGAGCGCGTGGCACTGGAGCCGAGACAACTCCTGCCCGTGTCTGCCGAGCTGTCCCTCACTCCCCCAGCTGCCCAGAACATCTGGAAAGTTCCAGAGAGGGGTAGACTCAGAATGTAACAGGAAGACCAGCGCGCCCTGTGGTCTGGGTACAAGGAGCACTGGCAACAAAAACATGGGCCCTTTCTCTCCCTGGCGAGGCCCCCAGAAGGCCCCCAGCCCCGAGCTCCCTCAGTCTCCCGACCTGGTACCCTGGAGGGGTGTCGTCTGTGGCGACTCCACCAAGCTCAGCCCCCAGAGCGTTGCTGTCTGTCGCACATCAGACCCAGAAGTGCACAGGCACACGGGGAGTCCTCCGCCGCTCCCCCCAGCATGCGGGAGCTCAGATGCTGGGGGCACCCCGGAAACCCCTGAACCGGCTCAGGGACGCCTCACTGAGCTGCAGCCCGTCCTCCCGAGGGAAGGAGGCTCCTGCCCCACTCTTAAAGGATCGGAGAAGTGAAAGTGCCATTCTCCCCGGGGCTCCTGGGGACGCTGGGCTGAGGGGGCTGCCCCGGCCACTGGGCACAGGGCAAGGTCACGACGGGAAGCAGGCTCCCGAAGGTGGTGCAGCTGCGGGGACCCAGCAGTGACGTCTGACACGTGGCTCGGGCTGGCACTCGCTGTCACACGGGGGGAGCCTGGGGACACAGCCCCATGCTGGCTTTTCCAGGTCCGATCCCGGAGACGTGACAGCCATCAGCCATCCCCGGAGAACAAGCCCACAGTGCCTCAGTTTACATCAGCAGGAAGATTTCATCCTCACTGCACCGTCCTTGTTCCAAAGCACGCATCCCGCTGAGGCACGGTGTGCTGGCGAGCAGAGACCCAGCGGCCGTGGACTCGGGCTTGGGCTCAGGCTCGGTGTCTGCCTCTCGGCGTGGATGTCCCAGACCCTGCAGCGTGGGTCTCTCCACGGCTTCCACGGACCGTGGACTTGGCAGTTCTGTGTCTGACGATGGCCACCGCACACTTCCTAAAAGCAAACGCAGGGTTCCTTGCGGGGGTGGGGTGGGGGTTGCAGTTTCCAAAATGTCCGTGGAAAACACACGGGAAGAGACGCACTCTTTCTGAACGGCTGGCCCCCTCCCGGGCTGCGGGAGCTACAGAGAACGGCTTCTAGGCAGGCCGACCTCGCAGCCACAGGCGGCTCCGTGTTCACGCACACGGCCTCGGGGCAGTGCGGGCCTCTGCCCAAAGTGCGCCTTCGGTTTACTGCTCTGGGGCAAACACAGCAGTAACTGCGCATGCGACTTGCTCCTTCGAGTGTAAGGATGCGAGGTATTTCGTGGTAAGTGTGGGTCCACAGCAGGCTGCGCCCTGCCACGTGCAGCGTCCCATGCGGCCAGAGGCCGACCCAGCCCCAGGCCCTGGTCCTGCTTCACAGGCCTCACAGGCACGTGTGCGTGTGCGTGTGCAGAATGCTGCGAGCTTGCATCACGCGTGTGCACTCGAGGGACCACACGGAATGCTTCCGAGGCAGTTTCTGTTCTCAGGGCTGGGCAGGGGCTGGCTTCCGCAGGCGCCCGGCGCTTGGGCTCCATCTTCTTTACGACTTTGCTTCTCGGCTCGCTAACCAACTCATCTCCTGGCCGCCTGCGGCGCATCCTTTGCTGGTGGACAGCTTTGTGTGTGGTTTGCTTTCTTCAGCGCAGGGGCAGACACCAGCAGCCAGGGCACCACGGACACAGGGGAGGGACCTGAGACTACGCCCGAGAGTCCTCGAGAACCAGCCTCTCCACATGCCCTATAAGCCATTTGCTTTTCGCTTTTAAGCCCAAGTCCTGGGGCACGCTGTCTGCTGGGGAGTTGTTTCTGAATCTGGCCTCTGCGGCCTTTCTACCCAGAACAAAATAAAACCCGACTCTTCAGGCTCCCGACCCGGCACTGGAGTTCCCAGAAAACCTCCATCAAGAGCTACATTGCAAAAGACCTCAGAGGCCACGCCCAGGCCCCCCAGCCCCCAGCTGGCCTGCCGGGCAGCCAGGCCTCCCCGGGCCAGGAGGGATCACCATGGACATCTAGGTGGCCGGGAACCAGCCCGCGGAGCTGGCTCACCGCACCCCATCTCGCTCGTGAGTCTGCAACAGAACGCTCCTTAACCTCAAGCAGCTCGGCTTTGCTCTCTGCCCTGCGACCATCAGAAGCTCTGGGCTCTGCATTTCTCTCCCACAGGGAGTTAATTTTCTCTGCAGACCACGGGGCAGGGGAACACTCCCAAGAAGGGGGTGGGGGGTGCGGGGCTCACAGGGCTGGGCGGTGGGAGTGGGGGCTTTCTACCAGGAACAGAGCCGAGCACACCGCAACGCCTTAAAGGACCAGACCACGCGTGGCTCTACCTCTGCTGGGGCTCGGGCACCTCCTACGTGCACTAAACAGAGGGACACAGCTGTCCGTGTGCAGACACCTGATCCGTTGTCTGACTGCGTGTCCAGATCCCAGGCCAGAGCGGCCATCCAGAGCCAGGGGGCTCACTGGGCTTCTCCCTGTTGGGAAGCACCGCATGGGCAGCTCGGGGACCCAGCTCTTCCGCATCGCGAGAGCTCCAGGGCCGTGTCCACGTCTCTGCTGACACACAGCAGCGGCCCCTCAGAGGAGTTACAAACACCACGGTCACCTGGCAGTGTTTTCAGGAAACAAACTCATTGTGACTGCGTTCACGCGAATGGGCTGCAAAGGGCAGGACCCAGGGGTGTGCACCTACCAGGCAGCGTCTACTCCAGGAAGCGGCTTCTGTGACACACCGATGCGTCCAAGCACAGTAAAAATAAAAACCAGAACCGGGACCCCAGATGGACGCTTGCTTCCCGAGCAGCTCGCCCTCGGCTTTCAGGGATTTTCTACCAAGCGAGCTCTCGGTCCCCTTCATGTACTCATGACGCACGCTGCGTGTGATTTTACACTCCGCCGTGTGACTTACGGCGAGGTCTGCTGCAAGGAGTGTGGCTGCTGCGCAATGCAGCCTAAAGGCTCCTTCTCATTCCTGCATCCTGGGATTTGTTTCCACTCATTTTCTGAGGATCGTTTTGTTGGCACTTCCCTTAAACAAAGCTGTGTGTGTGTGTGTTTAAAAAAGACGACATTCCTCCTCAGCCGAGCGTGGCACGGCGTGCAAGCCCGGGGAAGTCGCAGAGGCTCATAATTCAGGCAGCAAAACCCCGAGTCCATCTACTACCCGCTGCAGCGCTCACCCCGCAGCCAACCCAAACGTTCTTTCTAGAGAAATATGTGATCGAGACACTTCCCATCTGTTTGCGAAAGACAAGAGACGAGTCCCACAAGCTCCTCTGTTCAAAACGCTTTTTTAAAAAAAGCTATAAAACGGACACGATTTTAGGGGGAGATTCCATCAAAAAGAATCTGCAGGGACGCAAAAGCAAACGCTAAAATAGCAAACTAAATGCACCTGTGTTAGCGCAGCCCTTGGTGACCCCGGCCCCAGCGTGCGGGCACCGCGGCCAGGTCAGGGAGGCCAGCTCGCGCGGCCAGAGCCCTCCAGCGCGGACACCCACAGCCAGCTCGCCCGGAGCCCTCCAGCGCGCAGACGCCCACAAAGAGGCGAGACGAGCCAGGACCTCAAGCCTTCCCGGCCTCCCCACGGCGGCGCGCGCCCCTCCGCCGCTGCTCCACCGCGGCCCCGGCGCCCGCGCCCCGCGCCCTGCCTTGCGCGCGCAAGGCCTCCGTTCCCGGACCCCGACGCCTGCGCTCGCTTGTGGAGCTGGACCCGACCCAGGCGCTCCAGGTTAGAGGCTGCCCGGAGCGGTCAACCCCGGGTCCTCTCCCGCCGACCGCTGACAGCCACAGGCTCCGCGAGCCGCAGTCTCTGCGCCCTTGGGGCGGGGCAGCCCCCGGCTCAGTGGCTGCTCTGGCTCCGGCGCCGCCGACGCAGGGCAAGGTCCTCCAGCGCTCCCCAGGCAAACCCCAACGGCGGGGCACCCAGGGCGCGGGCCGGGTTTTCCCTGCAGGAGCGTCGCGCGGGGAACGCGGTCTGGAGCCACTTCCCAGACGACCTCCACGGTGAGGGACGCACAGAGCCGGGAGTACCTGTCTTGCTGCCCCAGGGCGGTCCCGGGTGGTTTCCCCCTAGTGCCACCTCTCCGCCACGGCCACCCACGAATGGAACAAGAGACCGTTTGTCGACAGCGCGTTCGGACCGCGCCAAAGGGGCTTCACCACCGTCCCCGGCACAGAAGTTGGCCAGAGGCCTGAGGGGCGCCCCGGGAGCTCCCAACCGCCTCCCATCCACACCGCCACGGCCCCGGAGGCCCCGTCGCGCGCGCACACACACCTACCCAGGCGCGCGGGTCCGGAGGCGGGAGGCGCGGCGCTAGTGCGAGGCAGACATGGACCACGCGCCCTCCATGCGCCACACGGAGAAGGCGTAGCTGAGGCGCTCGTGGGCCACGTAGCTGCAGCTGGTCATCTTATTGTCCATCTCGTCGCTCTGCAGGACCTGGTAGAGGAAGTCTATGTATCTGGCGGCCAGCTTGAGCGTCTGGATCTTGCTCAGCTTGTCCGACGGCAGCGTGGGGATGATCTTGCGCAGCGCGGCGAAGGCCTCGTTGAGCGACTGCGTGCGCTGGCGCTCGCGCACGTTGGCCAGGATGCGCTGGCTCTGCAGCTCCTCGAAGGACTGCGCGCTCGGGCTGCCTTTCTTCCCGCGCTTGCCCGGGGTCGGGCTGCCCTCCTCGCTCGACTTCTTACTGTAGCGCCGCTTCCGGCCGAAGCGCTTGGGCTGCCGCTCCAGCTCCTCCTCGCTGGTGCCCAGGCTGTCCACGGGGGACACGGGCGAGCTGGAGCCCTCCTCCATGGCGCCCGCGCGGCGCGCGTGGGGCTGGGGGCGCCGGGGCGCCGTGCGCGCACTCGCGGGGTTGCTGCTGGGGCTCTGGTTGCGAGGCCGGCCGGTGCAAAACCGAGGTCTCCCGGAGAGGAAGTTATTTTAACTTTTTTGGAAACTCTAGCCGGGCTGGGCCGCTAAATAGTTGTCAGGAGCGAGGGCGGCGCGCTGATTGGCCGCCGCGGCCGGGGGGCAGGGCGAGCGCGCTCCAGGGCCTGCGCCGGCCGCCTCTGCCCCCCCAACCCCCCCCCCCAGCCCGGCGCGCCACTTTCAGTTTTGCCTCTCGGGCGGCCCCGGCCGCGGCCCGCATCGCCCCAAGACGCGGTCCTCGCGCGCGCCGCCCGCGCCCTCGCCGCGGGCCGCTCGGAGCCCACGGCCCGACCGGGCCTGGCTTTGTCTCCGCCTCCCCGGGGAGAGGGGGCCGCGCCGGGCCGTTGGGTCTCTGGCCGGGTGCAGGAGGCATTCCGAAGCCAGATGCGCTCCCCGGAGGTGAGGACGCGACCTGGAACCTCTCTGGGGGCACCCAGTCCCGAGTGCGCCTTTGCTGGCTCCGGGCGGGCGCACACTCCGGCCTGAGGCTGAGGATCTGCGGGCGCGTGTGGACACTCGGTGCGGTCCGGAGACGCCCGTCTCCACTCGCTCACCGCCCGTCCCGGCCACCCCGCGCGATGCGGCCCGCTTCCCGCACCCGCTGCCTGGGGAGTGCCTGCCCCGACGCCTGTCCCCAGCTGTCCCTTGAAGTGCTGTGAAAGCCGGCGGTGCAGCGAGCCTCTGCGGGAGCGCCCAGTGCCTGGGGCGCTGCCTTGCCCCGCCGCGTCCTCCCGCTCCTCTCGGCCGGCCGCGCACCGAGAACGCCCCGGAGCTCTCCCGGCGCTGGGCGCCCGCGGGCGCCGGGCGGCGGGAGAGCGGGGCCTGGACTCGGTGGGCGACACCGCGGACCCCTGCCCCGCGCCATCTGGATCAGAGCGCGAGCGCGTTTGAAGTGGTTCCTGGCCCTTTGTTCGCCAGGCCCCTCTGGCTCCCGGTCTGGAGGTGGTTTACGGCTTCGATGCCTTTGAACCTACTCCCAGGTGACGGGGCTCCATTAGGCCGGGCTGGAGCAGGGCTGTCGGGCGAGCCGCGTGATCAAGGGAGGTCTGGGCCTTTTTATGGAAGTGGAACGCAGGGCCGGGGAGCCCTTGGCCTGGCCTGCTCCCCGCGCTGGCCCTGCGCGGCCGGTGGCCCCCTTCCTGGGGCCTGGCTCTGGGGGATGTTCTCCCCAGCAGTCGATCCCCCGGAGTGGCGACGCCAGCGTGCAGCCTATGGTGACTTGGGGATGCATGGTCCTGGCCGCAGAGTCTGCTAGCTGCCTCTCCCGCGGGCGCGCCCTCCGGCCTCGCTCTGGGCAGCGCCACAGCGGCGGATCCAGCCTGGGAGAGGTGGTCGCCATGTCCCTTTCTTTTCAATTCTTGAATAAAAATGTAAGGAACGAAAGTGAGCAGCTGGGGCCTCCCCACCAAAAGTGCTCTGGGGACACAGCCTGCCCTTTGTGGACCAGTCCCTCTCTGCTGGGTTCAGAGCAGCCCTGGGGCCATTTGAGCTCCTAGCAACCCCGGGGTCCCTCAGGTAGGGGCGCCCTGGGAGCCAGCACCCGGTTTCCAGCCTGGCTTTAAGGAGCAGTGACCTCGGCCCTTTGCCAACTGAGAGGCAGCCGGTGGGCTGGCTCTGTGTCCCGGCTCCTCTCTCCCCAGGCAGGAGTGCATCTTCCCAGCAGGGGTGCCTGGGAAGCGAGGCATGGGCTGCACGCTCAGGCTTCCACCCAGACCCCAGCGGGCGCCCTCTGCGTTTTCGCCGTCAGCAGCCTAGGTTAGTAATCTGGGTAATGTTTCTTATCTTTTCTGTTTTAAAATCCTTGAGCAATGAGCAGACGACGTGGCATCTGGTGTCCTGGTGAGGCTGTGGTGGCGGCATTGGGAGGGGCTCCCTCAGTCTCTGCCCTCGGAGCCTCGGGTGGTCACCAGGCTGCAGGGTCCGGTTCGCCTAGGGGCTGAAGGGCCAGCGACTTCCAGCAGGCTGGCGGGAGGAGTGACAGTCAGCGCTTCCCAGATGTGCTTTTTTTCAAGGCTGCCTGCACTGAAACCCGAATGAAAAAGTAATCAATTTAGGAAATAATACCCAGGTTATTGCTGTATTCGATTTTTTTTTTGCTTTAATAATCAAGCCAGTGGTAAGGCTAATAAAACCGATTTAATAATATCAGGAGCAATAAAGTGTATTTGTGTGTGAATATCCGTTGTGGGACCACCCAGGCTCATGCGGGTTTGGATTAAATGTCGTGCAATAAGGGTCCGTGGAGGTCGGGGTTAGTTCTTGGTATGTTCACTAACGTGGGCTTGGGCAAAGCTCGTCAAGGCTGCTCTCCACACATATAAGAAAATGGTGTGCTTTGTCTGGCGTGGCTTCGTGTGTTCTAGAGCGACCTGCGGTTAGCGGTTCTGAAAGATTCCTCTGTCTCCCCGAGGCAGCAGGGACACCAGGCGCTACATTGTTTCCACAGCTCACTGGAGGGCCTTAGCCTGGGCTGGTCTTGAACTTCACCTAGAACCTCCGCTGCTAGAATTGTCCCTGGTGCCAGTCTTGGCGGCCAAGCAGTCCTGGGCTTTCCTGGAACTAGGAAGTACGCACTAGCTCAGATCTGAGAAATGTTGACAACCCCTGGAGAGCTATAGGGAGGATAAGTCTCTATGCTCAGATGCTGACCTGTGCATTATCCAGGCACCTGTACAGGGGTGCGCAGCTGTGCGACCAGCACACCGGGCCGTGAGGTAGCTGAAGGACTTAAAGGGACCCAGAGGCAGCAGTCAGATGTTTTCAAGAGACAGGAGAAAACCCCTGTTTATGGGAGAGAATCAGCCCAGCAGATTGTAAATCAATGATGCCGGTCAAGATCGCTGTCAATGCCATTGGTCCAGATTGACAGCCACGTCTCCCAGCAAAACAGCAGTGAGCGTTTGCAGAGCTGGTTCTTTGGTGTCGCCGACTGGCGGCAGTGCCACGCTGCGTGGGTCTGTCCTCACGTGAGGGGCCTGTGCGTGAGGTGCCCATAAGCTTCCAGGGCCTAGGTCCCAGAGGTGGACTCTTTTTTTTTTAATTTAAAGATTTTATTCATTTATTTGAGAGTTAGAGTTACAGACAGTGAGAGGGAGACAGAGAGGTCTTCCATCCGCTGATTCACTCCCCAGTAGGCCACCACAGTCAGAGTTGTGCCGATCTGAAGCCAGGAGCCATGAGCTTCTTCCAGGTCTCCCACGTGGGTGCAGGGACTCAAGGACTTGGGCCACCTTCTACTGCTTTCCCAGGCCACAGCAGAGAGCTGGATCCAAAGTGGAGCAGCCAGGACTAGAACTGGTGCCCATATGGGATGCCAGCGCCACAGGCAGAGGATTAACCCACTGCGCCACAGCGCCGGCCCCCCAGAGGTGGACCCTTGAGGATTCTGAGGCAGAACAGTGGCATTTCGGACAGACTGGAGCTTTGAAATCCATTGTCGTGAGGGAAAATCTCTTGGACCACATGCTGTGGCTTTATTTTTAGCAGGGCTGTGTGCCTCGCGCCCTGCCCCCTCCCTCTGGGGCCTCCGTCATCCAGCACATTCCGAAGTGTGACGAGCAGATGGTGGGGTGGGCGTGGCGTGGGCTGACTGAGCAGGCTCTTTATTTTTTCCAGTTCTAAAATCCAGGGCTTAAGAATGAAGATGCTTCTTAAATCTCATAGTGAAATACAGTGTATTCCTGGTGAAGCGCATCAGAACATTCTGGAAGCCAACAAAGCGATGAGCACCTGCCTACATGGAAGCAGTGACCGATGGGGCGGGGCTGTGCTTGAGGCGGGGACAGAATGTCCACAGCGCGCAGCACCGCCAGGCTTGTCCCTTCCAGACCCACCTTGAGCCACAATGGGGCAGGTAGCCATGTGCCACCCACACGGAGGACCTGGGTCGTCCCCAGCTGCTGGCTCCAGCCCTGGCCGCTGGGCATCTGGGGCATGAGCCCGCTCGCTCTCACGTGCAGGCAACCTGTGTCTGATGCTGGCAGTGTCCACATGCTCCCTGGGAGAATCCTCACTCCCCACAAAAAGGCGGGTGGGGCCCCACCCTGCCTCCCTCCATCCACCTTTCTCCACGGACTGTAGCTCATAGGAACCTCCAAGCGGCCTTTCTCAGGCCCTGGTGGCCCTGGTCTGCAGGGGCCGCGGAAGGGGAGCCATCAGGTGCTTGGCTCAGGCTCGGCTTCCCGGCTGTCTGCAGGGCTGTCTACCGGCGCGGAGCGGAGCGTGGCTCTGGCAGTGCTGGGGCGGGAGCAGCGAGGCTGGGCCACGTGGCAGTGGCCCCATGCAGTGCTGGGAGTTGGTCTGGGGGCTCTGCTGAGGGCGTTTGCTCAGCTCCACGCACAGTCCCTCCTCCACAGGGTCACCTCCCACTTAGACCGCCCCACGCCCGGACCCTGGCCTGGACGGTGGACCCCAGGACACGCCCTGATCCCGACATCACGCACATCCGCTGGCCTGTGGGCCGCGCGCCAGCCCCTGGCGAACACAAGCGCTGTGAAGATGCAATCAGGGCCGTCCGGGCCGCAGCCCCGAGGCCTTGAACTTGGGCTGTGCCCAGATGTCAGAGAGAAAATAACAACGGGAAGATCAAACAAGACGCAAACAGGACGGGAGAAGGAGCAGAGGACCCGGCGGAAGGTTAGATGTCGGAATTACAGAAATGTTTTATTTAATTCTAAAAAATCAAATCAGAATGGAAAGTGAGTCCACAGCCACTCCACCCTGACCGTGCCCAATCTCCTCTGATCTCGGAAGCTAAGCAGGGTCGGGCCTGGTGAGCACTGGGATGGGAGAATGGAAAGAGAACTGAGTGTGTGCACCTGCTTCTGTGCCATGAGAGCGACGCACACAGGATTAACCCGCCGTCGCCTTCGCACACGGAGCAACAGAACTGCACAGGGGCGTGGGCGCTTCCGTGTCCTATTTCCAGTAATAAAGCTGTCACTGTTGTTCTCAAACTATATCGCGAGCAAAGGCAAATGAGTAATTGTGTCCACATATTTGGGAATTAGGATTTCTTGGCTCAAAGAACAGAAACGCAAACATCAAATGAAAGAAGAGATGAAACCGACCGCGTAACTCATCGGGAGTGCCAGCTGCGGACTTGGGATGTGTTTGCTCTTGAACAGGGTTTCCTGGCCCCGACCGGTGAGGAGACCCAGCGCCCGCACTGACCCTGGGCAGCGAGCCTTGCTTGGTGCCACGCTGTGACCAGTCCTCGAAGAGACAGAGGGACAGAGGCCAGAGCAACCTGCAGAGGTCAGCGTGCCAGACCTTCTGCCAGAAGGCAGGGAAGTGACAGTGCCCCTGGGGCACAGAGGACCCAGGAGCGAACCCAAAACAGGGCCGGGGGCCAAGACAGGGCAAGGAGAAGCACCTCACGGCTCACGGCGGCCGTCGGACAAAAGTCCCATTGGCCACTTTAGGCTGACGCCCGGAAAGGAGCCCATGACTGAAATTGGCAGAGGAAAGAACCGAGGGAGGGGCCGGCCCTCCGCCCTCCAGGTGTCCCTGGGAAAACGGGGCGCCCTATGGAGCCGTGCAGTTCCCCAAGGAAGCCCTGGCGGAGGAAGGGGTGCGGGTGCTGCCGCTCCGTGCTAGCAGACCCCTTGGCACAACAGGTGCACCTCCTGGGAGCGGCCTGGCACCACCCACGCCCCTGGCCGGGCAGCCGGTTCCAGGAGACAAAGGTGAGCACGCACAGGTTCCACGGGGTGCAGCCGGTCTCGCCCCTCCCGTGCTGGGCCCCCTGTGAGGCACTTACGTAGCAGCCGTTACTCGCGGTGATCTGTAGGGACCGCTGTCTGGCCTGGTCATGCCCACGGACGCGAGTGAGAGCGCTGACTCCCCATTCCCATCACGCTGGCCTCCCAGCAGCCCTCCCCCTACACAGTGTCCCCCGACCACAGCCCCCACACAGCCACGAGGCTGCACCCTCTCATTTAGTGCCTTGAAACACCAATCATTTTATTTGCTCAAATTCTGTGGACCAGCGTTTGGGCTGTGCTCCACTGGGTGGTTTTTTCTGGCAGAACCGTGGCCGCACTCTTGTCGTGGCTGGGCTCCATGGCGCTCCTCCTCGTGGCCCCTCCAGCGGGCTCACTCGAGCTCATCTTCAGTGTGGCCTGGGGCCCCCCGGCAGCCCAGGGCAGCGTGCTGTGCAAGCCCTCGCTCGTAGCACATTTGCTGGGGGCAGCGTGGTCACAAGGCCACGGCGCAGCACTGAGGCACTGAGTGGCAGCTCTGTGTGTGCATGTGTGTACATGTGTGTGTGTCTCTGTGTCTGTGTGTCTCTCTGTGTCCATGTGCGTGTGTCTCTGTGTGTCCATGTGTGTGTGTGTCTGTGTGTATGTGTCTGTGTGTCTCTGTGTGTATGTGTCTGTCTCTGTGTGTATATGTGTGTCTGTGTATATGTCTATGTGTGTACGTATGTCTGTATGTATGTCTGTGTGTGTCTATGTGTGCCTGTGTCTGTGTTGGCTGGCTATCTGTGTGTGTGCATGTCTCTGTGTGTATATGTATATGTCTATGTCTGTATGTATGTGTGTGTATGTGTGTGTCTGTGTCTCTATGTTGGCTGGGTATCTGTGTGTGTGCCTGTGTTTCTGGTGTCTGTGTATCTGTGTGTGCGTGTCTGTGTGTGCGTGTCTGTGTGTGCGTGTGTGTGTATCTGTATGTATGTGTGTCTGTGTGCGTGTGTGTGTGTGTGTGTGTGCATGTGTGTGACTCTGTGACTCCTGCGGCTCTCTGTGGCTGTGTATTTGTGTGTGTGTGAATGTGTGTGTATGCATGTGTGTATCTGTGTGTGTGTCTGTGTGTGTGCGCATGTGTGTATCTGTGTGTATGTCTGTGTGTCTGTGTGTGTATGTGTGTGACTCCGTGACTCCCGTGGCCCCTTCTTTGTGGCTGTGTATTTGTGTGTGTGTGCATGTCTGTGTGTGCATGTGTGTGTCTGTGTGTGCGTGTGTGTGACTCCGTGACTCCCGTGGCCCCTTCTTTGTGGCTGTGTATTTGTGTGTGTGCATGTCTGTGTGTGCATGTGTGTATCTGTGTGTGTATCTGTGTGTGTGTGTCTGTGTGTGTGACTCCGTGACTCCCATGGCCCCTTCTTTGTGGCTGTGTATTTGTGTGTGTGTGCATGTCTGTGTGTGCATGTGTGTATCTGTGTGTGTATCTGTGTGTGCATGTGTGTATCTGTGTGTGTCTGTGTGTGTATGTGTGTATCTGTGTGTGTGCGCATGTGTCTGTGTGTCTGTGTGTGTGTCTGTGTGTGACTCCGTGACTCCCGTGGCCCCTTCTTTGTGGCTGTATATTTGTGTGTGTGTGCATGTCTGTGTGTGCATGTGTGTGTGTCTGTGTGTGCGTGTGTGTGACTATGTGACTCCTGTGGCCCCTTCTTTGTGGCTGTGTATTTGTGTGTGTG
>CM027399.1:162937215-162954606 GCA_015711505.1 Sylvilagus bachmani | reverse complement strand
GCCCAGGCACCTCCCCCTGGGAGGGCCCACAGAGCCCAGGCACCTCCCCCTGGGAGGGCTCACAGAGCCCAGGCACCTCCCCCTGGGAGGGCTCACAGAGCCCAGGCCCCCCTGTCCCTGGGAGGGCCCACAGAGCCCCTGCACCTCCCCCTGGGAGGACCCCAGAGCCCAGGCACCTCCCCCTGGGAGGACCCCAGAGCCCAGGCCCCCCTGTCCCTGGGAGGGCCCACAGAGCCCAGGCACGTCCCCCTGGGAGGACCACAGAACCCAGGCACCTCCCCCTGGGAGGACCCCAGAGCTCCTGCACCTCCCCCTGGGAGGGCCCACAGAGCCCAGGCACCTCCCCCTGGGAGGACCCCAGAGCCCCTGCACCTCCCCCTGGGAGGGCCCACAGAGCCCCTGCACCTCCCCCTGGGAGGACCCCAGAGCCCCTGCACCTCCCCCTGGGAGGGCCCTCAGAGCCAGGCCCTCCTCCCCTTTCTCCACCTCCTTTCCCCCCTCCCCTCTCCCCCTCCTCCCCCCTCCCTGCCTGCCTCCCCGCCTCCCCACAGGGACCTCAGGTCTGCCGGCGCCTTGACGTTGGACTTTCATCCTCCAGAACTGTGAGAAATAAACTCCTTCTAAATCTACTCCTATACCATCCTCAGCCTCTGCTCTTCTGTTAAGCGACCGAATGGATCGACATATGGACTCCCTCCCTCCCATTGGTTCTAGGGACTTGAAGTTTGTCTGCTTACAGAGCGTGGCTCGGGTGACTCTACCCACGCTAGTGCCTGGGGCGTGGGTTCTGTGTGTCCCCTGGCTGACACGTGGGTCACAGCACCCCACTGGGCCCCGCAGTCTGGTGCCCCACAGCCCAAGACGAGCGTGGATCTGGGCTCACACCCGCACCTGAGTTTCTTCTCCCTTTACAGCCTTTTCTAGGACACTTCCCTTAAACATATATTCATTTATTTTTATTATTTATTTGACAGTCAGAGTTCCAGAGAGGGAGAAGAGACGGAGAGATCCTCTATCTGCTGGTTCACTCCCCAGAGGGCCACAAGGGGCCCAGCTGGGCGAGGCGAGGCCAGGAGCTTCAGCTGGGCCTCCCCCGTGGGTGCAGGGGCCAAGCACGGGCGTCCTTCACGCTCTCCCAGGTCGTTAGCAGGGAGCTGGGTCAGAAGCAGAGCGGCCGGGCCCCAGTCCGGCGCCCGTGTGGGATGACGGTGCTGCAGATGTCCAGGGCATTTTCTTCCACGCCACGCCCCTCACCGCGGATGCATGGTGGGGAACGTTCCAGATTCTCCTGGGTTCAATGAAGGAGGAACTTCGGGTGTTTTCTGCCCACCGTGCTGAGACCCCAGCCCCGTGGAGCCCACAGCTCTGCCAGGGGTTGCAGGCTCCCTTTCTTTTTTTTCTTTTTTTTGGTGGTTTAATATTCTAAACTTACATTAGCTCTGTCAGTGTTGGAGCTGGCGTGGATGATCCTCGTGACGGCTGGTCCTCGGCGACACCCAGCGTTCTCCCTGTGTCGGCTGCACCCACGGCCGCCGCCCGCGTGGCCTCGTCCTCGCCCGCCTGGTCTCCCTTCCTCTTCCTCCTCTCTCTCTCCCGTCCTTGTTTGCTGAGCCCACTTGCACCTGACTTCTTGCCAAAGTAGCTACTTTCTTGGAAGTTACAGATATTCTCAAGGATGCTAGTTTGACTTAACCTAGAAGAGACGGGTGCTTCCATGGTGTTTGCTCCGTCTTCGCACCCAGAGACGCGGGGCAGTGGGCTAGCTGTTTCGTGTCCCCCTCTTGGCACCCGACTGCCTGCCTGTCGGAACGTGGCTGACGTCCGTGGCGACGGGCGCACCGACTTCCCAGCCGGGCAGGCTCGGGGCCCCGGGAGGCTTCCGGGCCTGCTGCTCTGTCTCTAGCAGTCGCTCTTTCTCAGGGGCCGGGTCTTCTGCTTCCTGTCTTCTTTGTCTCTCTCATCCCCTGCTAGTTGCTTTCTTCCCTCGGGTTCTCTGGACGTTCATTTTGAGCCGACGTCTTGGAAGACTGGGTTCTTCGCATTCTGCCGCCTCCGGCCCCGACTGCCCAGCGTGCGCCCCGTGGTCTCCCTCGCTGCGGCTGGCCCTTGGCTCCTCACCCCAGCCCCTCCTCCCTGGGCCCCGCTCCCATGAGCCTGGGGTAAAGGGGACGCTGCCCCGCCCTCTCCCCCGTGGCCTCCCAGCGCACCTTCCTGGGTGCGAGGCTGCCACAGGGCCTTACTCCCTCTCCCAGCATCACCCCGGAGGAGCATCTCGCCGTGCGGCCCTCGCAAACCTCTCCCCTCTCTCACCCAGCATCGTCCCGTTCCCTGGGCGCCTGGGCTGCTTCCTCGAGCTCCCTCTGCACCGCCTCCCACCGCGGAAGCTCCCCTGCCGGCCCGGCCTCCGTCCCTGCTCTGCCCAGCATGCAGGCCGTAGGACACTGAGATCGGAGAGGACCTGTTTTCTGAGCTTTATCTAATCAGGAGGCTTGGGGTGGTAGTTCAGGAAGTCCCAAGGCAGCAGGCATGCACCCTTCCCCCAGCTGGCCCCCCGGGGTGGTTGGGGTCCCTTTGCCCGGTGACCTGAAAGCCTCGTGTTAAAGGCAGGGGTTCGGCGTTCCCCAGACTCGGGGCGTGGTTCATTCCAGGCCCCGGCGAGGCCGGTTATTGCTGTCTGTCGCCTCCTGATGCCAGGCAGCCCTGGTGAGCTGCGGTCCCTGCCTGGGAGGAGAGGAGAGAGGAAGGGCTGCCGGTCGCAGATCCTCCGCCTCAACCTGGGACGGCCAGAGCGGAGGGTCAAGTGCTTCCCGCAGGGCAGGCTGCCTCGGGCCGGGGGCAGCTTCCTTGGTGTGGTCAGTCCTCGGGAGAGGCCCGCACTGGTCTGCAGGGGGCACCACAGGGGCTGCGCCACGGGACACAGAGGGCAGGGCCGTGCCCATCAGGAGCCGGTCTCGTCTGAGCCCAGGCCTTGCTGCTCCAGAGTGGGGCGAGGCTCCAGAGCCTGGTGGAGGCTGCAGCCCCCAAGCGCCGCGTTCTCGGGCAGACCACCGCCTGCCCGTGGCTGTGCGCTTTCTGGTGGAGACGCGGAGCAGCTTCCTGGGGCACGGCCGCGCTGCTCGGACGCCCTCGGCGCAGGGCCGGTGTCTGTGGAGCCCCTCTTCACGCTCCCAGACGCCAGCGTGGGGTCTCTTCCCGTGCCTGATCCAAGCCTCATGTACACACGCAGCTCGCACAACGCCTCAACTTTTCCTCCGCTCTCACCACTTCTGGTCAACACAGGCCTGGGAGACCAGCGAGAGAAGTCCAAGAGCTGAACTGGAGAGATGGGAGACGACCCCCGATCCTGTGTACAGCTGATTCTAAAGATTACACCCAGAGAGACACACACAGAGACACACACAGAGACACACATGGACACACACACAGAGACACACAGATACACACATACAAACACACACAGATACACAGAGAGATACACACACACACAGACACACACACAGACACACACACACAGAGACACAGACACACATAGACTCACACAGACACACACAGATACACACAAACAAACACACACAGAGACACACAAAGAGACACAGACACACACACAGACACACACACAGACACACATAGACACACACACAGACACAAAGACACACACAGAGACACACACACAGACACAGACACACACACAGAGACACACAGATACACACATACACACAGAGAGACACACACACGGACACACACAGAGACACAGACACACACACAGACACACATAGACACACACACAGACACAAAGACACACACAGAGACACACACACAGACACACACAGACACACATAGACACACACACAGACACAAAGACACACACAGAGACACACACACAGACACAAAGACACACACAGAGACACACACACAGACACAGACACACAGATACACACAGAGACACACACGGACACACACAGAGACACAGACACACACACAGACACACATAGACACACACACAGACACACAGATACACACATACAAACACACACAGAGACACACAGATACACACACACGGACACACAGAGACATACAGATACACAGATACACATGCCAAACACACACACACGCTGACACACACACACATACACATCTCCACACACATACCCATCCCCCCCACACACCTACGCACATACCCACCCACACATACACATACACACCCCCACACACACACCACACACACACAGACACACATCCACACACCTCACACACAGTCACCCACACACACACCCACACACACACACATCACACTCACACAATCCAGAACACACTTAGCAAGGTGGCAGGACACACCATCAGCACTGCAGAGTCAGATGCGTTTGTGCGGTGAACAAATATTAGGAAGATAATCCCTTTTATAACGTCACTGAAAAGGATAAACTCAAGTAATTATTTTAGAGACAGAGAGGACACTGCCATCCACGGGGCCAGTCCCTAACGCCTGAAATGACCAGAGCCGCACCAGGCCACAGCAGGGAGCCAGGCACTCGGTCCAGGGCTCCCAGGAGGCGCCAGGAACACCAGCCCCGGGCCCTCGCTGCTGCCGTCCAGGTCTGCGCCGGCGGGAAGCTGGCGTCAGGGACTCTGACGCGGCCTCGGGCGTCCTACCTGGCCACCGTCAGCTGCTAGGCCGAACGCTCACCCCGAGGACAGAGGGCTTGAGACCACGTTAGTCACGGCGGCCAGAGACTCGCACTCTGCAAGCCACAGAGCCCTGGCGCTGCGCTGCAGCGAAGACGGCACAGTTACGAGCCGGTGGGCCTAACACCAGCTGACGGACCGGCCGTGTACGTCACCCATCCCACCAGCCCTGGCCAGGGCTCTCTGTCCAGAACAGGACACCAAGATCGCGTTTCCAGGCAGGGACCCGGGGGCGGCTGTGTCCCGGGAGGAGCCCGTGTGGGCGCCATGGACTCACGGTCACCTCGCAGGCCACCCCCGTGGCCAGCCTGGCCTTGGTCTTGTCTTCCATAGACGGCATCGTTAGAAACGAGAGTGACAGCCGCAGAGAGAGAAGCAGAATTTAGCTTCGTCTACGGTTTGATTCCTCCTGAAGACAGAAGCCCTTGTGTCTCACTATGAGAAATACAGGAAATGCGGATAATCTAAGAGGCTCCCTCGACGCTCGCGTCCACCTCAGATGTGCCCCTCACCCCTCGCCCCCCTGCAGCACGGAGGCGCCCAGGCTGGCTTTCGACGCCTGAAATCACACTGCTAACGGTCTCACATGCGCCAGGGCCCGGCGACCGCCTGGCTGTGTCCCGGCCTGCGTGGACCAGGCCCTTCCTCCGCTCCCCGTCACTGGCCGTTCAGTGGCCTCTGGCTTCCCACCATCACAGCAGCCTCACAGCAGCCTCCGGTCGGGTGTTGATCTCCGTAGGGGAGCGACTGGAAGGGGGTCGCACAGGCCAGCGGCAGCACACGCATCGCCGTGGGCATTGTTTTCCCTGAAGTAAGAAGCTTTGTTAAGCCACCCTGAGGTGCTGGCCAGAGATGGCCGGTGACAGAAAGGCTGGCTGGGCCTGGGCTAAGCTTCCACATGGGGCCGCATTTTTTTCAATCAGCAAGCTGTAAGGGGTGTGCTTTAAAATCAGTAGTACTTCCCCAGGGGTCCACAGAGGCCGCCCGCACCAAGGGAGAAAGCTGTGGTCCATCCGCTCTGGACCAGAGCTGGGGTCCCGTGTACCAGGGCCCAGGGAGAGTGGGCGGCACTGCTGATCCTGTCTCTGGACCAGATCTGGGGTCCCGTGTATCAGGGCCCGGAGAGGAGTGGGGGCACTGCTAAGACTGCCTCTTGTCTGATTCTCCCCAGGCCTCTGCTCCACGCCCCTCCCCTGCACAGCGCCACGGCCCTGGCAGGCAGCTCTCACCAGCCTGGAAGACCCGTCCCTCAGCACCTGCAGCCCCAGCTCAGGTGGGAAGACCAAAGGCAGAGTGTGCACCAGAGCCTGGTCGAACCCAGGACGGGACGCTGGTGCTTATGGAATAACCCACTCGATGGATTCAAGGAACAAAGTTTGCCAATGGTTGCTTGTGCCAGGCGGCTCACCCGTTCGTTAGACCATTTTCTGGCTTTCGAACCTGCTGTTTTCCATTTTTATGCAGGCACAGTTAGTGCTCAATTCTTTGAACAAATGTACAGGGCGGTGCAGTCACCAGCAAAAGCAGGACTTGAAAGACCCACCCTGCTGACCCCCAGCCCCTCACCTCTGCCAGCTGTGCGATCGGGAGCCACAGCCCGTGGCTCCTCAGACACGAGGCTTAGAGTCGTTCCGTGGACAGCGACGCCGTGGTTATCTTCCCATTTGCTTTGCATTTGCTCCGACTGTGAGAACAGCAGCAGGAATGTGTGTGCGTGTGTGTGTGTGTGTGTGTGTGCGCGCGCTCAGTGCCAGCAACACTAATTCAACCAAATTGCCTGCAGAGCCACCCAGGCACTCTGCCTCCTGCCAACGTGCGTCTCGCGGCACCGCGTCCTTGCGCTGCCCACCCAGGTTGAGCTGCATGCCCCTCTCCAGGGCGGCACAGTGGAGCCGGAGTTACCGCTGGAGGAGAGGCCAGCAGGAGGACACGGAGTGACAGCAGACAGCCAAGTCAGACGTGGCAAACAGGGCGCAGGGAGGGCGCCCGCGGGAGACTGACACTGGGTGGCCAGGGCAGGGGAGCACCTCCCCAGGGAGGCATCGGAGGGGCTGCCTGTGTCCGTCTGTCTCCGGGGAGCTCAGTGCTGCACCCCCGTCTGCAGGCACACCCCTCGTAACAGGAGCACAGATGCTTCTAGAACAAGGCACTCATTAGACAACTAAGAGAAGGGCGTGTCTTGACGCTCCCAGAGTCCTGAGGCTGGGAGACTGGAGCCGGTGCTCCCGCAGGACGGTGTGGGGCGGGACTCGCCCGTGCGAGGTGCACGCTGCTGCTTTGGTCCAGCAAGCTCTGGCCTGGACTCTGCCAGGAGCAGGTGGAACCTCCCGGAGCCCTGCGTCGGCTGATGTGCTTACACTCGGACTGCGCAGCCGACGGAGCCAGAGCCCTGCACCAGATCGGCCTCCAGCTGCCTCTGGACTTGGTTCCCCGCACACGGTTGACATCGCTGAAGCACCCGGAGTGAGAAGCCACACTTGCTCCCCATCTGCACCCAGCCGAAGTCACCTTACCTACAGCCGATGCATACATGTGACAATTCAGGTGGAAGCTGCGCCCCTGTGCGGCTCTGGGTGCTGACCCTGGACCCCTTCCAGGCCAGGCCAGGTGAAGGCTCTGGGCTCCCACCCCGCCGAGCCCCGACAGCTGAGTGCCTTCGGAGAGGAACTCCATCTTTCTACAGCTTTGATTTCTCAGGCACGGATGGGCTGACCAGGTTACCCGCCGAGGGATTCTCGCGAGGTTCAGAGAGGCCAGTGGTCCCACCAGCCAGGGGTGGGCACGGCAGAGCGTGCACGGGTGCGGATGGCGAGATCGGCAGCGGTAATGACGTAACTCACTCTTACTCTGAACTGCACGCTTACAAATGGGTCTTCGGTCACAATTTAAACGAATGTACCACGGCAGCCCAGCAAGTCCACAGAAAACCGAAACTGCAAGGCAGCCTTATTTTGATGCAAACAAGGAAGCCCACGCATAGTTTGTCCATGAGTTGCATTTTCCACGCACCTTCCACAGAGCCCCCTGCACATGGGTCCATCTGATGACGGGGTGGGGTGGGGGTTCATCAAGTGCTCGGCTCTGTGGGAATCACATTCTCTATTTGTGCAAGTGACCAGTGTCACTTTTACAGAGACGGCACCGAGCGCAATTGCTGGGACGCCCCTGCCCGCCAGCACCCATGCCTCCCTCAGCCACAGACCCGAATCTGCATTCTCTTTGGTTGCTGGACCCTGGAAGCTAGACCCATTTTGCAGAGGGGAAAATAAACATCGAGACACAGGACCAACAGCCCAAGGTCGCAAGCCAGTACGATGGGGTAAAGCCAAGCCTCCAGCCAGGCCCTGCCAGGATCATGGGGCCTCTCCCACTGGCCCTGCCTCCCTGGGAGAGCCTGAGTCCCCAACAGCGGCGGCGTGCAATCACGGCGGGGTGGTGGCGTCTGGGGCGTGTCCGTGTGCGCAGGCACCCGAGAGCAGAGCTGCGCTAACCTTGGCACGTCTTCCTCACTGAGAATTCCTGGCCTCCTCCGTCCCCACGGGTGCCGACACAGCAGGAAGGAGCGGCGGGGGGCAGCGTCCCTGGCCTGGCTCGCTGCTGTCCCGTGGTGCTCCAATTCCGTGTTGACTGACGTCTGCCCCCCGGGTCACTGCCTCTGGGCCGTGCGGGCCACGCGGGTGCCCACGCCAGCGCGGCCAGGCCCTGGCTGAGAGCTGACTCACTCCACATCCCAGATCTCGCGCTCGGTTTCTGAAATAAAGGCGAGAGGGGAGGGGGTGGTGAGGCTCCTCCGCTGCGTGTTTGAATTCGTCCCATCGAGAAAGCTGCAGGCTGTGCTCCTCCTACAGGTAGGGGGACCACAAGTCACATCTGTTTACGGCCACTTCTCTGCTCGGCTCTCTCCGGAGGTTTCCATGAGGGCCCGAGCCGCTTGCACCCATGTGGACCTGCTGGGGTGCTGGACTCTGCGTGGGTCTGGGTGGCGAGTGCAGGGCCGGCCCCCCCGGGGGTCCTAGGTCTGCCTTTGGGTCACGAGAGCCTGGGTGGTCAAGAGCCGCCAGGAGGGGCAGCTCCCCCGCCCAGGACCCGGCCTCCTTCCCCAGGTCTCCTCCTCCTGGGGTCCAGCAGCAACGGTGTCACTCCTCGGAGGAGAGGATGGGGGCTTGTGCTCCCCGCCGCTGTGTCCCTTCCATCGGCCGCCTGCAGGCTCGGAGCCCTGCGCCTGGGCCCCGTGCAAGGCCTCCAACGGCGGCCCACTCTGGAGCTGGGCTCCGCAGAGCCACGCCGCCTCCCGGCTTCTCTTTTTGAAGTTGCGAATGCTTAGCATTCTGCTGGCCTTTGGGCTCCCGAGGGGATCCCCCATCTCCAGCCCCCGTGTGCCGTTGCCATGGCGATCTCCCCTTCCCTTTAAAGTCTGGAATGCCGCATTCCGTGAGATTTGCACAGAAAGCCGCTTGATCATAGGCGGAGGCCCGTCTGTCAGTGGCTAACATTCTGTATCAATAAACAGGCTCGGAGCCCCTCGCGCTGCCCCGCCACCGGCCGCCCAGCCTCACCGGTCATCTCGCAAGGCAGGCAAGGCCCCCACCGGCGGAGCACAGATGGCCTCCTGCCCCTTTGCTGGACGGGCGAGTGTTTTCGGCTATTACGAGAGCCCAGCGTGCCTTACAGGGCAGTGGTAAAATTATATGTGTAGTGGAATGGACCACTGGGCTGCACACGGCGAATTTTACACAGATGCTAAGGGCACTTAAAATGTTAAAAGTACATTTAAGTCCTCAAATAAAGAAGTGACTTTAATTACGTAAAGAGCTGGATTTTGGAAGAAATGACGGTTATTTGCTAGAGGAAAGTAGCCTTTAAGTCGTGTTTACGACCTAATGGGTGGTTATTATGGAAGGAATATTCTCCTCTTTAAGTCTATACGCTCGTGCATTCCCGAAACAAGAACAGGACCCATTGCTCTCGGGGAGAGATTGTTGCATATCCTGTCTCAGATCAGATGGGTGAAAACAAACAAAAGATACAATGTTTCCTTGTGCGGAGGGAAAAAAACCAACACCCACGATCAGAATACAGCCCTGGAAACAAATTCCTCTGTACTGATGATGACGGGTTTTACGTTTGTTACTAAGCAGAGGCGGTTTCCCTGTTGGGAACCGGCTCACTGTGACAATCAACAGCCAGGAGGTGTTAGCCACTGATTAAAGGCACAAAGGAGACCCTGCTAATTCACCGCCCAGACCAGACCCGGCTGGTGACGTCCACACACCTGCAGAGTGAGGCCAGGAGACGGGCACCCGCTTGTTCTCCCGCAAAGACCCATGTGTTAGGGGTGTGGGGTGGCCAGGTGTGTCCCCTGCCATAAATCTGCTGGGAGCACTCACTGCTGGGATAAGTACCCAGACTGCGTGGCCGGCTTCTGCACCGCGGTTCTAGGGAATCAGAGTGGAAGGCGCGGGGGCAGCTGGCCTGCAGCTGGACGGCGCGACCCCGTTTCTCCTCCCCACGACCAGGCTGCTTCTGCAGAGACTGGTCTGTGCGTTTCAGCCCTGGTGCGGTAACCGCCCAGAGGAAGGCTGGCCCCGGTGCACTGTTTTCTCAATTGTACGACGTGTTTCCCATCACCGAGCTCGGTAAAAATCCCGGAACTTCAAGCCTGATTTTTTTTATGAAGTTGTGATTGCGTAACAAGTTTCCGCGGTGCGGGCAAATGTTTAAGGCAAATGGGCTGCTCCGTGATAACGGTGTCTGTGTACCCGTGGGCACAGATGTGTTCTGCACGCTTCCAGCATCGGAGAAAAGACGACTTCTCAACTTCAGAAATGTCTGCAGGGAGAGAATTCAACTCCGTTGCTAATTCAATGCAGATTTTAGGAAATGTTTTATACTTTACAGAAATTACAGATGGGACAGGTTTTTTGTGCTTTTCCTTTATCCGAACTCGGTACCCGCGGAGGCCGAGAGCGCCATGTCCCAGAAAACACCACGGCGCTCTGCCGGAAACGCTGCCGGCCGCCGGCGAGATGGGGCTGCAGCTCCACCCTCCTCCCTGCAGCTTTTCAACGAGATCCTCGGAAGGGCCGCGGTTTCTCCCGGGACTCGAAGACCAGACGAGCCCTCGGTGCAGCAGCGCTGTGTGTGTTTGCACATGAAAGCGCAGATCACGAGCGAGCTGACAAGCGGCACCCAGGCCGGCTCAGCGGCGGACGCCCAGCCCTCGCCCGGCTGCAGCAGAGGGAACTCGGCGGCTTCCCGGGGCGTCTCGCGTGGCTTTTCGTTGGTAATGAAATGTGAAATTGCCTGCTAGGCTTTGGGCCTTCACTGTTCTAAAGAACAAATTCATTTGTGCTTCAGTTTAGCAACGTGCAGCTTCCCACGCGCTCAGAGGAGTGCGAATTAAAAAGTCATTTCAGAATCAATCCCATTAGCTACGAAACGGCCCCGTGCGGTTCACTAGACATCGCGGCACCGCCACGAACGCATTTTCAGTTCCAAAAGTGAGTCCTGAGAGCCGCAGTCAGGAGCGAGGCCGGCGGGGGCCTGCGAGGAGCAGCCCAGCCCTGCGGGACGCCCCGCACGCACGCACACACGCACGCGGCTCGTTCGTGGCGCCTCCCCTGCCTGACGCCAGCAGCGCGCTGCGGGACAGGGGACAGAGGCACCACGCTGAGGGTCTGAGGCTGCAGCTCGCCCCTCGCCAGGGGTGAGACCGCAGGGGCTGCGGGAGCCACCTGTATGGAGCGCTACACGGCCCTGAAAAGGAAGGGGCCCCGACCGCGCTCCCACAGTGCCTGGTCCTGGAGGCCCTGACGCTGGGGGCGGGTCGGCCAGGCATCCTCCGGAGACCTCCCAGGCGGCACAGGCAGGAGGCAGAGCGGGGTGCCAGGCCCGGGCGGGGGGCCGGGAACTCAAGGTTAGGGAGCACGGAGCTTGGGTTTGGGAGCGTGCGCATGCGCTCAAAGCGCTCACACTGTTAAGGAGGGTGACTTTCATGTTACGTGGAATTTGCCACGATAGAAATCACATTTTTAACCCTCTTAGAAAGAAATGGTTTACATGGAGAACTCTTGGACGCTGGCCCCTTTGTTAGGGACAAGGGGCCGGAGCCACTAAGAGATGGACCCGGAGAGAGGCCCGCCCGCCGCTGCCTCCCGGGTCCGTTCCTCCCTCCCGCAAGCCCCTCCTCCTGAGTCCTGGACCGCACAGGGGGCCAGGAGGGCGCGGACAGGAGGGGCTCCCTGCAGCGCCCCATCTCTGCACCCACTGCCCTTCCTCTGCAGCAGGGGCTGGAGCCCTGTGCCGTGGTGACCGGGCTGTGACCCAGCGCTCCGCGCCCCGCCCTGCCTGGGGCGTGTGATGGCCCCAGGTGACCCCTGCACCTCCCCGGGCTCCGCCCCCACTTCTTACAGCCTCATCTCAGACACTCTGGACATCGTGGCCCTCTGGTGGTTCTGGAACCCTGACCACAGCCTGCCACTGCAGGGAGAAATCCTGCCGCTTGTGTTATCTGTACCGAGACCAGAGACCGCCGCTGCAGAAACTGACACTGTTGCAAGGCAGGTGCGTGCACCCCGGGGCCCTGCGCCGGGCAAGGCCGCTCAGGACGGAGCAGCAGAGCCCGGCTGTTGGCCTTTGAAGGCCTCGGTCGGCCGCATGACCACCAGAGGGCAATGCTCGCAGCGGATTCACTGCAGGGTCTTCTTCCCTGGGGCCCTGCGCTCTGTTTCTGGGGCTCCAAGCCTCCCATGTGGCCTCCGCGCAGCCGAGGGCACATCTGGGCACAACGGAGGAGCTGAGATCCGCGAGCAGAGCAGTTTGCAGTCCCGGAACAGCTCCGGCTCATTTCTCCATGAAGCTGGCTATCGAGTGTTTCAGGGTCTGGCGAAGGAAGCTGGGTGCCAAAGCTCCGAGTCCAGAGAGGACAGGGCACAGCCGGGCCTCCCTCCAGGACACAAGCGCGCGTGGGGGGGGGGGGTTCCCTGGGGCTCTGAACCGCGGGTGCAAGGAGGCGATGGCGGGGCTGCAGAGGCCCCTCGGCTCGGATGCTGCCCGGAGCCTGGCCTCGCCCCCGCGTCCCCGCCGGACTTCTGTGCCGCGAAGCCGCTCTGTTCCAGGCTGGGAACAAGTGGAAAAGCAACTGCCCCGACCCTCGCACGCCTGTCCTCAGGGCCTGGGCTCTGGTCCAGTGCGGCCCAGCACCCCCTACCTCAGGGGCAGGACCCCTCCCCTCCCTGCTCAGGACCTCCCTTCCTGAAGCCCATGGCCTGCTTCCCCCAGAGCCCCTGCAGCCAGCCGGGCCACAGCCCCCGGGCCTCTGCGCAGGGAACTGGCCTCTGGGTGGCGCTCTCCTCCCAGAGGTGCTGTGTCCAAGGCCGCGGATTCCGGCGTGCAGAGCAGACCCGGCGGCCGCGCAGCCCCGGTGCCTTCTGTCTCCTGTTCCCTGAGGCTTTTCCACCCAGTGGCGAGGGGAGGGCCTTGGAGAGACCCAGACCTCCTGCGCAAAGCTCAGTGGGTGTGGGGGCGGGGCACAGCTCTCACATCCTGTCCTGTGATCGCCCAGACCCGAGAACACCGGTGGGGTTCCAGACTGGTTTGTCTTCCTGCTTCACCCCACGTTTGTCACTCTCGTGTGGGCATCTGCTCAACTATTCATTAAGCAAATACTTCAAACGCAGGACGAGGTTGTGAGGCCTTGAGACCACCACCCAAGAGAAACAGGACTCCGTGTGCGAGCCACAGTCACACCCTGGGCGCTGTGACAGATGCCCTGCGCTGAGTGTCTCTGTGCCGCCGCACCGCGGGAACACTCACTGAGCTCTGCCTTGTCACCACTGTGGCACACCGAGCTCGCCTGGCTCTGCACCGGGAGAGACTCACTCTGCCTCCTGAATCTGCAGACCCAAAGCCCAAAACAGGGAAGCCTCTGGTTTGTCCTCTAGTGAGGGTCGCAGAAGGTGGTGGTGGGTGATGGAGCTCGTGCAGGACCATGTGGTGAGCCAGGGAGGGTGAGGGCTGGGGAAGGGCAGTGGAAGAGGGGTGGAGCACGTGGAAGGCAGGGGATGGAGCACGCGGGAGGCGGGGGAGGAGCGGCGGGGGGGGCGGAGCAGAGGGAGGCGGGGACGCGCATGCGCAGGAGGACCACGTGGTGAAGCAGGAGCAGAGGGCGAGTGAGGGCACAGGCTGACCCTCTCACAAAACTCAAGCCAGCACACGAAAGCCCCCTCCAAAGGCCCGGTGACGAGGGACTCACTCCTGCTGCACAGCCCCTCTTCAAGAGGGGCCTCTGGGGGCCTCGAATGCCGTGAGGTAGGGAGACTGAACGTGTCCGAGATCCCGTCACACGCCTGCTGGCCAAGATGCAGAGATGGGGATCAGTCACTCCCCAGCAGGTGGAAAAACAGCAAACGGAACATGAAATGAAGCGCTGTAGTCGGGTGATGAAGAACGGGGTCTGCTGGGCCAGAAAAGAGGTGAGGGGGCCGCCCCCACCCAGCTGCCACCTGCCGTGTCCAGGGCAGCCCAGTGCAGGGCTCAGCACTCCTGCAGCCTGGGACATGCGGGGCCGCCCCCACCCTGCCGTGTCCAGGGCAGCACGGGGCAGGGGAGCATTAAAGGATGAGGGGCACGGAGCCTGGCACCTGCCCGGGTCTTGAATCGGGTCTGCGCCCCTGGTCCTCCTGATGGTCTCAGCGGGCACAGGACTCAGTCTCTGATCCATGGAGGCCCTGGTCTCACCCAGCACATCTTAGAACAGAGCTCGACAGTGTTCCCAAAACTACCCAGCCATCAACGGGAAGGAATTCACAGTATCTGGCGTCCAAGATTACCAGGCATACAAAGAAACAGAGAAATAGGGCTTCTAATGAGGAGGGAAAAAGTCTATTAAAACAGACCCAGGGGGCCGGCTCTGTGGCGTGGTGGGTCAAGCAGCCGCCTGCAGTTCCGGCATCCCATATGGGTGCAGGTTCGAGTTCCAGCTGCTCCACTTCCGATCCAGCTCTCTGCTACTGCCTGGGAAAGCAGTGAAAGATGGCCCAAGTGCTTGGGCCCCTGCACCCACGTGGGAGACCCAGAAGAAGCTCCTGGCTCCTGGCTTCAAATCAGCGCAGCTCTGGCCGTTGGGGCCATCTGGGGAGTGAACCAGCGGATGGAAGACTCTCTCTCTCTCTCTCTCTCTCCCCCTCTCTAATGCTCCCTTTAACTCTACCTCTCAAATAAATTTTTAAAAAAAACTTAAAAAAAAAAGTGATGGGCAGGAAAATGTTCAAAGTGGCCAGGAAAGAAGAAGACATTTCCATGGGAACAAGGATAGGGTGACAGCAGATGTCTCGTCAGATTCAACACAGGCAAGAGGAGCGACTTGAAACAACAAACACAAAAAAGGTGTCAACCAAAAACTCTCTGATTAACTACAGAGCCTTCCAAAACTGAAACAAAACCACTGAGAAACAAACGCTGGGGACAGGCTTCTAGTGCAGCCGCTAAGGTGCCAATGGGACGCCGCATCCCGGACCGAGCGCCTGTGCCGAGGCCTCTACCAAGTGCCCGTGTCGAGACCTGTACCAAGTGCCCGTGTCGAGACCTGTACCAAGGTCTGTGCCGAGGCCTGTACCAAGCGCCTGTACCGAGCGCCTGGATTGAGTCCTGGTTCTGCGCCTGATCCCAGCTACCTGGTGACGTGCACACTGGGAGGCAGCAGGTGACCATGGCCTCCACCCACGCGGGACACCTGGAGGGTGCCTGGCTCCTGGCTTTGGCCTGGCCCGGCCCTCGCTGTTGCAGGCCTCTGGGGAGTGAACCAACGGACAGGTGTGTGTGTGTGTGTGTGTGTGTGTGTGTCCGCCTTTCGATGAAATAAAAAGTCTTAGAAAAGCAAACGCTGAAAGAATTTCCAGCAGATTCACTCTACAATAAATGTTCCAGAAAATCCAGCGAGAAAATGGCACCGAATGGAAAAACGGATCCAAAAAGGAGACGCCAGCGACGGCGACCGCGCGAGCAGGTGTACTAACACGCCTCTTATCACTGGGCTCTCACCATGAAGCTGCCTAGAGAAAGTAACATGTAACACGAGGTCTTCACATGCATGTAAGGTGAACGCGTGAGCTGAACTCCTGGTCGTGTGGCTCTCAACCCAGAGCTGCCCAGTGCCACCCAGGGGCACACCGGGTCCGCCCCCACGGATGGAAACAGAGGCCTGTAGCTGGGAGTCATGGAAACCACGCAGCTAATGTTCGGTTAATCCCAAAGAAGTCAGAGCAGGACTAAGGAGCAGGTGGGACAGAGCAGACGGCGCCGAGACAGTGGGCGGGAGCTGCGCTGACGCTATCCACACGGACGCTATCCACGCCCAGTGCCTGAATCTCCCAGTGTCTGAACTGACAGATGCCCTAGGGCCGGCTGGAAGGCAAGCTAGGGTGCTGCTGGGAGGCCATTTTAGATACAAAGACACAAGCAGATTACAAGGACAAGGGAAGGAGAGACACGCCATGCTGAAGCTAACCCCCCAGAAATCAGGCGTGGTGATCGGTTCTAGGCAAAGTTCATTTCAAGGCAAAGAGTGACCCGTGGGATAAAGGTTGCGATGCAGAGGGCTGTTTCTCCAGAGGCCACAGCAACCCTGACCGTCCACGCATCGATCCGAGAACACAAGAATACACGAAGCAAACGCAAAATGTCAGAACTGGGCAAATCCACGATGACCGGCAGATTTCAATACGCCTTTGTCAGCAGCGGACAGAGCAGACGGCCAGAAATCAACACCGATGTAGAGACTTGAACAAAAGTATCTCCTAACCTAGCTGATCCAGGATCCTCCACCTGACAGAATACACAGCATACATGGAACGTTTACCACTGGGAGCCATAAAGTCTCAGTGAGCGAGAAAACCGTGAGGCGAGTAAAGAAATGCTATGATGAAATCGGCCCATTCCTTAAGACAGGAACTACCCAAGCTCACTCAGGAATCCCTCGTCTGGTGACAAATCTATCAGATCGCACAGGAGAAGCTTCTCCATGGCTGTAGGAATGGCATCCGCATCTAAGAGGCTGGGACAGGACCCACATGGCGGCGTCTGGAGGCTGAAGGACCCACGTGGCGGCGTCTGGGGGCTGAAGGGCCCACGTGGCGGCGTCTGGAGGCTGCAGCACCCACGTGGCGGCGTCTGGGGGCTGAAGGACCCACATGGCGGCGTCTGGGGGCTGAAGGGCCCACGTGGTGGCGTCTGGAGGCTGAAGGACCCATGTGATGGCATCTGGAGGCTGCAGCGCTTCGTTCACGGTTTCAGGAAAAGGAACCATGGACACTGTGAGTTCACGCTAGGACGGCCCCAAAGTTCCGCCTCCGAGGCAGGAGAACGAAGCAGCAGAAACCAGTCTCCATCCAGCCCAGAGACTGGGCTCCAGTGTTTCGGGGAGGGGGAGGGATCGCAGCACATACCCCAGCCCTTAAGCTTCAGACCCAAGAGGATCCACGGGTGGAAAACCACCAGGGCTCAGCGAAGATCCACAGGGCGACAGGAGAGAGGCCCTGGGTGTGGGAAAGGCACTGCTTGTGGGGACAGTTTGCTGCAGGACGTAGGAATTAATTCTAGGAAGTGTCCTCTCCAACCTTAGCGGGATTCGCCAACACAACCTCTGCTAGGTGATGGGGGCATGAGCCGGTCACAGGCGCCTCCTGGGTGTGTACCTGGCATGAGCCGGTC
>CM027399.1:162909656-162937115 GCA_015711505.1 Sylvilagus bachmani | reverse complement strand
CGACTCCCGGGTATGCACCTGGCATGAGCTGGTAACAGGCGCCTCCCGGGTGTGCCGCCTGGGAGAGGTGGACCAGGCCCAACCCCTGGCCGACCCCATCCTGCTCCAACCTTGAACTCCGACCATGGCTTTGCTTTCTACAGCCGCAGTGGTTCTGCCAGGTCTGGCCCGCTGGAGGGTGCTGCCAGCTCCCCCTGGCTTGACCCGCAACCACCAAAGCTCTGTCGCTGGGACAGCGGGCACCCGGTGTCCTCGTCCCCCGGCGTACAAGGTTATTCCTGCCTCTTTGTTCCCACGTAGGACACTTCTGCCTGCAGCAGTCTCCTGAGTTCGGCTCAGCTCCGGGAATGCAAAGGCCAGGGACTGTGGATGGAGTCGCACTGGTTTATCCTCGTTGCTAGCAAGCAAGTCCTCATGGTCACAAGCGCCACCGAGGCCGGAGCGAGGTCTCGGCAGCACGGCCGCCTGAGCTGGGGCGGGGCCTGGGTGTGAAGCCTGGGTGACACCCCGGCCCCGCGACTCGCTGCTGGCACTAAATGCAGCCATCAGGTTTCACAGAAAGAGGATGGGTGTGCAACCCACTGAGCCCGCACTGCTCAGGGAAGGGCTGTGTGCAACCCCCACCCCGAGGCCCGCTGAGCCCACTCCTCAGGGGAGGGCTGTGTGCAACCCCCCACCCCGAGGCCCACTGAGCCCACTGCTCAGGGGAGGGCTGTGTGCAACCCCCCACCCCGAGGCCCACTGAGCCCACTGCTCAGGGGAGGGCTGTGTGCAACCCCCCACCCCGAGGCCCACTGAGCCCACTGTTCAGGGAAGGGCTGTGTCACTTCCCAGGCCGCCTGACCCTCAGGCCCCTGGTAATGCTGGGACAGGGTCAGAGTCATGGCCAGGTGAGGTGTGGGCCCTGGTCTGCTGGACCACTCAATGTGAAATGACAATTCGGCCCCTGTGGGTCCTGTGCTGGGGCCAGGACACTGCCGGCTCCCGCGCTGCCCCAGCCTTCAGTGAGAGGTGAGACTACAGAGCTCACCATGCCCCCCACTGTGGAGCTCGCGACCCTGCGTGCGGCCAGGGAACAGGCCACCCGGACCCCGTCCAGGACACAAGAGCGCTCTGAGGCACCCTGTCGTCCACGGATGCCACGGGCCCACACTAACCCACACCCCTCCTTTCTCAGACGCTTCCTGCCCAGGGCTTCAGGGAGCTGAGGCTTGGTGCTCAGACCACGGCCCGGCATCCGGCGGAACTGCCCAGCCGGGCGCCCGAGGGTGGAGGACCGACCGTGCCATCTTCTGCCCTGGGTCAGGCCTGCAGTTTTTCTTTTCTTTTTTTTTAAATATTTATTTATTTTATTTGAAAAGCAGAGTTACAGAGAGGCAGAGGCAGAGAGAGACAGAGAGAGACAGAGAGAGAGAGAGAGAGAGAGAGATGCAGCTTTCAACAGGTGAAACGCTCCAACTGGATGCGCGGTTGAGATGGGGCCGGAGGAGCCATGTCCGGTGCTGCAGGCTGTCCCACAGCGCCCCAGGGAAGGGGCAGGAGGGATCTGTCCTCACTGCCCCCCCAGGAGTGGCAGACCAGGTTCCCCAGCGGGGACAGGCCCAGTGCCCGGCAGGCGTGGGGTAGGGGCAGGTTGGGTCACGGGGGCTCAGCCCACCCTGCAGACTTGATCCAGAGGGGACCTGGGCACCCACCTGAGACTGTGGGCCCACTCTGGAGCCCCTGGGTGGCGAGATGGACGGGCCGCACATCCAGGCGCTGACCTCCCTGTCTGCCGCTGCACCGCTCTGGAGCCCAGGCGAGAGGCCCTCTCGGACGAGGACCGCAGGCGTGGGCGGGGCGACGAGCTTGGGCGCCCCTCGTGACCAGTGCCTTCTCTCCTGGACTCCTCGCTCCCGCTGGGACTGCTCCTCGTTAGGCCTGGAGCTCCTGCGTTTCCAGGAGCCGGGCTGGGCAGAGAACTCATGCGGGCCTGTGAGGAACTGCGGGCTCCGGTGTGGCCCTCGGCGGCTGCAGGAGCGCCGGCTTACTTTCAGAGCAGGGATCCCACGACTGCACCCAGCTACCCCCCCTCAGGCTCCTTCCCCTGCCTTCCGCGCTGGGGAAGTCCAGGCCGCAGGGTGCAGCCTGCTGCCCCCAGGGGTGCAGTCCTTTGTCCACCCAGGACAGCAACTCAGCTCCTCACCCTCTGCATGCGAGCAAGACGACCCCCTGCCGACTTCTCCCCTGGTGCCCCGTGCGGTCCAGCTGTCCATCTGCCTCAGAAATCACAGTCCCTGCCCGTCCGCCTGTTGCAGGTTGTGGTCCATGTTCCCTACAGCCAGAGTGACCTCTCAGAAACAGGATGGGCTTGCACCGACCACGTTCTAGAACCTTCCACGGTGCTCAGCGGGCCACAGCAGCCTGCTCCTCTCCACAACACGCGTCTGGAAGACCTGGCCTCGCCCAGGCCAAGTCCACACTGCGAGCCTGGATCCTCTGGGGGCTCTTCCACTCTTTGGGGTTTTTTTTTAAGATTTATTTTATTTATCTCAAAGGCAGAGTTACAGAGAGGCAGAGGCAGAGAGACAGAGAGAGAGAGGGGCAGAAAGAGAGAGAGAGAGAGGTCTTCCATCCGCTGGTTCACTCCTCAAATGGCCACAATGGCTGGACTGTGCCAATCTGAAGCCAGGAGCTTCCTCCGGGTCTCCTAGCCGGGTGCAGGAGCCCAAGGACTTGGGCCATCTTCACTGCTTTCCCAGGCCACAGCAGAGAGCTGGATTGGAAGTGCAGGAGCCGGGACTAGAACCAGTGCACATATGGGATGCTGACGCTGCAGGTGGCAGCTTTATCTGCTACGCCACAGCACTTCCTTTTGTCCTGGGGAATCTGCCCCATGCACCTCTGCAGGTGGCCCTGTGCCCTCCCACCTCCAAGGGATCTCGCCCTATCACAGGTCCCGAGACCTCTTCCGTCTTCACAGGGTCCCATAACCCACGACTCGCAGCCGCATACTAGCTTCCTGGGTCTCTCGCGCAGAGCAGGAAGCCCACGGGCCAGGGCCGCCCTGTCCCCGGCTCCACTCTCAGCTCTGGTGCCACAGGCACTAACAAGGTACAGGATCCAGCAGCTGAGCTGCTCTGAACTCAGTCCAGTTCTCTAAGAGCGGTTCATGTCTGTTCGGGTCTCCTCCCGCGAGTCTCTGCCCCCGGGCTGCTTCCCAGAGACCACGTCCTCTGTGAAACCTTCCAGGATGGCCCTGGTCATCTCTCGCTCCCCCACGTCACTTTCCCTTCCTTCTGCTGGTCACCACAAATGGGCACTCTCAGCTTTTCCGGTTCGAGACGGTGAAGCCGCGGGGCAGGTCCTCAGGCCTCCTGGGCCAAGGCTGACGCAGCTGGGCCATCACACTGCCACAAGTGAGCCGGGCGCACCTGCTGTCTTAGGGGTCACAGAGGCCACGAGCCCAGGAGGCAGGGTCAAGGGCAAGACCGACAGAGGAGGACTGGAAGCACCGCTCGAGGCCGGCCGGGCGCCTTCCACTGCAGGCTGAGAATGAATGGCTGCTGCTGTCGGTCACGCGTGACACCTTCGACCCAGGGGTGGCTACGGCTTCCTGCTTGGCTGTGATTTCTTCCGAAAACATTTATGGTTGCTTGAAGTATTTATAATTGCAAAGGGGGCCTGGGACTCCCTTGGGCAGTGGTTAGCAGTTTCTGTGGCTGGAATTAGAATTTGGCAGGATAGCCCAGGTGGGCGGGGCTGGAGGTCGCAGGTGAAATCCCACTGGTGAGGGCGGATGCCAAGGCAGGAGCAGGCGCAAGCAGCAGCCGGGGGCTTGGACTGCAGGTGACACTGGTGACAGCGGCTCTGGTCTTCCGTGGGGAGAGGTGCGAGGTCACGCACCACACCGTCTCCATTTCCTGGGTGGTTTGTGCAAACCAGGAGGCCAAACGTCTGAGACCCTCCTGGTGCCGTGCCTTCTTCACAGGGCTCCGATCCCGGGAGGGGCTCTGGAGGCAAGAGCGTCACGAGGCAAGGCTGGCTGTCGGCACACAGAGGCTGGCACCGATGCCCGCGCCATGGCTGCACGGGACACAGCAACATCCCAGCGGCCCTCACATCCCCCCCCACACACACAGCTCCTGAGAAGATAGGGCCGGGCCCAGGGCCCCGCGGTGACAGAGGAACGCCCCATGGGGTTGGCAGTACCACATGCTCCCCTGCTGTGCGAGTCAGGAGCCCCACCTGGGCACCAGGAGTTCCCAGTGTGAGCTCATCGGTCCCGGGACACGGCTACAGATCGGGCAGCCAGGACACCCCCCACCCCTGGGGTTCAGAGGCTGGGCCTGGGGAGGGGCGGCCAGGACACCCCTCACTCCTGGGGTTCAGAGGCTGGGCCTGGGGAGGGGCTGCCAGGATACCCCCACCCCTGGGGTTCAGAGGCTGGGCCTGGGGAGGGGCTGCCAGGACACCCCCACCCCTGGGGTTCAGAGGCTGGGCCTGGGGAGGGGCTGCCAGGACACCCCTCACTCCTGGGGTTCAGAGGCTGGGCCTGGGGAGGGGCTGCCAGGACACCCCCACCCCTGGGGTTCAGAGGCTGGGCCTGGGGAGGGGCTGCCAGGACACTCCCCACCTCTGGGGTTCAGAGGCTGGGCCTGGGGAGGGGCGGCTCCCAGGGAATCACGTGACACTAGGGCTCATAGCTTCCTCACCGGCATCCCATGTGGGCGCCAGTTCGAGTCCCGGCTGCTCCTCTTCCAATCCAGCTCTCTGTTGTGGCCTGGAAAAGCAGTGGAGGATGGCCCAAGTGCTTGGGCCCCTGCACCCACGTGACCTGGAAGAGGCTCCTGGCTCCTGGCTTCGGATCAGCTCAGCTCCAGTCGTCGTGGCCATTTAGGGAGTGAACCAGCCGATGGAAGATTCTCTCTCTCTCTCTCTCTGTCTCTCTCTGTCTCTCTCCCTCTCTCTCCCTCTCTCTGTAACTCTGCCTTTCAAATAAATAAAATGAATACTTTTAAAAAGGAAGCCAAAGAAAATATTGAATGCATTAAGTAGAGACAAGGAAAATATGTAAATATTGAACTTCGAGATACAAAAGCTACAATATCCCAGGAGAAAATACACGGAGGGGATGAAGGGCGGAGCAAGCACCGCTGGGAGAAACATGAGCGGGCCCGGAGGACGCGCGTTGGAAACAGCAGCAGGAGCACGGAGATAAAAGGCGGAAGACAAGCCAGCTCAGTGACGTGGGCAGCTGCGGGCAGCCAACCGCCGGCAGCTGGAGACCCCGGAAGACCGCTGAAAGGGGACAGGAAGCTAAGTGGAGATATGATGGCCAAAATGTCCCCAGATGTGGTCGAAACTACAAACCCATAACGCGGGCAACTCGGCGAAGAGCAAGCACAAGAAACACGTGAAAACCCAAGCTTGCTGAAACCGCGGGAAGAGGGCGGCGCGTGGAGCCAGGGGCGCAGGGTTTGCGGGGTGAGGAAGGGAGAGAGCTCACTGCAAGCCGCGGAGGGAGTGGTTCGAACCCTACGTGTCGCTGCAGAACTCCAGGCTCCAGGCAGGCGCCTTCCAAAGACAAAGGAGAAACCGAAACTTCACAGACTTGAAGGCGCTGGAGGGATTGGTCACCCAGAGATGCGAACTCAAGCCACACACAACCCTGTGAGCGAAGGAGAAAGGACACCATGTAGACACACGGAGCCGTGGATGTGTCCCTGGTGGCATTCGTGTCTGTCTGGCTCCAGAAAGCCACAGAATCAAAATGGTTGGTGTGATCATCCATAATCTATGCTAACTCGTAAACGAAGAGTCAAGATGTGTGACTTTGCCATGGTAATGACCTCTAGGGCGCCCTCCAACCGCGAACCCAGGTCTCCCTGTTGCAGAAACCCTGGGTGCATCCGGCAGGGCCTCCCAGGAGACCCAGGGGTCCGCAGGTCCACACCTGTGGGTTTGTTCCCACGCCAGGAGGGGACAGGCTCCTCCTTGGCTCCGCTGTGACCCACCGGGAGAGGCAGAAAGTACGAGGGAGGAACCAAGGTCTTGACATCTTCCGCTGAAAGACCTGCGGAGGTCAGTCTAGGCCTCTCCCCAGCCTCAGTCGGGAAGACTGTCACAGGTCTGGCTGGGCAGGGAGCTCGAGGGGCGCGAGAACGGGTGAGGGAACATCCCCAGCGCCGTAACTGATGACAGAGACCATTTGCCGCAGGCTGGGAGACGGCATGCGATGCACAACCCGTCCTAGCCACGGAGCGGCGGTCGGATGTGATCCTCAGTCTATGGCTCTAGGCACTGAGGCGACAGCTCTGAGAAACAAGCTGAGTGCCTTTCACATGTGAGACCAGCAACACCCAGTTCCTGCCTCCCTGCAGCCCCAGCCCGCTGTGGGAGAGTGGCGGGATGCTGCGGCACTGTGAAAGGGCAGCTTAGAGCCTAGGACGGGACCAATGGAGCCCTCCACCACTCTCTCCCCTGCAATTTGGCCTTAATCTTTTTAAAATAGATTCATTTATTTGAAAGGCAGAGTTACAGAGAGAGAGAGAGAGAGAGAAAGAGAGAGGGATGGAGAGAGAGAGAGACAGAGAGAGAGAGAGAGAGAGACAGAGAGAGAGGTCTTCCACCCACTGGTTCACTCCCCAAATGGCCACAACAGCTAGAGCTGGACGGATCCAAAGCCAGGAGCCAGGAGCTTCTTCTGGGTCTCCCACGTGGGTGCAGGGCCCAAGCACGTGGGCCATCTTCCACTGCTTTCCCAGGCCACAGCAGAGAGCTGGGTTGGAAGAGGAGCAGCCGGGACTTGAACCAGCACCATGTGGGATGCTGGAGCCTCAGGCATCGTGCTATGCCATATGCTATGCCATAGCACGAGTCCCCAATTTGGCCCTAATGTTCAAAAAATTAAAATTTTCATAACATTTCAAGAATTGTAAGTATAGATCCCTTTCAACTGGACAGGTTACTAATACTCTGAGCTCGCTTAGATTTGTGCTGCTTGGCAGTTGGTACTGGGTTTCTCAAATTCCCCCTCGCTGCCTAGAGAACACCTCCTAACGCCACGGAACTCGTGTCACAGACGAGGCCAGGGTTTCTCCTGGAAGCTGAGTGTCTGGCGCCTTGTCCACAGTCATGTGGTTCATAGGCAGGTGTGCACACACGCACATGCTCACACGCACACATGCACACACACATGCACACATGTACGTACTCACATGCACACACTGCGCAGTCTGGGTCTACTGAGCCGTTTTCCCACACATCAGCTAAGAGCACTCGCTCAAAGCTTAGTCAGGGCCGTCTCTTCTCTGTCAACAATCATCCTCTTCGGGACAATAAGCAAGGTGACGGCAGTGACCACCAGGCCCCGCCTGTGCTGGTCCTCAGGCTCCCGCTGACCTGGTCTTGGCCGCTCCGCCACTCTCTCCTTGCCGCAGCCCCACTGGCCTCCTGGCTACTCCTCAGATGGCCACTCCCAGGCGGGCTCAGTGTCTTCTTTCCGGAATGATCTCTCAGCTGTCCACACGCCGTGGTCACGCTCATCCTTCAAGTCTCGGTCTGGCGTGTGCACGATCACCCCGCTACGCCTGCTCAAACGTCCCCCGCACCCTCCTGGCTGTGGCGTGAATGTCTGTCCCCTCCAAGCCCGTGTTGGAACTGCATCCACAGTACAACGGCTTTCAGAGCGGGGCCCCGGGGCGGTCGGGGTTTCAGAAGAGGACGGCTGTGAGTAGCAGGCCCCCCCAGGTTGCGAGAGCCCCCTCCCCGGGGGACAGGTGGCTGGCACCTCGATCTCGAACTGGGCAGCCTCTGGCATGGTGGGAACTAACTCCCGCCCTTTACACACGTGCCCAGCCCAGGGCAGTTTGTTACAGCGGGAATGGACGAGGACCCTCCTCAGAGCCCCGTGCAGTGTGGGTCTCACCCACATCCTTATCACGCACTGAACTATGCAGCTGATCTATTTATTTTTTTCTGTCCATGTACCCTGTCGAGAATATAAACTCTCTGAGGACAGCGCTCTACCCGTGTGCACACACGCACACACATGTGCACATGCACACACGTGTGTGCATATATGCACATGCATGTACACACGTGCACACCACACACACGGGCACACGCACACCCCAGCACCTCGGAGAGACTTGGCCGTGGTGAGCCACAGTGAGCATTCGCTGAGCGAGTGAATGGATACGATTCTTGAGGAAAAGCCCGCACATGCGTGACTATGAGTGACACTGCGTATCTTCCTGTTTTCATTGAATTCCATGGCAGTTTTCTCGCGTCATTAAATATTCTTCAAAACTAAAACGTTCAAAGCCCGTGATCGGTCCCCTCACACTCACACGTGTAACTTATTCAACCGTGTTCCCAGGCAGAGGCGTCTGCAGCCAGAACCCGCCCACTCACTCGCCGTGTGCTCAGCAGAGTCGTGCTGTGCTGGGTGCCGGCTGTGGGAGCGAGGGGGGGGGGGCGGTCCTCCGTGGAGCCCAGAGCAGGGGCACGGAAGGTGTGACCCAGAAAAGCACCTGCCGGCCTGGGAGGCAGGGACTCGGGTCCGTGAACTCTGCTCGCTGCTTCCCGTCCGTTCCCCCACTCCCGTGGCGGAATCGAGTGGTCCATCCTCAAGTCGGAGGACCCCTTTCCTGCCAGCTCACAGCGCGATGAGGCCGTGCAGGGAGACTTTCACCTCGACACACCTCTTCAGTCTTCTGAGTTCGTTGTCTTAGATGCTCGCTTGCAAGCTGGAGCAAAGCCAGGGACTGCTGGAACGACGCCTGACCTGGGGCTGATTCGCCCTTGAACCAACCACACACAGGTGCTCCTGAGAATCCCAGTGATGGAGAGGGGACGGACGGACAGACGGACGCTGAATACCGGAAAGGGGGGAGGTGAGAAGACGCAGGTACACCCTGGTGCGCCACCGTGAGGGCTGCCACGTCCCACGTCCGATCCTCACGGAAGGGTGCATGGATTGCGGCCAGCAAACTGCCTGGAGATCTCAGCTCAACGGAGGCCGTGGGGGGTGCTTTCATCAAAACCTCCCGTCTGGTGCAGGAATGCCACCAGGGGCTTCCTGCTACCCCGTACTGAAAGAATCCACCAAAAACAAGCACATTTTATAACACCCACACCTGGATGGGAGAACACCTGACGACGCCTCACCAGCTCCCGGGAGGTAACGACAACGCCTGACCGCAGGATCGGCGGCACATGTCAAAGCACACGCAGAGTGTGCAGTGGCCAGACTGCGACCTACGTCCGTCACCACTGCTGCTGTCAGTCATTCTCCGAGCCTCCCAGGCCAGAGTCGGAACAACCAGCAAGACCCCTGCGGAGGGCTTCCGCAGGACCGACGTAGTGAGACCCCTGTACCCCACGGTCTGCGCAGATGATGCTCCCCGGGGTGGGGGGCCGCCCAGCGCTCACTGGCCAGTGCAGGAGGCACAGTGAGGTCCAAGCCACCTGTGGGCCCCCCAAGGCAGCTCTGCACAGACTCGGCCGTGTCCAGCCCAAGCCTCCTCCCTGGAGTCTGTCTTAATGAGACAAAGCCGGCAGGGGAAGGAGATGCTGACAGCGCTTCCGAGGGGGCTGCTGCTCCCGGGGCCTCGAATCCCCCCAGAAGGAAGGTGCCTCCGAGATGAATGGATTGGAAGTCCTGCCAGGGAAACAGCCCGAGAGTGGCATTTCCCTTCCTAGTGTTTGGAGCGCAGAATGTGTTTCTTTTTATCCGAATAGGAGAGCTAATGCAACAGTGTAATAAAACGCAGCCGTGGAATTTCGCCCGGGCCGCATCTCAGAGGGCTCTACCCTGGGAAGAATCTCAGAGGGCTCTAATCTGAGGTGCTGGGAGGACCTCAGGGCAGCCTGCTCCCCGGGTCAGCCCGGCCCTGTGTCCAGAGGCACGGGCACGGCCGCCTCGCTCGGCAGCTCACCTGGGAGCGCCCTGGCTCCGATGTTGAAGAAGAGCCTGGCCGGCCCAGCTCTGCCCTCCGGCTTCAGGGGCGCACAGATTGATTCCGGGCTGCTTCCGAGGCGAGGGGAAGTCCCCTGATAAAGAGTCATCCATGTTTTCACATTTTTCATCATCATTTTTAAAAACGGACTGCAACATTTTACATTAGGGCTAATCCAGCGGAAAGCTGTGTCGCTTACTTTACAGTGTGGATCTGAGCACAGCACAGAACATTTTTTCATAATGAAAAACAGAGTTTTGAAAAAAATGAGGAAAAAGCAAAAATGTTGTAGAGATGCAATTACTTTGAAAAAGAAAGAAAAGCATCAAGAATTCTCGCACTTGAAGATTATGTGGATGCACTTAAGGAAAAAGTTTTCCTGGACACACAAAACTGTCTCATTTTTATTGTGATGTCTCCTTCACACCTATAAGCACACACCAAAACGCTGGCCGCTCCCCACAGCGCTCAACACCACGAAACCTGGAAAGAAACGTTTGAGCTGAGACGGCCAGAGTGAAACCACTCAGGGCCGTATCACCCCCAGCACCCCACGTCCCCCAGACAGAGCTACCCGGGGCGCGGGGCCGGTCCTCGTGGGGAAAGCTGCTTTCTCCTGGAGCCACGGAACCTTCCGGCTTCCCCTGGTGCGAATGCACAGCTGCCTCCCAGCCAGCCTTTCTGTTCCGCTGAGACCAGGAACACACCTGGAACACGGTGCTCAAATCCTGTGGCCGCTGAGTGGGCCCAGAGTGGGAAGGGAATTTTTTTTTTTGACAGGCAGAGTGGACAGTGAGAAAGAGAGAAAGACAGAGAGAAAGGTCTTCCTTTTGCCATTGGTTCACCCTCCAATGGCCGCCACGGCCGGCACATCGTGCTGATCCGATGGCGGGAGCCAGGTGCTTCTCCTGGTCTCCCATGGGGTGCAGGGCCCAAGCACCTGGGCCATCCTCCACTGCACTCCGGGCCACAGCAGAGGGCTGGCCTGGAAGAGGGGCAACCGGGACAGAACCAGCACCCCGACCGGGACTAGAACCCGGTGTCCGGCGCTGCAGATGGAGGATTAGCCTAGTGAGCCACGGCAACGGCCAGGGAAGGGAATTTTACAGTCCTGCCAAGGAAGCCCGCAGACTCCAACCTGTTCAACACCAGGGGTGCTGCTGGCGCCTCATGCGGGAAGAAATCATACACGCGTGCTGGAGGCGGGACCAGGTTTGCAGCTTCTGCTTCCTGCTTCATGGCCAAGTCCTGCCCCCCATTTGTGCCCGGAGACTGCGAGTCACTGCCCTGAAGAGCAGGAATGCTGCTGCTTCTGCAGTCTGGAACACACACACACACACACACACATGCACTCATGCACACATGCACACACAAGCACACACAGAGATGCATGCACACACGTGCACACATACACGGACACACATGCACAGAGAGGCATGCACACACATACATACACACAAGCACACATGCACACACAGAGATGCATGCACACATGTGCACACATACATGGACACACATGCACAGAGAGGCATGCACACACATGCATACACACAAGCACACAAGCACACACAGAGATGCATGCACACACGTGCACACATACATGGACACACATGCACAGAGAGGCATGCACACACATACATACACACAAGCACACATGCACACACAGAGATGCATACACACATGTGCCCACACACACATGCCCACACACACACTTCCTTCTGCTTCTTCGACCCTTTGCACTGGCCCTGGGGCCAGCCTCTCATTACCAACCATTTCCTCCCAGAGCTGACTGACTGGCTTTTTAAGCCATAAGCTAAGCTCTTGATAAACGTGGGAACAAGGAGCCCTGTTTTACCTCTTCGTCTTGCCAGAGCCTGGAGTTGGCGGGAAAACCTTCACAGCAAGCAAACGCATGTAGACCGAAACACAGCGCAACAGGGTTCACGCTGTGGGCGCACACGGGTCCGCACGTGTCCCCGGCCCCCACACACAACGGGCAGACGGCCTCCACGGCCGAGGCAGGGGCTGTGGAACTGTTTCTGTTGCCTCCACGGATGTGGCAGTGAGAGCCGATGGACAGAGGTGAATCCGTGTCTCAGTGCGCACTGAGGAACTGTGGGGGGGTGCAGAAAGCCCCTCCCCAGGCAGCGGGGAGAAGGGTGGTGGTTTTCTCAGGAGGTGGTGGCAGGAGCCTTGAGCCACCCCCCACGGCAGGGATGACCTGCATCTGTCAATGCCGGGGGCCAGCCTGAGAGGAAGCAGTGGGGTGGACAGGACTCCCCCAGCAGCTGCGGGAGTTCAAGCCTGTGCCCGGGAGAGGAGCCTGCGAGCCCTACAGGACAACACGGGGGACACGGGGGACGACACGGGAGACACGGAGATGACACGGGAGACAACACGGGGGACACGGAGATGACACGGGAGACGACACGGGGGGACGACAAGGGGGACGACACGGGAGACACGGGAGATGACACGGGGGAAGACACAGGGGACACACCAACTTCAGACTGACGGACGCTTTGAGTGCACCTGTGTCCCGGGCAGGGCATCGGCAGGCAGCGGTGAGAGGAGGGAGCGCGAGAGGGGCCAGGGGCCAGAGAAGCCGGGCTGCCTTGAGCCCAGCTCTGGGCCACCGAGGAGAGCGCCAGCTTCGAGTCCGCCTGTCGGCGCGGTTCAGCGAGAATGAGTGGCGGCCCAGGACACTGGTGTATGACTCTGGGGCACAGTCCATGCGGCACCAGCTGTTGGAGCCCGGCCGAGTCCGTCTCTGCTGGTTAGTCCTGGGAAATGTCCCCGAGTTCCAGATGCATTGTTCCGACTCAGGTGCGTCTAAAGCGGTGCCTTCTGGATCCCCACTGGAGCTGCGTCCAAGTGTTCGTTCCGTTGCTGAATTTCTCTTGCTAGCTTTGATAATTTACTATAACTTGCTAACATTTTTAAAAGATTTATTTATTTATTTACTTGAGAGGTAGAGTTACAGACAGTGAGGGGGAGAGACAGGGAGAGAGGCCTTCCGTCTGTTGGTTCACTCCCCAATGGCCACAACGGCCAGAGCTGTGCCGATCCGAAGCCAGGAGCCAGGAGCTTTGTCCACATTTCCCAAGTGGGCCCAGGGGCCCAAGGACGTGAGCCATCCTCCACTGCTTTCCCAGGCCACAGCAGAGAGCTGGATCAGAAGAGTTCCTGGGACTAGAACCACACTCATATGGGATTCCAGTGCCGCAGGCAATGATTAATAATTTTTGAGTAGTTTTGTCCATTTTATTTTGTATGTTTTGAAGTTTCATGACTAGGTGACACCGAAGTCCAGTTTCCCTGGTAATTGAACGCTGTGCCAATAGGCGGGGGCCGGTCGTGGCAGCAGCGGTGCTGACCGAGCCTCCTGCCCGCCGCCAGCGACCCGGGCAGAGTGGCTGCTCTGCGCCACTCCCTCTGCACTGCACTTCCCTAACCCTAAAAGCCGTCTCTCCACACTTCTCTCCCCAGATAGAGGGACTGAGTCCCCCAACTCCGGGACCCCGGCCTCCATCTCCATGCCAACGCGGTCCTTCATCTATGGCCGTCCCGCTACTGCTGTGCCCCACAGAGCATCCACACGCATGTGCTTGCTGTGTCACTCACGTGGGTTTGCCCACAGGCGCCCGCCGTGCCTGCCGGGAGGTCACGCCTCTGCTCAGAAGTGCTGGGTGAAGGGGAACCTTCGGGATCTGTATTTTCTATTCCAGCCACATCCACCAAAGTCAGGTAGTCCAGCAGAAGGTTTTAGACTGGTGATCGCTTCTGCCAGTGTTTTAAGTTCGTTTTCCCGGCTCCTGGCTCCTTGTGTTGTGGGATTTCGGGGCTCTGCTTTTTCTCCCACTCCTAGAAGCTCTTCTGTTGTGATACTTGGTGCTCACCAGAGCTTTCACGTGTGGACGCTAGTCTACAGGTTTGGAAGTTTCCCTCCAACCACCCCCAGATCCACCTCTCCCATTCCCCGGCTCTTCACCCCTTCACGAGGCTCAGCCCCGGCTCTTCACCCCTTCACGAGGCTCAGCCCCGGCTCTTCACCCCTTCACGTGGCTCAGCCCCGGCTCTTCACCCCTTCACGTGGCTCAGCCCCGGCTCTTCACCCCTCCACGAGGCTCAGCTGCGGGAATCTTTCCTCTGCTTCCAGCTTGCCTGGTCTCTCTCGCACCGTGCTGAATCCTCCATCTATCAGGTTTCTGACGTGAGCTGCTGTGTTTTCGTCTTTCAGTAAAGCTCTCTGTCCCCCTCCCTGGCTGCTCACTTCTTTGATGGTTTCCTGACGTCGTATTTCCAAATATTTTCCTCCTTGAGACAGGTAACAGAGATTTATTTTGCACGTCAGCGACTGTCAGTTATGACGCCTTCAACCTTGGAGGCTCGCACCCTACATGGTGTGGTTTCTGATGACTTTTGCTCCTGGTGCCTTATTTCCTTGTGTGGACGGTGCTATTTTGCAGTAAACTCGTGTTCCCTGTAGCTTTATCTGTTCAGGTCTGAATTTAAATTTTTAAAAAATATTTATTTATTGATTTATTTGAAAGGTAGGGTTACACAGAGAGAGAAGGAGAGGCAGAGAGAGAGAGAGAGAGAGAGAGAGAGAGAGGTCTTCCATCCACTGGTTCACTCTCCAATTGGCCGCAACAGTAGGAGCCAAACCAATCTGAAGACAGGAGCTTCTTCCAGGTCTCCCACGTGGATGCAGGGGCCCAAGGATGTGGGCCATCTTCTATTGCTTTCCCAGGCCACAGCAGAGAGCTGGATCAGAAGTGGACCAGCTGGCTGTTGAACTAGCTCCCATATGGGGTGCTGGCACTACAGGTGGCAGCTTTACCCACTATGCCACAGCGCCAGCCCCTGAATTTAAAATTGATACCTCTGCAGCGCCAGCACACCGGGTTCTAGTCCCGGTCGGGGTGCCGGATTCTGTCCTGGTTGCCCCTCTTCCAGGCCAGCTCTCTGCTGTGGCCCGGGAGTGCAGTGGAGGATGGCCCAGGTGCTTGGGCCCTGCACCCCCATGGGAGACCAGGAGAAGCACCTGGCTCCTGGCTTTGGATCAGTGCAGTGCACCAGCCACAGCACGCCGGCTGCAGCGGCCACTGGGGGGGTGAACCAATGGTAAAGGAAGACCTTTCTCTCTGTCTCTCTCTCTCTCTCAGTGTCCACTCTGACTGTGAAAAAAAAAAAAAACTGATCCCTCCAAACTTTCGTCTCCCCGGTGCCTGGGGACTTGACTGTGACTTACGTGAACGACATCTTCAGCTCTTCCCCAGGAGAACAGTGCGGACCCCCGTGGGCGCTGACTCAGCAGTCCTCATGCAGCAGGGCGGCCCCTCCCTCGGCTTGGCCTGCCCAAGTCTCAGGCTCCCGGCATCCGACTTACCGGACGGCTTGGCCCTAGCCTCCAGCTTTGAGCTCTGTCCCCAAGCACGTGGCCACTGACGGGCACACGTTTCATTTCCAGGAGGGGCCGCCTTCAGCAGCCGGACGACCACCAGACCTGCACCTGTTCCCGAGCCGGACAACTCGCTGTGCGCCTCGCCTGGCAGCAGGTTTCCTGTCCCTTGCGGCTCCAGCGCCACAGCGTCCTACAGGAACTTTCCGCACGTGGGAGGACAAGGGTCTCGAAAACTTCACGGAAATGCGTATTGTGAAGAAACTGCGCATCCTTCAGGGGTTCTTTCTTAACTGGTTTTGTCCTGAAGTGAACCCCTACTGACTTTTCCTGTCTGAGGCACTGTGAAGAGTAAGACAGCAGTTTGAAAACAGTGCTATGGAGCCGGCACTGTGGTGCGGGGAAAGCCACTGCCTGCAGTGCCGGCATCCCATATGGGTGCCAGTTCTAATCCCGGCTGCTCCTCTTCCAATCCAGCTCTCTGCTGTGGCCTGGGAAAGCAGTGGAAGATGGCCCAGGTGCTTGGGCCCCTGTGTGGGAGACCCGGAAGAAGCTCCTGGCTCCTAGCTTCAGATCAGCACAGCTCTGGCCATTGAGGCCATTTGCAGAGTGAACCAGCAGATGGAAGACCTCTCTCTCTCTCTCTCTCTCTCTCTCTCTCTCTCTCCTCTCTCTGTGTAACTTTTAAATAAATAAATAAATCTTTTAAAAAAGAAAACAGCTGTATCAAGGAAGCAGGATTGTTGCTAAACCTCAAGAAGAACAAGGACCAGACTCAGAGATGCTCGGGCAGCAGGACGCGAGGCCACCGTGCTTCCAGACGCTCCCGGCTGATGCCACAGAGAAAGCCGCAGTTTACAAAGAATAACGTGTTTGAAGAGGGGACACAGTCTTAGGAAAAAATTAATCTTGTTCACGCCTTAACCAAAGATGAGTGACAGTTAACAGCAGAAACAATAGCCGACAAGATGTGAACATGTGTTTACATACATGCATGCGCACATGTGTGAGTGCATGTGTGCACGCGTGCACGTGTGTTATGCATCCATATATGTGATGTGTGGATTGTGTGCATGTGCACATATGTGTGATGTGCGCATGCATGTAGATGTGTGTATGTGTGATGTGTGCACAGATGTGTGGTCTGTGCATGTGTGTGCATTGTGAAGCGTGCATATATGTGGTGAGTGTGTACATGTATGTAGACATGCATATGTGTGGTTGTGTTGTTGTGTGTGCACCTGTGATGCATGTATGTATGTGGTGAGTGTGTACATGTATGTAGACTTGCATATGTGTGGTTGTACATGTGTGTGGTGTGTGCACCTGTGATGCGTGCCTGTGTGATGAGTGCATGTGCATGTATGTGGGTTGCATGTGTGTCATGTGTGCACATGTGATGTGTGCATATATGTGATGAGTGTGTACATGTATGTAGACGTGCATGTGTGTGGTTGTGTGTGTGATGCGTGCACATGTGTGATGAGTGCATGTGCATGTGTGTAGGTTGCATGTGTGATGCGTGTTTGCATGTGTGTAGACGTGCATGTGTGTGGTTGTGCACATGTGATGAGTGCATGTGTATGGGTTGCGTGTGTGTACATGTGTGTAGACGAGCGTGTGTGTGGTTGTGCGTGTGTGGTGTGTGCACCTGTGATGCATGCACATGTGTATGAGTGCATGTGCATGTGTGGGTTGCATGTGTGATGTGTGTGTACATGTGTGTAGACGAGCGTGTGTGTGGTTGTGCGTGTGTGGTGTGTGCACCTGTGATGCATGCACATGTGTATGAGTGCATGTGCATGTGTGGGTTGCATGTGTGATGTGTGTGTCTGAACCTGTGTAGAGGTAGCTGTGCCACTGCAATGTGTGTAACAGCGTGCGTGAGCGCTCACACCAGCGTCTGCTCCCCGCCCGCCCCCGGCGGTGCCGGCACAGGCTCCTGGCCCCATGAATCACAGAGGCAGCACCTCGTAAAGCTGCCGGCCCCTCCCGACTCCCGCGTCTCGGGGCAGATTTACGGAGTGACGTCCGGGTGACTGGCAACTTGCGCTGCCTCGCGGGCAGATGTTCATAAAACCAGAGCCCGGCCTGGGCTGCAGCCCCAGCGGAGCCAACTCCGCCCCCGCCCCAGCCCTGTGAGACGTAGCACCGCCAGCGGGCAGGGGGTCCCTCTCCTCGGCCCATGCCTTGTCCCGGCTCCTGAGTTTATCTCTAAGAGACAGAGTGCCCGGTGGCCACGCCTTGAGAGGCCACAGAAAAGGCCAGGACATCAACACAGAACCTGCTCACCCCAGGAACCCTGGCTGCCCCCGAGACAACGTGATCCAATGCCAGCCCCCCCGCCCCGTGCTGGTCAGAGCCGCCGCTGCCCCCAGTGGCTCCGGCAGCGGCCCGAGGATGGCCTCGCCTTGATGCAGATGACGGAGGCTGTGGTGAGGGGCAGGGCCGACGACCATCCTGGTCTGCAGATGGATAAACTGAGGCACAGCAGGTGACAGCAGAGGCAGCAGGAGGTGGGACCCGGCCTTGGGACTTGTAGCCCGGTGCCCTTTGCCCTGCTCCACTGTGGCTCCCGGGCAGCACTGAAAATGAGCGACTTGACACATGCAGTTACCTCCGTCTGGTCCCAGGGTGAAGGAGGACTTAGTGGAACGCGCCCCCTCCCCAGGCTGCTCAGCCCGTGGCCTTGGCGATGTCCCGGGGAGACGCCGGCCGGAGGAGGGGCCAGGGCTCTGCAGCTGCTGGCCCCGCCCACACTCCCATGTGTTGCTGAGCAGGAAGGGGTCCCTGCCACGTCTCAGGGCCGCAGGTCTGAGCTGGCTGCCTAAGTGTGGTGGAGGGCCTGGGCGAGGCCCAGGACGGTGCTGTCCATCACCGTGGGTGGAGCCCCACCCAGGGTCCGTTCGAGGCACCGTCTGCATCTGAGCCTGGCTTACAGATTCCAGCTGACCCAGGCAGAGCCCACGCTGGGGGCTCCCCACCACGGAGGGGGCAAGTGGCCACTGTGTGCTGTGACCAGGAGGGGCTGGCACCAGGAGGACAGGAGAGAACCCCCGCCAGGCTCGGGGGGTGAGGGCCCAGCTGAGGAGCAAGGGCCGAGGAGCGCTTCCTTCAACGGAAGGGGGGTGGGGAGAGCGGTCGGCAGAGGGACCCAGGGGGAGAGCAGGAGCCGGCACCTCGCTGGCGGAGAGAGGCAGTCGGAGCCAAGGCGGGGGCTGGAGTGAGGAACGAGGCTGCACAAGCCGTGGCGTGTGGGGGAGGGGGAGACAGGACCACGGCTGTGTACAAGAGTCGTCCGGCTACAGCGGACACGGGCTGGAGGGCAGGGACCAGACTGCAGGTCAGCAGGGACACTGACACGGTGGGTCAGGCAGGGCAGCAGTGGCGGCTAGGAAACACAGCGGAGACCCAGCAGCGCTTGGCACGGGGCTTGGAGGACGAGGGGCAGCTGGGTGTCCAGCTCTGGCCAGGGCAAACATGGTGTGGCTCACAGAGGCCTTGCCCAGAGCACTCCACGCCACTTGATGTCCACTGAGCACTGGTCACATGGCACTGCTGGCCCTGTGACCCCTCTGATAGTCCAGGTGATGAGGAGGGGACACTAGCCCCTTCCCTGGGGCATGCTGCTCACCATGGGGACAGCACGGACTCTGAGCCCTGTCCACAGCTAGGAAGCTCTTGCCATCGTCACTGTCACAGCTCACTTAGACGCTGCCCGCAGAGCAGGTGCACCCCTTCCCAATGCAGTCTCAGAAGCGGGGTCTTCTCAGCCAGACCCTCAGCCGAGTGGCCCCCTGGTCTGTGACTGTGGGAGCAGAGGGGATGAGCCTCCTGCAGCCCCCCACTGGGCCTCCTCCGCCCCAGGGCTCCTACCCCAGAGCTCTGGCTGCTGCTACCGCCCCCAGCTGACGTAGGCTAACCCGAGATTCCCCTAGGCACAAGGATCAGGCAGGATTCTAGAGTGGAAGCCTGGAGGAGCCCCAGGGGAGGAACAGGTGGATGGGGTGAGCTCATGGTCCGTGCACAGTGGTGGGTGCGACACTGCCGGAGGGAACAGGTCAGGAGGTGGCCCTGGGGCCCAGGCTGTCCCTGGAGCTGTGCACACAGAGCTCTTGAGCAGCGGGTGGGGTGAGCTGGACTGCCATGGGGGGAACTGTGGGGCTGGTGAGGCCAAGAGGGGGCGGTTTCCTTGTTGAGAGGCGAGGGGATGAGGGCGGAGCCCAGGTGGGACGGCGGCAGAAGTGGGGAGGGGCACCCGCATCCAGGGTGCACACAGGAGAACGGCAGCTGACCCGGCTCTGAGCGGTGGCACAGAGAGGCCAAGGGACAGCGAGGGTCAGAGAGGAGGGGACATAGGCTGAGCGGCAAACAGCGGGCCCCTCTCCCCCAGGCAGAACTGCACATGGGCTGTCCCCCGACACGGCGCTCAGCCAGGCCAAGGTGAAGGCTCTGGGGACATGAGTAGGGGGCGCACCCCTTCCTTAGCTCAAGAATCCCAGCCCTGGGACCCGCACTGTGGCGTATCGGATAAGGCCACCGCTTGCGATGCCGGCATCCCACATGAGCACTGGTTCAAGTCCCGGCTGCTCCACTTCCGATGCAGCTCCCTGCTGTGGCCTGGGAAAGCAGTAGAAGATGGCCCAAGTCCTTGGGCCCCTGCACCCACGTGGGAGACCTGGAAGAAGCTCCTGGCTCCTGGCTTCAGAATGGGCCAGCTCCAGCTATTGAGGCCTTTTAGGGGGGTGAACCAGCAGATGGGAGACCTCCCTCTCTCTGTAACTCTGCCTGGGTTTGTCTCTGAAGCGTCGGGACCCTGCTGGACGAAGCGCCTGCTAACTGCAGAGTGATTTCGCCAGGGTTTTCAGTCTCGAGCTCCCCGGTCGGCGCTCCCAGAGCCACATGTCACCACGTCCAGCTCCGCCTGTCTCCCAGGAAGCACCGCGCACCTTGGACGCTCGCCGGCCTCGCCTCGAACAAATCAACCACGCGCGGCCCCTCACTCAGGTGCAGAGGGCCCTCTGCACACTCGTGGTTTCACGCCCCCCTGCCCACTGTGGCGTCGGTGGCCCCGGCCCCCACAGCCGCCTGCACAGCCCATTAGCCGCGCCGCTCTGCCGGCCCGTTAATCAAGCTGTTAAACTCGGACTTCGCGCCACGCCAAGCCACTGATCTGCCGAGGCCCGGGCTCCAGGCTCCTTGGGGTCCCCCAGCAGGGAAGGAAATCGTTAACACCTCGCGGCTCGCAGCCCCCCCGCTCTCCTGCTCCCCGGGGTCTGCTGTCCCATGGCCCCTTGCCGTCCCTCCTGCTCCCCGTCCTGCAGCACGCGTGGCTGCCTTCGGTGCCCCCCCGAGGGCCGGCTGGGACGAGCCCTCCCCCAGCGCCCCACTGAGGGCCCAGCTGAGACGATCCCTCCCCCAGTGCCCCACTGAAGGCCTGGCTGGGACGAGCCCTCCCCCAGTGCCCCACTGAAGGCCTGGCTGGGATGAGCCCTCCCCCAGCACCCCACAGAGGGCCCAGCTGGGACGAGCCCTCCCCCAGTGCCCCACTGAGGGCCCGGCTGGGACGAGCCCTCCCCCAGTGCCCCACTGAAGGCCCAGCTGGGACGAGCCCTCCCCCAGTCCAGTCCCCACCGAGGGCCCGGCTGAGACGAGCCCTCCCCCAGTCCAGTCTCCCCTGCCTGGCTGGGACAAGCCCTCCCCCTGTCCCACACTGAGGGCCCGGCTGGGACGAGCCCTCCCCCGGTGGTGGCTGCACGTGCAGGAGGATGAGTCCACCCACTCAAGCTCTGTGGCCCCGCCTCCAACTTCAGGTGAGGCCCGGAGGCCCTGAGAGGCATCGTGGGCCTCAGCCTGTCTGACTGTTGCCTCAGCTCATCCTGTCACCTCAGCCATCATGTCTGTCAATCACCTCAGCCATCATGTGTCACCTCCGCTCATCATGTGTCACCTCAGCCGTCATATCTGTCACCTTGGCCATCATGTGTCACCTCAGCCATCGTGTCTGTCACCTCAGCCATCCTGTGTCACCTCGGCCATCAGACTGTCACACCAGAGTCAGACTTTGCCACTGAGCACGGCAGCTGCCAGCCTGGCTGGCCACATGGCCTTGGAAGTTGCTGGGGCTTCTGCGCCTTCCCCCAAGTGTTGGGCCACGTGGATTGTGTGGCCTGGTGTGCTGTGGCCAGTGTGGCAGATTGCATTTTTCACAGACGGCCATAACCTTCCCCATCCCCCAGGCTCCTCGCTGGCCAGCCTTGTCCCTCCCCCGTAAGAGCGGAATGCGCATGCTCTCACGCGGGACCTGGCGGGCTGGGCTGTGGCCCAAACAGCTGAGACGTCGGGCCCACTGCGGGCAGGGGCTTAGGGCCTGGCGGCGCCCGTGTCGCCTTCTGGGACACTGGCTCCTGGAGCAGCCCCTGGGGACTCAGCCAGCCACACAGAGGCCAGGGGACAAGAACGGGAAGAGGGGCATGCCGGGAGGAGCTGGGTGGTTTCGGGGTCCCCTCAGCCTGGGCAGGCAGAAGCATCTGAGAGGGCCGTGGGAGTAAAGTCACAGGGGAGAGACACACTCTGCCCACGGGAGCCCCGTCCACGGAGAAGAGGCCGCGGGCAGAGAAAGCCGCTCCGGCTCGTTCTTGCCCCTGCTGCACAAACTCCCCCTGCCCAGCCCTCCCAGAACCCAGCCCAGGAAGGAGGCGCACGGGCCTCCAACAAGCAGCTGCTAACAAGACAGACCAGCGCTTCCTCAGAGGGCGCAAGGCCGCCACCAGGGTCCACGCCTCGGAAGTGCGGCCGTGTGACCCCACAGAACCCGTCCCCGGACCTAAAGCTAGAGCAGACAATGAGCACGGGTCAGCGTCTAGCCGGATGAACGGGAAGCATCCCACTGAGAAACAGCGGATGAGCTGTGTCTGCGCCGGACACCCGGCGGCCGGGCCCTCGCTGGCATGTGTCGAATCCTTGATTCAACCACATGGGAGACACGCTCTTCCCAGAATCGCGTGGGGCATCAGCGAGGGAGACCACACTCTGGGCCGTAAAGCACATCTTGGCACGTTTAGAAGAGAAACCACACAAAGTATGTTGTCAGACGCCGTGGAATTGAACCAGAAATCAGTAATTAAACACTAGATGGAAAATCCCCAAATATTTGGAAATTAAACAATGCATTTCTGCATAACACATGTGTGACAGAAGACGTCTAAGGAGAAATTTAAGAAACATTTCCAAATAAATGGAAACAGCATGTGTCGAGACGTGTGGGGTGTAGTAAAAGCAGTGCTCAGAGGAAAATTTATAGCGCAACACACACATTAAAAAAGAAGAAATCTCTACAACGCGTAATCTAAACCTCCTCCCTCGGAAACAAAGAGCCGACGGATCACCGACAGAAGGAGACAGGGCAGCATAAAAATTAGTGCAAAAATCAATGACCCTGAGAACGAGGATCGATAGAGAAGAGCGCTCAGCTCACAAGCTGATTCCTGGGAAAGTCCCCTCGATCGGACACAGCGTTGGCCCGGCTAAGCAGAGGACGCACGCAGCCCAGCATCAGAAATGAACGCGGGGCATCGCTGCCGGCCTCACGCGTGCTGGAGACCAGAGAGCACCGGAACACCTCTGTGCCCGCCCAGGGGGAGCCCCCGTGAGAGCCAAGCTTCCGGGACATCCCCAGGCAGCTCATCGAACTGCAGCCACACGTGTTCTTTTAAACATGAATAAATAAATAAGGACCCTCACAGAAGGCGGCGCCACACCTAGAGGGTGGGCTCAGCAAGGGAGAAGCGCCGCCAACTCGGGCAAACCTTCCGGAGGCAGAAGCAGAGGAACGTTCCCTCGGTTCTTCCACGAGGCCACACCTCCTCACGCCAAGAGTAGATGAGGAAGTAGGAGAGGAACCACAGGCCCGTGTCTGCTGCAACAAGTGAAGAATCTCAGCGCAATGTTCTTGCATCAGTCTGCAATCAAGCGAGTCTCACTGCTTCTTTGTCCATTGCCTATTGTTCTTCAGTGAAAGTCTCGTTCATTTCCTTTACGTTTTTAAATCCTTTTTTCCTTTGATTTCTTTAATATATCATGGATGTTAATGGGTTCTTTTTTAAGATTTATTTATTTATTTGAAAGGCAGAGTTATAGAGAGGCAGAGGCAGAGAGAGAGAGAGAGAGAGAGAGAGAGAGAGAGAGAGAGAGAGGTCTTCCATCTGCTGGGTCACTCCCCAGATGGCCACAATGGCCAGAGCTGGGCCGATCTGCAGCCAGGAGCTGGGAGCTTCTTCCGGGTCTCCCACGCGGGTGCAGGGACCCAAGGACTTGGGCCGTCTCCCACTGCTTTCCCAGGTGCATTAGCAGAGAGCTGGATCGGAAGTGGGGCAGCTGAGACTTGAGCCATCTTCTGTAACTCTGCCTTTCAAATACATACATACAAAAATCTTTAAAGAAAAGATGGACTGGAAAGAAAAAATAAACCTCTTTATTCACAAATGACATAATTTTCTATGTGAATTCCAAAGAACTGACGAAGCGAAGCCTGGAACTAATAAGTGACTCATACAAGGTCACACGGGATACAAGGTCCACACACGAAAGCCAGCAGCTGGGCAGCGGGACAGCCGCTGGGACCCCACCCAGGACGCCCGCATCCCTAGGAAAAGGTCCTGGCGCTGGCTCCTACCTCGACTTCCTGCCAGTGCAGAACCCGGGGAGCAGTGGTGACGGCGCCGATCACTGGCCCCACCACCGACCTGGGAGACCTGGATGGAGCTCCTGGCTCCTGGCTTTAGCCCAGACCAGTCTTGGCCATTATAGGCATCTGAGGTGTGAACCAGTGAATAGTAGCATTCTCTCTCTCTCTCGCTCGCTCTCTCTCCCTCTCGCTCTCTCTCCCTCTCCCTCCCTCCCTCCCTCCCTCCCTCCCTCTCTCTCTGCCTCTAAAAAATAAATAAATACAATAAGAACAAACAGGGGCCAGCATGGTGACACAGTGGGTAAAGCCGCCACCTCCAGTGCTGGCAGCTCCTGTGGGCACTGGTTTGAGTCCCGGCTGCGCCACTTCCGATCCAGCTCCCTGCTGTGGCCTAGAAAAGCAGTGGAGGATGGCCCAAGTACCGGGCCCCTCACCCGCGTGGGAGACCCGGAGGAAGCTTCTGGCTCCTAGATGCGGCCTGGCTCAACCCTGGTCAATGCGGCCATCTGGGAAGGGAACCAGTGGATGGAAGACCTCTCTCTCTCTCACTCTGATTTTTCAAGTAAAATAAATATGTTAAAATACAATTTATGTTAGCTTAAAAGCTAAATACCTGAGTATAAATCTTAACAGAATAATTACAAAGTCTAGATGGGGAAAGCTAGCGAGCTTTGACACAGAAAACAAAGGAGGCCCAGAGGCCCGAGGCAGCCGCGGGCGGGGACTGGAGGGTTCTGTGCGTTGACTGACTCACCGGTAGGTCCAACGAGATTCCAGTCAGATGCTCAGCAAGTGAGTCCCTGGATGTGACATTCCTCGGACTCCCCAACATTGCACAGAGGACGGCTCAGCTGGAGGACTGGCCGTAGCCGGTGGACACAGCTGCCCCAACAAGACAGGATGCACAGAACCGAGAGACAGACGACGCGGCAGGACGGACGGACGCCACGCAAGGGGGCCAAGCGGCGCTGCGGGCTGCAGAGGAGGGAGGCACTGTGCTCCCCGGGGCCTGGGGGCGGGGCTGAGCTCGGGGAAGCCGCTCTGCGGTCCTGCAACGGCGGGCACGTGACGTCACGCGTGTCAGAACCCATAAAGGGTGACAGCACCCAGAAAGCACTAGTGCAGCGACTGGAAAAGCGCTTTGGGTGTGAGGGATCCTGGGAAAACACCCAGACGCTGACAACTGAATGCCCACACCAGACCCTGAAGCGGGGTGAGTGGCCGCGGTGGGGGGCCGGTGTGGAGACCGGCACTCCACGGGGGAAGGTGCGAGCCGGGCCTCAGACACGCAGAAGTGCCGACGCCCCAGAGCCGGAACGTCAGAGCCTGTGACGGCCGTGAGCTCAGAGACCGGCAGACGCAGCGTGGTGGCGTGGCGGCCGCGGGGAACCCGGCACACACGAGCTGGTGCCCGGGCAGCGCAGGAAACCCGCCGGGCTCAGAGTGCGTGCACCCGCTCGCCAGCAGGCAGACACTGCAGCTGCCAAGGCGGGCGCCCGTGGGGGCTGACGGGACCGCGGCGCTGCGGCTCCAACCGGGCTCCAGATCCGACACGGGGCTAAAAATAACGCCTATTAATTTTTTCAGGAGAAAAAAAGCCCAGCTTTATGAGGAAGTTATAGACTTCCTGAGAAGGCGCGGGTTGTTCCGGGCCTGGCATGGGAGCTGCTCCGCCCCCAGGGGGCTGCTAACTCAGCACTAACTTCCCGGGCAGGCACTGCCTTTACGGCCCAGGAGCCCGTAAAACAGCAGCGCCCGCTCCGCCCCCCGCCCGGGCTGGCTGTGTGGTCTCTGCCCGCGCCCCCCGCAGCCCACCCGCTCGCCCTGCCCGTGCCCGCTGCCTTCTCTCTGCTCCCCAGCACCACTCGGGCAGAGACGTGAGACCCTCCAGGCGTGACGCGCAAACGGGAGACACACACTCCTTCCTGTCGCTGTGTCCAGAGCATAAAGACGGTCCCTGGGGCCGGCGCTGTGGCGTAGTGGGTAAAGCCGCCGCCTGCAGTGCCAGCATCCCATGTGGGCGCCGGTTTGAGTCCCGGGCTCACGGGGAGGGGCGCAGTGCCCCCTCCAAGGCCCGGACTTCAGAGGCAAGAGCCAGGCCAGCTACTCACTGGCCACAGACGGGGGACACAGCTGGGGTGTTTGTCCCGGGGCTGGTAGAGTTTGAACGACGTAATGGCGGCCAAGTGCACAGCGTGGTGCCAGGTGTATGGCAGCCATCATGCGTTCTGGAGCTCAGAGGAGTTTCCTTGCGGGGCGAGGAGTCGGGGGAGAACCGCCCAGGTCCAGACTCGAGTGGCCACCCGGACACGTGGGCAGGAACCGGGGCGTGGGGCGTGATGACCTAGAACCCCATGACTGAGCCACGGAGCACCCCACTGCCCTCGACACTGGTCGCACAGGTTGGCACCGGGCAGCTCCTCAGCCAGCAGCCAGCAGCCAGCCTTGGCCGTGGGGTGTCGGCAGGATGTTGCCAGCATCCCCGGCCCTACTCGCGGGATGCCACTGACACCTGTGACAGCAGCCAGCAGCCAGCCTTGGCCGTGGGGTGTCGGCAGGATGTTGCCAGCATCCCCGGCCCTACTCACGGGATGCCACTGACACCTGTGAGTGACAGCAAGGCCTCTGGATGCCACCGAATGTCTCCTGGGCTGGACTGGGAGCTCAGCGAACGGCGCCATCCGTGTCTGCCCCGCAGGGGCCAGCACACAGTAGGTGCTCACTAAACGGAAGCTGAGTGCAGCCCGCCTGCACGCTAGGACGTTTTATCCTCAAAGTGCTTTTCAAGGTGTTCAAGCTAGGAATACCGAGAGCTAGGACTGTCGGTAACAAAATCAGAAGGAATAGCACAAGCTGATAGTGACAGGGACGCCAGGGACCCCAAGCAAGCAAAGAAGGAAACATGCGTGACGTGACCCTCCAGCCCTGGGGAGGGGAGACAGGCAAACACACGCAGTGGGATTCTCAGATGTGCACCTGCCAAGTGCACCTGACTGACCACATAGAAGCTTCTATGCAAAGCAGGTACGCCAAGGCCAGTCCCCTAATTGGTTCACATAGAATACCTTATTAGCATATACCGCAACCAACCAAGGAGAACTTGGTGCTGTAGAAAGACCTAGAAGCCCTGAGGGAGGCGGCTCTGAGGGCAGCGCCCTGGGCCTTGCTCAGGTCTCCCGTGCCTGTGTGCCCCACTTGTCATGGTCGTGAGACACAGAACCCAACAGAGGACAGAAGCTGTGGCCCCAAAGTCAGCAACGCCCAGTGAACCCCCCCAGGAAGGGGAGCTGTGACACAGGAACACAGGGCCGTGACATAGGGAGCAGAGGCCGTGACACGGGAGCAGAGGCTGTGACACGGGAGCAGAGGCCGTGATCTGGGGAGCAGAGGCCGTGATCTGGGGAGCAGAGGCCGTGACACGGGAG
>CM027399.1:162894320-162909156 GCA_015711505.1 Sylvilagus bachmani | reverse complement strand
GAGAGAGCACGCACGAGAGAGAGCACGCACGAGAGAGAGCACACAGAGCGAGAGCACGCACGAGAGAGGACTTCCATCTGCTGGTTCACTCCTCACGTGGCTGCAACAGCCGGGACCGGGCCAGGCCACAGCCCGGATCCTGCAGCTCCGCTGCGCCTCCCACGCGGGGCCAGGGGCCGTGTGCTGGGCCATTTCCACACGCGGGGCCAGGGGCCGTGTGCTGGGCCATCTCCACACGCGGGGCCGGGGGCCGTGTGCTGGGCCATCTCCACACGCGGGGCCAGGGGCCGTGTGCTGGGCCATTTCCACCACTTTCCCAGGCAGCAAGTGGGATGGGAAGTGGAGCAGGGGGCACAGACCATATGGGACAGAGGCTTAACTCTATGCCACAATGCCAGCCCCAGGAAATTTTTTAAAAAGATTTATTTATTTGAAAGTCAGAGTTACACAGAGAGAGAAGGAGAAGCAGGAAGAAGACAGAGAGAGAGAGAGAGAGAGAGAGTCTTCCATCTGCTGGTTCACTCCCCAGATGGCCACAACGGCCAGAGATGTGACGATCCGAAGCCAGGAGCCAGGAGCTTCTTCCAGGTCTCCCACGTGGGCGCAGGGGCCCAAGGACCTGGGCCATCCTCCACTGCTTTCCCAGGCCACAGCAGAGAGCTGGATGGGAAGAGGAGCAGCCAGGACTTGAACCAGCAACCATATGGGATGCCGGCGCTGCAGGCGGCAGCTTTACCCACTGTGCCACAGCACCAACTCCAGGAAATATTTTTAAAACTCCTATAAACCAATAAGAAAAAGACAACCCCATTGAAAAAGTGGGCCAGGGGCTTGCACAGACACCGCAGACGAGGGTCCTCGAAGGGGCCGATGATAATCCCTCTCTTCAGCTATCAGGGAACGCAAAATCGCTACAGAAACGCCTAAACGTACGAGAATGGCAAAGCCGACCCTGCGTGAGCTGCGGAAGCACCAGGAGTGGCAAAGGCAGGCGGTCTGCGGAGCCAGGGCCGTGTGCTCCACCACGGAGTGTCACACGTGGGCGGTGCTCGGAGTCAGGACGGCCGCTCCCTCAGGGTGGGGACACGGCAGGGGCCTTGGGGTTCAGGGCCCTGGTGATGTCTGGGTCTGATCTGAGTGCCGTCCTCGTGGTCTCTGAGGCTGGGACGTCGTAAAAGGGAAAAGAAGCCCCGGCCACGGTGCCATTACGCACGATCACCAAAAGGCAGGAGCAACGCCAGTGTCCTCCACCAAAGAACGGGCACGCGAGATGGGCGATAGGCAAACGACGGACGCTCCTGGGCCTTAAGGAGGAAGGCCGCTCTGCCCCGTGGTACTAGGAGGAGCCGAGAGCCAGCAGCCAGCCACAGAGGGTCACAGAAGGTCACAGAAGGACAAACAGCGTGGACGTGAGCTCCCCGCGTCTCCACGCTCACGGAGCCCGGCGGCAGCTGAGGGTTCCTGGGGCGGACAGAGTGTGAGTCCTGCAGGGGTGGCGATGACGGTTGTGCAACCACGTGGATGCGCTCAGCATCACCGTCATTCAAAGCCGGTCAGGATGGCCGCTGCACGGATTGACTTCATCTCTGCAAAGATGGACGTGTCCAGCACCGACAGAGGCACTGGCTGAGTGGACCCTCTCCCACCCACTTCCACCCTGCAGAGGGCTCCGTGGGAGACGGGCCAGGTCGCCCGGCCCTGCACTTACTCAGCTGTTTCAGAGACCTCGTGGCATCCTGGGAGGGACGAGCCTGCCCGGCACAGCTCTCTGAGCTACACTTCTCAGTCCAATCCTGCTCACCGCACGAGGCTCCGCTCCCACACTGGCTCACGGCCTCACCTCCAAGTCAGCCCTCTTCCTTCTTCATGCCGTCTGTACCTGCCTGTTTGCCCAGGACAGTAGCCGGCTCATTCTCAGGGTCCGGCCACCGCGTCGAACAAGCCGACACCGCAGCTGCCCTTAGCTGTGCTCAGGGCATCCGGGCAACGCTCACATCACTCACGACGTGAACAGTCGCCAGACCCTGAGAGGCCGTGGGCCTCCTGGCTTTCTGGTGTCACCTATGTTGACTGCGTGTGCACACGTGATGGAGCCGTGGTCCCAAGATCGCGTGACTGGGTCAGGCGCCAGCAGCGGTCGCAAGGCTGAGGACAACAGCAGCGATGGCCCCGGGTCTCGGTGTGGGACAGCGCCACCTCACAGTCCAGAGTGGACTCAGACGATACCAGGGGCGGGGGGGACAGAATGTGCGTGAGGAGCCAGCCAAGCCCAGGAGGGGCGGCCTCTGCCGGTGGAGATGGTGCCTCCCTCCATCTCCGACACCAAACCTGCACCCCGCTCATCCTAGGTCCATGGCTGCCACGTTGGTTTTGATTGCCGCGTGGCAAACCATCAGGGATTTCACAGCTTATAACGCGCCCACTTGGTGACTCAAAGCTCTGCCGTGAGAGGGAGGCACGGAGTCCCTGGGTTCTCCCCACGCGGCCTCAGCTGGGCTGACCAGGGACGAATCTGCTTCCACAGTCGCATCGTTGACCAACTCCATCCCCTGAGGTTGTGTGACCCAGGTCACGGCTCCCTGGCCGGCCGCCAGCCAGGCACAGCCTCCACTCATGGGTCAGCCCACAGCCCCTGCCACAGGGTCCCCACCACGATGTGGAACCCCTCGTGGTTCTGTGCCCCAGCTCCCTCTGCCCCTGCCCCAGATTCCCAGGGCCACATTCTCAGGTCAGGTCGTCCCTTCTTCAAGTCAGCCGTGCCACAAAGCCAGGGCCACAACCACGGCACTGTCCATGGCAGCCACCATGGCGGCGGCCACAGCAGAGACCACGGCAGCCACCAAGGCAGTTACCATGACAGAGACCAACACCCATGGTGGAGACCATGACAGTGGCCACGGCAGAGACCACAGCAACATCTGTGGCAGGGACCACTGCAGTTTCCGTGGCAGTTTCCGTGGCAGTGTCCCTGGCGCTGAGGCTCTCCGTGCTCTCACATTGCAGGGGAGCCTCCCAGGGCAGGCCGGGCCATCTTAGAATTCACTGCCCCGAAACATCCCCCACGAGCCGCACACCCCTGAAGTCAGAGCCCCTGTGACGGTGACCTTGAACTTGACATCGCTGGGTGGGGGGGACTGTTCTTGTTCAAAGTGCTCGCAGCCCCCTGCTCTGCCGCTCGGCTGCACCTGGGAGAACCCCGTGGAAATCACTGCTAATGACGCGTGCGGAGACCGAGGCCCCGGCCAGCGTCCGCGCGGCTGGGTTGTGTCTGGCGGTTTGCTGAGCGGAGCCTTCCTGGTCGTGTCCTGGTTAGGTTACTGCACCAGATGAGAAGCGGCCAAGGACAGATGTTAATTACACAGCGACGCAGCAGCCGTGCGGAGCCCGGACTTCCATTCCAAACTTTTTTTTTTTTTTTTAAGAAACACCAGCGAGAGCAGAAATTTGTCATAGCTTTCAGCTTATACATTTGTTTTCAACTTCCATATGCGACGGACCTCTGGTTTCATTTCCTATCAAACGAGCCTTTGAACTTGTTTTCCTTCGAAAATCATCCCAAATAAACTCATGCTCACGAGTGAGCCAGGCTGCTCTCGTTAGAGGGGAACCGTGGCAAGAAAATTGGATCCATTTCCAAATACGGAGAGGAAGCGGTGGAGAGAGCGAGTCATAAAGCACCCCACACTGCGAACTGGCAGGGCCGGGCGTGTCCTCCAGACAGACCCCACAGCCCCAGCACATCAGAGGCCGACAGGGACACCGAGGCTCCGGGACGGGGCCCCTTTGCCAGATGAACACACGGAGGCCGAGCCACGAGGGGACTGGCACACGGCTGGCGAGCGGGCCTCCTCCCGCCACCAGCCACCCCCGCCCCTGGCCCAGGGCCAAGCGACCCTCCCAAGGCTTCTGCGACCACGTGTGGTTTCCGCCAGAGGACACGGCCCCCAGAAATGCAAGCTGACGGCCATCAGGCGGGCTCTCGTGTGTGGCTGCTTTGAACCCAGAGGGCACATGTGCCTTCTCTTTGGCTCTGGCGGGAGGGCCTTCCCCACGCGCACTGCTCACATCCACCGATGCTCCTTTGTGGCGAGCTGAGCGGGGAGGGGCGGGCGGCGCGGGCCGGGGGCCGCTTCTGGGGCCTCCGCTCTGCGTTTGGGGAACGGGTGTCCAAGCAGGCCTGGGAGATGGTCACGATGACCCCCCGGAGCCACCGTGAGCCCACCAGCGCTCGAGTCATCAAAGGGCTGGAGCTGGTGGTGGCTTCATGAGTCACGAATGACGCTGTCGTTTTGAACAAGAGACGTTTCGAAGCTTAAACGCGGCCAGCAAGAAGCCAGCAGACGCGGGATGCGCTGGCGTGAAGGGCACTGCTGGTGCTGTGTGCGTTCACAAGAAAAACAACCGGGGATGTTGACGGGTTTTGCAAGTCAGCGCTTTCCATGCTCTGACGTCCAAGCCGTGGAAGCCGACCCCAGCACGACGGCCAATCGGGGTCAGATCACTCCGAGCCACACGTGGCCCCGGCACCCCAGCCTCCGGCCACGGATGCCCACAGTGAGACCATTGCCCTCCCTGTTGTAGCCATTGGCAGGGTCTCCAGACTTTGCCAAATGTGCCCCGGGGACCACACTCGCACCAGGACGTGCGGACCTGGGCGTTGGCTGCACATCTCTGATGTGAAGGGGACCAGGACCAGGGAGCACCCAGAGGCGTCGCCGGACGCAGCTGCAGGCCACAGTTCCCAGCAGGCAGAGCTGCCCAGGCCATCAGCCGTCTGAGGAATCGGGTAGCTAAGGGGTTCGTCCAGACAGGGCGACACCGCTCAGAGCAGGGGCAGCGGCACGAGGCTGCCCGGGCGGGAGGCTGGCGGCAGGGTCAGCAGAAACGCCACCTCCTGCCGCCTGCCCCACTCCCAGCATTTCGTTTTTCCAGACTCATTTATCACGCCGCGTCGTAGATTTGGAAAGCAAAGGAGACGTGAGACACGGTCGCCCCAACCCTGCCGTGGAGGAGCCGCCCTCGACGCACGTTTCTGCCTGGGTGCGGTCGTGCGCGCCCAGCCGGCACCCGCAGGGGCAGAGCCCACCCCTGTTGCCGCTCAAGTCTGGTCCGGAGCTTCCCTGGGAGCAAAGTCTCTCATCGTCTAAGTCAGCGTCCTCCAAACGTTCCTGGAAGTTCTAGAATCTCTGTGGTGCTGTTCCTGCCAGGTACAGTCCCTGCTGTGAGGGCCATAGCTCAGCACCCAGCTCCCCAGGGAGGGAGGTGAGGTTGGGAGGGGGAGGGGCTCTCATCCCATTGTTTCGTCGCCTCTCTGAGCAACCAGACCCCCCCAGCACAGAGCCCGTCTCTGAAAACCTCTCCGCACCATGAGCATCTCTTCACTCTGTTTGCATTTAACGGGGGACATTGACTCTGGTTTAATTTGCATTGCCTGCCCTGTGAGGTTGCGTAACTGGGCTCGTCACCACGCGTTTTCCGAGAGAGCCAGTTGGTGCCCGTGTTTTGGGCTTCTTGGGACTTTCTCGACTGCATCGCCCCTCTCTTCGCAAGATCACTGGATATCCCTTATCTCTCGTGCGCATCTGTTCTCGACTCTCTTCAGTTACACAGACACCTGCTCGAGGTCTGCAGTGCACTTGACACACCTGCTGTTGTGAGACACGGTTAGAGCCAGAACTCAGCCCTGAGGAGGCAAGGAGGAAACGGAGCCCCCGAGGAGACTCCAGGTTAACTGTTAGGACTGATGGCGTCAGAGGGAGCGGCAACACTAACGGGAACAGAGACCCCGGGGGAACAGTGTCCACTGGGAGACGGGGCCCCGGACACCTGGACACTGAGCCACACCACTGATCCGTGGCTACACCATCGCTGGCCGTGGCTGGATCAGGACATAGAAACAGCGTGCAGAGATGAGAAGGAAATTCAGAAACGCGTAGGCTTTGTGAACAGCTCTGAGATGCACATGTGGGTCACGGGAGTCCCAGAAGGAGGAAAATAAAGTGGGGATGGGAACACGTAAGCCAATGACGCAGAAAGTTACCCATAATGGAGGACGACGGTCCTGAAATTGAAGAATTTCACTGATAAAGGAGAGGGACTCCATTTTAAAAGGCAACCTAGACCCAGATATGTGAAGAGAAACAATAGGAAAAAGGCAAAACACTGGACACCAGAAATGTGAGGGTAGCAGCAGAGTTCCCCAAAGGGAAAAACACCCTGAAGAGAGAGCTCCACAGTGCTGAGGTCAATACTGTCAGCCTAGAGTCCACACCCGGCCACACCCCACAGGACAGCCTGACAGAGGAGGAGAACGGTGCTCAGCCTAGGAGTCCACACCCGGCCACACCCCACACGACAGCCTGACAGAGGAGGAGAACGGTGCTCAGCCTAGGAGTCTACACCCGGCCACACCCCATCACCCCTATACTACAGTTAGAGGAGGAGAAAGACAGTGCTCAGCCTAGGAATCCACACCCAGCCACACCCCACATGACAGCCTGACAGAGGAGGAGAACAGTGCTCAGCCTAGGAGTCTACACCCGGCCACACCCCACATGACAGCCTGACAGAGGAGGAGAATGGTCCTCAGCCTAGGAGTCCACACCCGGCCACGCCCCTAACACCCCTACACTACAGTTAGAGGAGGAGAAAGACAGTGCTCAGCCTAGGAGTCCACACCCGGCCACACCCCACACGACAGCTAGACAGAGGAGGAGAACAGTGCTCTGCCTAGAGTCCACACCCGACCACACCCCACACGACAGCTAGACAGAGGAGGAGAATGATGCTCTGCCTAGAGTCTACACCTGGCCACACTCCACACTACAGTTAGAAGAGGAGAATGGTGCTCAGCCTAGGAGTCTACACCCGGCCACATCTCCACACTACAGTCATAAGAGGAGGGCAGGGCTCAGCCTAGGAGTCCACACCCAGCCACACCCCACACTACAGTTAGACAGAAGAGGAGAACGGTGCTCTGCCTAGAGTCCACACCCGGCCACACCCCACATGACAGTTAGAGGAGGGCAATGCTCAACCTAAAGTCCATACCCAGCCACACTCCCACACTACAGCTAGTCAGAGGAGAGAATGGTGTTCTGCCTAGAGTCCACACCCAGCCACATCCCCATGCTACAGTTAGACACAGAGAGGAAGGAGACAATGCTCAGATAGGAGTCTACACCTGGTCACACTCCCACAGCTACAGTTAGAAAGAGGAGGACAGTGCTCAGATAGGAGTCTACACCCAGCCACATCCCACATGACAGTTAGGGCAGTGCTCAGCCTAGGAGTCTATACCCGGCCACACCCCTACACTACAGTTAGACAGAGGGGAGAACGGTGCTCAGCCTAGGAGTCAACACCCCCATGCTACAATGAGGCAGACAGAGGAAGGAGACAATGCTCAGATAGGAGTCTACACCCAGCCATACCCCCACACTACAGTTAGAGGAGAACGGTGCTCAGTCTAGGAGTCTACACCTGTTGCTGTGGATTTGTTCTGAGAGGATTTGTTCTGAGAGGAGCGTGGTGGGGGCAAGAGGCACGGAGTCACCACACAGACCCCGGGAGTCAGGTGAAAGCAGGCCAGAGGCGAGCAGCCCACAGACTCATTTATTTCAGTTGGTACAGCAGCTTATATAGCGAAGGCAGCCAATCCAGTCAAGGGGCAGTCTATGCCCTAACCAATCACAGCCTGTTGCCAGGCAGGCTCCATTGCCAGTGGCCATCTTGGCATGGCCTTCTCATTCCACCACATACACCCAGCCACACCCCCATGCTAAATTAGGCAGACAGAGGAGGAGAACGGTGCTCCCCATGCATGCACCCTGGTCCCGAGTCAGCCTCCTGCACTGCTCACTGCTCTGCCCTCTCCCCTCAGAGCTGTGCTGGTGCTGCCTGGGGTGGGGATGTCCCCACTGCAGAAAAGTTCAGCCAGCACCGCCTGCATCCTTGAGTGAACAATGGAAGAGCAAACAAGAGGCACCCCCAGGACAAGCAGGGAATGTAACATCATGAGAATCAGTAAAGCACACCAACAGTTCAATGCTGAGCTTGGATCATACAGTAACAGCCCAAATCTGACCTGCAAAACAAACTATGAAGGAAAAATTGTCTGAGAAATACCAGGTATGAAAACTCCAACTGGTAAAGTGGGAGATAGGGTAAATGTGGTAAATAGAAAGCGGATGAAAATTTATGCCAGGAATAAAACAAATGTAGCAACAATCACAATAAACGTAAATGAATTAAATTCACCTTTCTAAAGATTCAAATGTTTTCAGACAGCCACAGAGCCTAGAACTGGAGTTTGGCCAGGAGCCAGGGACTCCATCCAGGTCAAATACGAGGGATGGGAGGGACTGGGAGAGACAGGAGAGCAGGAAGTCACCGCTGAGCCGAAGCAGCCTGGTGTCTTCACGGGCAACAGACAAGGTGGATTCTACAGCAAAGGGCATGACTAGAGATGAAAGGGGTTATTCCTAATAATTTAATCCTCTCTCTATGGGAGATTAATTACTCAGCCACACAGCCCAGAGCACAGCCCGGAGCACAGCCTCCACTCACACAGAGCCAGAGCCCGTGCGAATTCAGAAATGGCGTTTTAAAGCAGCCACACTGCAGTCGTGTATGGAAGGCAGATAATATTGTGAAATATTAAATATTAAATATGTCACGGACCTGGAGGAGACTGCGAGCTCTGAGAGGTGCTGGCGACCCAGGGACGGGAGCTCGTGGGCGGACAGAGGACCCCGGGTCCCTGGGGACTTCGGGGGGGGGGGGCCGCGGAGACACAGCGAGGACGAGGACCCTGGTCCCGGGAGCTCCAGGCAGCTCCAGGAGAAATGGAATCAAACTGTTTGCTGCAAAAATTTTTGAAATTCACTCACTTTCTTTTTAGTACTTATTTTCCAAGAACTTTTTTGAAGACCCTCAAATATACTCACCAGAAAATAAGAAATTTTTAAATTAATGGCCTAAAAGTTCAAGAAGTTACATAATTAAATCATGAAATCAAAGGCAGAAAAAAGAACATGATGAAAGTTAAGATCATTAAAATGGCAGAGGAGCAGAAGAAAGCTAAACGCGAAAGCTCGTTTTTAAAATGGGTTTTTAGTTGCGAGATGGAGTGAACAGAGCAGCCTCGTCCACGGCCCCCAGGGCCCAGCAGCGGAGCTGAGCACAGGCCAGTGCCAGGAGCCGCAAGCTCCATGCGGGGCCCTACAGGGGAGGGGGAACCCGGCCCCTGCCTCCCAGGGCCTCAGAGCAGGAGGCTGTGTGGGAGCACGGACGCCGCCACGGACAGAGCAGGAGGCTGTGTGGGAGCACGGACGCCGCCACGGAGCCAGCATGGGAGAGTGGACGCTGACACAGAGCCAGTGTGGGAGTGCAGCCCCCACCACGGAGCCGGCGTGGGAGCGCCGATGACGACACGGAGCCGGCGTGGGAGCGCCGATGACGACACGGAGCCGGCGTGGGAGCGCCGATGACGACATGGAGCCGGCGTGGGAGCACCGATGACGACACGGAGCCGCGCAGACCCACAGCCAGGCCACACTGCATCCCCAGCACAGCCTCATGAAGGGCTCATTAAAAGAAAAAACGATTTCTATTTCTGGATTGATCATGAAAATGCCATTGATAAAACAGATTATAAATTAAAGAAGGATAATTGTCAATAATTATTGATTAAAAAGGAAATGTAAACCAATAATTTGTGAAGTAATACATGTGAAATCTTATATGTGATGGGCAATTTTCTTATACTTTTTAAAGGTTTATTTATTTGAAAGGCAGAGTGACAAAGAGAGGTCTTCCATCCGCGGGTCCACTCCCCAGATGGCTGCAATGGCCAGAGCTGGGCCAATCTGAAGCCAGGAGCCAGGAGCTTCTTCCAGGTCTCCCACATGGGTTCAGGGGCCCAAGGACTTGAGCCGTCCTCCACTGCTTTCCCAGGCCGTTAATAGGGAGCTGGACCAGAAGTGGAGCAGCTGGGACTCGGCTCCGTGAGGCAGGGGCGTGGGGCAGGAGGGCCTGGCGGTGCCGAGGGTGGACGGGAGAGGACGGAACCATCTGCAAGTCATTCAGACTCTACGCTCAGAGTGACAGAAGCTGCCCTCAGCGGGAGGCCGCGGCTGCAAGGTGGGGGGCAGGCGGGGAGCCGTCCGTGCTAGGTGCCCCTGCAGGGCAGGGAGGCTCGGGAGCGGGCGCGCCCTGGCAAGCTCAGCCCCACGATATCGAGGGGGGAGGGGCGTGGGGACGCGGAGCTGCAAACACGGAGCCCCGTGGTAGCCGCTGCCCGGAAGGGGGAGTTTCGAGGGCCAGCAGGCCATGTGGGGGTGGCAGGAATGTGACAGCGAGGCTTGGAGAAGTGCTGTGCACCCGCAGCCCGGACGAGGCCAGGCTGAGCCCAGTGTGGCTGCCGGGGCCTCACGGCCCCTCGCTCGCTTGTTGCGAAATGCGGCTTAGGAGGATTCGTGCAGTCGTGCTCGCCCGGGGCGGAGGCCTCCTGCACGACGGTCCCCGTTCTCACACACACCAGGTGCAGTGTCCCTGCCCCGGTCACAGAGGCTCGGCCAAGGAGCACCTGCTGCTGTCCCACAAGCCCTCTGCGGCGTCCAGGTTTGCCAAGCCGCCACGCCGGCCCCTGGGAGGCCGGGGGAGGCCGGGGGAGGCCGCAGGGGCGCACAGGCATGCGGGCAGAGCCCTCCAGGTGCGCCAGGCCGGGGCCGCAGCCAGCCTCCCACCCCTGCTCCCCTGCCCCTCCCCAGTCCGGGCCGGGGCAGCGGTGAGTTTGTAGTCCCATTATTCTAGACCGTTGAAGACGCTCGTGTTTGAAGTGGCAGTCTGAGCCTGTCTGGAAATTTCGCCTTCAAAGTCTCTGAGCTGTTCAAACGCCCCTCAAGTGCAATATCTCCTCGGGGCGTCCAGGCTCCTGGAGCCATTAGAGGGACGTGGTCCTCGCTGGGGCCCTTCTGAGGGGCTGGGGGGCCTAGAAACCGCCAGCGTGTCAGGCTCTCAGCAGGTGCATCACACAGGGCGCTGTGAAAGACAGGTCTTCTCCAGGGAACATTGCACAGGGCTGAACCCGCCACTGACCGGGTGCAGCCAAGAACCAGCGAGGGCCACGGCCACTGTGCAGCCAAGAACCAGCGAGGGCCACGGCCACTGTGCAGCCAAGAACCAGCGAGGGCCACTGTGCAGCCAAGAACCAGCGAGGGCCACGGCCACTGTGCAGCCAAGAACCAGCGAGGGCCACGGCCGCTGCAGGCGCTCGTTCTAGAAGGCCAGGTGCTGCGGGCGCTCTTTCTGGAAGGCTCCTCGGGCAGGCCCAGCACCCCAGCCTCTTCCAGGCTCCGTGTTTCACGACCCTGGCCCGACAGCCAGGCATGCAGCCGGCACCCAGACCTACACCCGGTGCAGGTGCCAGGTCCCACCACACTTGGACAGGGCGGAGTATTTACCGCTCCAGAGGCAGAAATGGTTAGCGTTCGGTTCTGAGAGCAAAGTCGGAGTTACTCCTTAATGGAATGCAGAGAGGTGGCTGCGGGGCTGCGGGGCCCGGGGGCGGAGCAGCCGCTCCATGGGTAAGGGGCCTTGCTCTGGGTGACGGGCGCGTCTGGTCGTGGACACAGCAGCCGGTAAGCTCCCTGCAGTGGACGGTCCACTTCACAATGGTTGGCTTTGCGCCGTGTGAACTATTTTAAAAACCATTTCAGAATTTCCACCCCACCCCCCACAGGCAAGCCCCTCCCTCTGGGTGCAGGGATGGGCTGGGCTTGGCCGACACAGTGGACGAAGCCCACGATTGGCTCCCACCAGCCAGGGCCCGCCCACTGCTGCCCTCCCAGCTGCCAGCCGACCTGGGTCAGGTAAGGGCGGGACCTATAATGGGGCACACGGCAAAATATGCATGACAGAAAACGCGGCCACAGGTGCACTGCTTGGTCACGGCATCCCACGTTCTGCTATCCCGCCCTCTGCCGCCACTGTGTGTGTGTGTGTGTGAATGTGCGTGTGTGTGCATGTATGTGCATGTGTGTGCATGTATGTGCATGTGCATGTGTGTATGTTTGTGCATGTGTGTGTATGTGTATGTGTGTGCATATGCGTGTGCATGTGTGTGCATGCGTGTGTGCATGTACATGTATGTGTGTGCATTGTGTGCGTATGTGTGCGTGTGCGTACATGCATGTGTGTGTGTGTTGAAAGTTTACTTTTATTTCAAAGGCAGAGTGACAGTGAGAGAGAGAAAGAAATGCTCCACCCCCACTTCACTCTTCAAATGTGTACAACAGCCAGGGCTGAGCCCACGGAAGCCCGGAGCCAGGAGCTCCACACAGGTGTCTGTGGGGGTGGCAGGAACCCACGCACGTGAGCCCTCACCGCTGCCCAGGGTGCCACAGCAGGGACCTGGACCAGAGGCAGAGGAGGATGCAGTCCCAGCACCCTGATGGGGCCTTGACCCGCTGCAGCCCTGCATGTGCGCGCGCGTCTACGCTTGCGACAGTACTTTTCATCACCATAGTTACTGGACCCTGTGCGCTTGGACGACTGTGCCCTTGGTAAAACAGTACCCACGCTGACCCCTGCATCGCCAGGGAGCCCAGTGGGGCCGATTACCCCAGGGGAGAGGCGCCCCTCTCGATAAGCCCCGGACCGGAGGGTTCACAGCAGAGTTGCATCACGTCTTTAAAGAGCAGGAAATATCAGCCACAGAAATAATTCTTCATCCCAAGCAGCAAAGAAACTGCAAGACCTCATGTTAATCAACGATAGCATCAACGCTCGAACTGCACAAAGGCCGCATCACAGCAAAGAGCACCGCTCGCATTTGCGGACTCCAGCGCCAGCGCCCTAACAGCACGCGGGCTGGTCTCTCTCAACCAACGCCTGCATGTGTCCTGAATTTAAATTGGAGACAGAAGAATGTATTCATGGCCATTTTACCCTTTAAAAAATAAAACAAAAAATGCCCAGCTCATCCGCTGGAGGCACTTAGACGGGGGGACCCCAGCAGCACCCGGCTTCCGGCCACCAGAAACACGGGGACCGGGGAGGGGCCGGCGCGTCGGCAGCAGGACCTCCCGGGGCCAGGCCAGAATGGCTCGCGCAGGCCGCGGGCCACGGAGGGGAGGAAGGAGTCGAGATGGCAGAGCGCCAGGAGGACAGGCCCGTCCAGGGCGCGTGCACCGTGAGCCCACCCCGAGGCCGGTTCTGGAGCTCCCGGGTCAGCTCTGGGGGACGCGAGTCACCGAACTCACCGTTCTGCAAGCTAACGAGAGGACCAGCGCGTCTGGCTAGAGAGAGCTTTCCTGAGCGACACGGAAGGGAGCGCACGTGGTTCCGGTCCATTTGAGAGAGGGACGGCAAGGGAGAACGCGGCGTTGCACAGCGCATCACGGAACGGACATGGCACTGCCGACCTCATAGGAGGCAACGGGGAAGCTGCCCTGCCATGCGGCAGCGCGAGTCCCGGCAGGCACTGTGCCGCTCAGGCCGGAGAACGAGAACGCTCGGTCTCCTCCACTTGCTGAGTCGGGCGTTTCGGGAACTTGGGGTGCTGAGTGAGGCTTCCACAGCTCACAGATCGGAAGAGTGAGTGTTTGGCTCAGCAGTTAAATACCCTGGGGGTGACCCACCCCATAGCCGAGTGCCCACATTCGAGGCCCGGCTCTGCTTCCGATTCCAGCTCCCTGCGGACGCACCCATGTGGGAGACCCAGACTGAACCCCAGTCTTGGCTGTGGGCAGCCCAGCCCAGCTGGGGGAGGCGTCTGGGAAGTGAATCCGACCCAGACTCAGAGCAAGGACTTCCTTCTCTCCGAGCACCGCAGCCGCCACTGACCACAGTCCCTCGTGGGTCCTCAGCTCCCCAAGGGCATCGTCTCGAGGGCCCTTCCACCGCACAGATTCAGACGGCAACTGCAGGCAGAAATTTGGTGAAGTTGGTATTTGACGGACAGATCACGTTAGTCTTGCAAATCCTAGCTTTGTAGGAAAAGCAAACAAGTCTTGCAAACACGCGTGTTGCCTGGAGAACAGAGCGTCGCCGCTGCCAGCCGTGGGAAGTCTGAGCGTCTCCACCAGCGGACTCAGCGCAGCTGAAGATGTCTCACTAACAGATTCCCCCAAGGGTCGCTCCGGCGTCTGTCTGGGCAACCTGCGGCCGCCGGCCCTTGCTGGCACACGCGAGCTGGAGGGGGACCTGCGGTGGGTTAATGAACGCGCCGCGTGCTCCGTCCTGGCGAGGCTCTGAGCAGCGTCTGCGTGCCGGAGAAACTGTTGGCTCTTGCGCTGCTGACCCCAGAGAGCAGGCCCTGCATCTCCCAGGCCGCCCTCTCGAAGGGGGCACTGGGGGTCAGCCAGGCCCGCCCCCACCGCCCCGTCCAGCGTGGGGCCCCGCACAGAATCCCTCCACCAGCAGCAGTAGCCACGTGGACCAGGCCAGCAAGGCAGCCAAACGCAACCGGAGAGACCCCACGGCGGGGCAGGCAGGGTGGGCGGGGGCACAGGGACACACCTTTCCCACTCCAGACCATGAGCAGAGAGAAACCGGCCCAGACTGGAGCAGACCAGAAGTCACAGTGCATGAGGCCTCCCACCCGAGGGACGGTGGCGCTGCCCACATGACCTCAGCTGTCACGACGCCCGAAGTGGTCATCACAGCCAGGGTACACGCGGCAAATTAACACTGTGCCCTGTAAATACGGGCAGCTAAGATGACGACTTTTACAAGAAACGTAAATAGCACACTCACTTGTCTGCCTGGGTCTTCACGTGGTCATCTCGCCTCCTGGGCCTCAGGAACTGGTGGGCACAGCCCCAGCTCTATC
>CM027399.1:162874526-162894220 GCA_015711505.1 Sylvilagus bachmani | reverse complement strand
GCCCCAGCTCTGTCCGGGAGCGTCTCCTGGGCCTCGGGAGCAGTGGGCACGGCCCCAGCTCTGTCCGGGAGCGTCTCCTGGGCCTTGGGAGCAGTGGGCACGGCCCCAGCTCTGTCCAGGGAGCTGCAGAAGCAGCAGAGAGCAGGCACAAGGCAGAGTCGCCGTGGCAGGTGGAGCTCCTCATGCGTCCCTCTTTCTCCCTCCGAAGGGGACTGCGCTGGATTGCCGTGTCCATCCCAGGGAAGGCGCCGGGCGTCTGAACTCAAACGCTTTCAAGATCTCTTGCCCTGGAGCCGCAGTGCAGGCCTGGACCGGGCACCACGCACCTGAGCACAGGTGGACGCACACCTGCCGAGCCGGGAGCTGTGGGCCAGAGGCGAGGGCCGAAGCCGCTCTGCTCCCACGCCGGGCACAGCTCCCGCAGACCGGCACAGAAGCCGGGGACGCTGCCGTGAGCGACAGCAAGACGAGAAAGCCTGAGCCGCAGACAGGACACTTGGCAAAGACAATTCTGGCCGTTCCTCCCCAGCTCAGGGCTGCCCTGCAGAGCACGAGGAGGGGACCCACGTGGGGACCTCAGTGCGTGTGACAGGCGTGCGAGATGGCTGAGCCCTCCCCTGGCTGGGCCGCGTGCTCAGTGTCCACACCCACTCACATATACCGCAGAATGTGGGCAGCACCCCCCGGCAGCCGGACACCAGGGCCAGCACCTGGGTGCCGGTGGACGCAGGGCTCAGCCTGGCTCTCCGCTGACGACGTCCCGCGGCTCAGATCCAGGGGGGCAGAGCAGGTGCTGCCCCTGCCCCGCCCCAGCTAAAGGGGTCCTGACACAGAGGGGTCAAGACTCGGACCCTGTGGTGCCCACTGCCCACGAATTGCTCTGAGAAGACAGCCGCGCCCATGGTCCCCGACACACAGCCGTTCACGGCTGCTCCTCTCCCGTGGGGGCTCAGCCCTCCGAAGTTTCGGGAGGCGCTCAAAGGCAGCCAAGACGGGGAGTGCCAGCAGTGGCTGGGGCCACATCCACCTACAGCAAACACGACGGCTGTCAGGACAAAAGGAAGGTTCCAGAAGACGCCGGAGCCTCCAACAGCCCCGCAGGCGCCTCTGCACACCGCAGTGCCGAGCCCACAGGGGCGTCTGCCTCCCGCAGTGGCATCGTGGAGCCTAGAGCCGGACAGGCGTCCAGAAGACACACAAAAACCAAAACACAGAAAACGGAGCAAACACAGAAACCCGGACGCAGGAAGACAGAGCACCCCCACCGGCAAAGCCACCGAGACCCGGAGCACAAAAGGCAGAGCCGCACGGCTGCGCCGCCCCCGCCGTGGAGACCCCGCACACTCGGGCTCTGAGCTCGGCGCCAGGCCGCGCCCTGCGGGGCCGCTGGGGGCTGCGCACTCGCACCACAGAGATCGGGGGCTCGGCCGCTTCTCCTGCGGAGCACCCCAAACGCGGCGTTCAGAGGCTGCGCCGGGGAAGGGCGATGCCAGCCCCAGGGGCTCGGTGCTTCTCGGTCACGCAGGGCTGGGCTGGCTCCTGGGCCCTGCAGCAGCAGCACTGCCCCCCCCGCTGTGGGGGAGGGGCCGCAGTCAGGCAGGTGCGGGCCCAGCGGCCTGTGTCCCACAGCCCCCCTCGCCCCACGCTCGCCTCCCGAGAACGTGGTCCCTGCAAGGCCACTGCATCCCGGACTGGCCCAAGAGGTGAGGGTCCCCACTGCCCGTGCAGCCGTCACCGGCAGAGGCTACGCCGTCCCCATCGGTTCTCCCGCAGACGTCCACTGTGACACGGTGCACCTGGAGCCTCCCACGGCCACCCTCACTCCTCCTTCCCACGTGGCACCCATGTCCAGCCCTACTCTCGGGGGACCCGTGGGGCCCGCATCCAGCCCCGCCCTCGCCGGGGGCGCTGTGGGGCCCGCATCAAGCCCCGCCCTCGCTAAGGACCTGTGGGTCCCGCATCCAGCCCCGCCCTCGCCGGGGGCGCTGTGGGGCCCGCGTCCAGCCCCGCCCTCGCCGGGGGCCCTGTGGGGCCCGCGTCCAGCCCCGCCCTCGCCGGGGGACCCGTGGGGCCTACCTCTGTCCTCTGGCTGAGCAGCAAGGCCTTTCTGTCCACCACCCGGTCACACACAGGTTCCAGACCGCTCCCCCCTCTTGTTCCAGCCCCTAGCCAGGGTGTCCAGGAGTGGGTCCTTCAGACAGAAAACTGGGGCCGGGGCACTGCAGAAGAGGTTAGTGACCTCACAGCTACTAAGCTCTCACAGTACTGAGCTCACAGGTACTGTGCTCACAGGTACTGAGCTCACAGGTACTGAGCTCTCACAGGTACTGAGCTCACAGGTACTGAGCTCACAGGTACTATGCTCTCACAGGTACTGAGCTCACAGGCACTGACCTCACAGGTACTGAGCTCACAGGCACTGACCTCACAAGTACTGACCTCACAGGTACTGAGCTCACAGGTACTGAGCTCACAGGTACTGACCTCACAGGTACTGAGCTCACAGGCACTGACCTCACAGGTACTGACCTCACTGATACTGAGCTCACAGACACTGAGCTCACAGATACTGAGCTCACAGGCACTGAGCTCTCACAGGTACTGAGCTCACAGGCACTGAGCTCACAGGTACTGACCTCACAGGCTCTGACCTCACAGGCACTGACCTCACAGTACTGAGCTCACAGGTACTAACCTCACAGGTACTGACCTCACAGTACTGAGCTCACAGGCACTGAGCTCACAGTACTGAGCTCACAGGCACTGAGTTCACAGGTACTGAGCTCACAGGCACTGACCTCACAGTACTGAGCTCACAGGTACTAACCTCACAGGTACTGACCTCACAGTACTGACCTCACAGGCACTGAGCTCACAGGCACTGACCTCACAGTACTGAGCTCACAGGCACTGACCTCACAGGTACTGACCTCACAGTACTGAGCTCACAGATACTGACCTCACAGGTACTGACCTCACAGTACTGAGCTCACAGGTACTAACCTCACAGGCACTGACCTCACAGTACTGAGCTCACAGGCGCTGAGCTCACAGGTGCCTGCTAGGTCCGTCAGAGTCTGGCCGAGGACCCTCGCCCCAGGGAAGGTTCCGGCAGCTTCCCCGCCCACGGCGTCCACCTCCATTGCCACCGCCCGGCTCTCCCCGCACCTGCCCTGTCTTGCTCCTGCTTTCCCTCACCCACGGTGCCCGTCCAGGTCCTCAGGCCTGGCGTCCCCACCGAGGACCAGCGACTGTGCCACCTTCTTCCCTGGCCCCGGATTCCCAGCCGGGAGCTCCCAGAGACGGGGGCTTCCAGGGACCACGGCGAGGACGGGGCCGGGAAGGCTCTGACAGGAAGCCGCCCTGTCCCCGGGGCCCTGCGTGGACTGACCCAGCGTCAGGAGCGTGAGTGACAATGTCCACACCCCAGGGCAGCCGCGGCTCACAGGCAGCTGTGGGATTCCCCCCTCTGCCCTGGGGCCTGTGAGCTGCGTCCTGGCCCCTTCCACCGGGCCGCCCCCACAAGGAACGCGCATGAGGCCCGGCGAGCAGCTGGGTTTGGAGACGTCTCCGGCCCCACACTCAAGCACCCAATTAGGTGTCCTCCAAGGGAGCCAGCTCTGCCGGCGCCCTCACCCCCACAACCACAACCGGAGCCCCGTACAGAGCCTTCCGGCAGCTCCAGCCCGCGCCCGGCGCGCCCCTCCCGGGACATCTGCTGGTGCAGCTGCTGCGTCGGGACATCTGGGTGGGCAGACCCCGCGCGGGCTGTGGGCACAGATGTCCTCACGCTGTTAGCGCGCTGGTCTCTGACGCACGAGCGGCCGCTGACGCTAACTCGGGCCGGCGTCTCCTGGTGACTCACTGGCGGGTGGAGGGACACTGGCCGCCCCTGGCCTGGGGGTCTTTTGGGCCCTTCTGAGAGCTCTGTGCGTCGGTCCCAGGACAGCGCTTCATGTGAGAGCGCCTGATGCCTTCCAGGTCAGCGCTGCGGCCAGGGCTGGGGGAGGGGAGAGCGAGCAGTGATCTCTCCCAGGCCCACACGGCTTCTGCTGTGCTTGGTAAACACCCATTCACCGCCGGTCCCCCCTTCCAAAAGGACCTGTCCTCCACCCGCCCAGGGCCTCAACCCTCCCCGTGACCAAACACAGGCCCGAGACACAAGGGACAGTGCTCACCAGGACTGGCTCGTCCTTGCCCTGTCCACAGAGGAGGGAGGGGTCAGGCTGGGGAGGTGACCGAGAGTGGGGCCCCGGACAGACAGCACCCTGGTCCCCCCGCCCCGGCCCGCCCCCGGCCGTGCCTGCACCCACCCCACGGGACCGGCCACTGACAGCTCCCTGGGTGTCTGTCTGCCCGGGGGGGCCTCCCAGCATTCTGATGGCTGCAGTCTCCCTGCTGCTGGACTCTTCCTGGGGGGCACCCTGTGACCCAGCCTGTCCTGCACAGAGGGTCTGGGGGCTGGAAGCCCAGGCAAGAGTCACTGGCATGTGAAACGGAGGTCGTGATGGCCAGAGGGACCGCGGCCGCAAGTGGCCGGAGAGGGCGAGGAAGGAGCCGCACTGGCTCACCCCTGGCGTGGCTGAGCAGGGTGGGGGGTGCACCTGCAGCCCGGCCCTGAGCACCCCGCTCCACATGCCGTCGAGCAGCCGGGTTCTGGCTGGATTTGTCACCCTGGGCTTGTCACGGAATCCTCTGGGCTGAGCTGTGGAGCTGCGTGTTACTGACATTTGCTGCTGGCCGAGAGGTGCAGGCGATGCAGTCGGGAGCGGCAATGTGGGACAGGTCGAGTTCCTCGGCTCAGTGGACCCCAAACCGGAAGGAACACCCCGAAGGCTCCAGGTAGCTCCCTGGAGGGGGAGCCATTGGGTCTCAAAACTAAGCTTCGTCAACTTCTAAAACACAGACTAAGCATCAGGTGTGTAAGACACTCAGCAGGGCCAGCGCTGTGGTGCACTGGGCTAAGCCTCTGCCTGTGGCACCTGCATCCCACATGGGCACGGGTTCAATTCCCGGCTGCTCCACTTCTGATCCAGCTCTCTGCTGTGGCCTGGGAAAGCAGTAGAAGATGGCCCAAGTGCTTGGGCCCCTGCACCCACGTGGGAGACCCAGAGGTGGTTCCTGGCTCCTGACTTGGATCAGCCCAGCTCCAGCTGTTACAGCCATTTCAGAAGTAAACCAGTGGATGCAAGACCTTCTATCTCTCCCTCTGTCTGTAGCGCTCTCTCTCTCTCTCTCTCTCTCTCTCAAGTGCATAAAGAAAAATCTTAGAAAAAGAAGACACAGGCCAGCGCTGTGGCTCAACAGGTTAATCCTCCGCCTGCAGCATGGGCACACCGGGTTCTAGTCCCGGTTGGGGCACCGGATTCTGTCCCGGTTGCTCCTCTTCCAGTCCAGCTCTCTGATGTGGCCCAGGAGTGCAGTGGAGGATGGCCCAGGTGCTTGGGCCCTGCACCCCATGGGAGACCAGGAGAAGCACCTGGCTCCTGCCATCGGATCAGCGCGGTGCGCCGGCCACAGCGGCCATTGGCGGGTGAACCAACGGCAAAGGAAGACCTTTCTCTCTGTCTCTCTCTCTCACTGTCCACTCTGCCTGTAAAAAAGAAAAAAAAAAAAAAGAAAAAGAAGGCCCAGCCGGCGTGTGCGAGGCTTGCCCCGAGATGGGTCCTACGGGACAAAGGCTCTGGGTCAGGGTGGGCCAGCGAAGCCGCGTCCGGCGGCACTGGGCAGCGAGACCGCGGAGGACAGCCGCTCTGGGCGCCTTCTCGCCAGGACGAGAGTCGGCCTCCTCCACGGAGAGCGCCATTTCAACAAACCGCACAGACAGGAAGCCGAGGGTCAGCCCCCAGGCTGCTCAGGGCCCTGGGGCCCCCTGGGGCCCCCACACAGGCCCCTGCCTCACCCTCACTGCTCCGTCTGCGCGACAGTGCCCACATGCTCTGGGGTCTGGGTGTGAGAGACCAGCACATCCCACCCCTCATGAGACCCCCGCCCACACCTGGCACCCAGGCTGCGCCCGTGCTGTCAACACTGCAGCCTGTGCGTGAGTGTCGCCAAGGATGGAGATTAAACCTCCCACTAAAGACACAAAAACGTGGAGCACCCTGCCGTTACCTGCAGGGCCAGGGATGAGCCGGCCTGAGCCAGCGGCTCCCAGAACTGGACCCCCACCTGCTGTGGCCTCCCATGTTCCCACAATGCTTTGAGCACGCTCCGTGGATGGTCATTCACGTGAGCATCGGTGCCCCAGTGCCGCTGGCCGTGCCTCCGGTCTCCGGCAGCATTCCCACTGCCGTGAGGACCCCCAGTGCCAACAGCGACCCGGGGGCCGGAGGCGCACCCTCAGCCCCCACAACCCCGAGGGCACAGAGGCCAAGCTTCCACGGGGAGGGGTGGAGGCACACACTGACATTACACATGTGCACACACATATGTGCATGTATGTATGCACACACATGCACCTGCCCCTCCACCTTGGAGCTCCGCCCCTCCACCGTGGAGCTCCGCCTCCTCTACCGTTCCGAGGAAATCCTGATCCCAAAATGCTGCACCGTGCCAGACAGGAAGGTGAACTCCACAGAGCTTGCAGGAGAGCAGACAGCAGCGTTATTTGCAAAGAATTATTTGTTGTAGATTAAAATTATGAAAATGAGAGTTTAGCAAGCTGCCAAATAAATTAAAATCTCAACAAATTCCTTCTTTCACACGGAAGCCCGTGGACCTCCCAGGCGGCCCAGTGGGCTCTCGGGGTCAGACTCACCAGCAGGTGCACCCCAGGCGCAGGCTGTGGAAATAAATTCCGGGGCATTTCTCCTGGGGGGTCCAGGCGGCCCCTCACCGGGACTGGACTGGAAGAGCAACCGGGACAGAATCCGGCGCCCACATGGGATGCCGGCACCGCAGGCGGAAGATTAACCAAATGAACCACGGCACCGGCCCGGTCTCCCCAGTTTACTAATAGCTTTACCTAAACCACAGCCTACCCTAGCAGGGGGAGGAAGCCACAGACTCAGGAGAGTGGAGAGGGGCGGGCGGGGTCGGGGCTTCCTCCCGCCTTCCCGCGTGCTGAGCGCCACAGCAGCCACGTCCTCCCACGCCAGGCATCACGGCTGCGCAGAGCTCCCCTCGGCTTCACCGTGCCACCGAAGGCACCCAGGGACCCCCCCGCACCTCATCGAGGATGACAGAGAACTGCGAAAGCCAGCAGCCAGTCACGTGGAGGCGTGACGGCCACCCCAGGACCAGCAGGAGGGGCAGGGCAGAGGGTCTCCAGGTGCGGCAGAGCGTGACCCAGACAAGGGCAGACCCCGCCCCCCCCAGCACTTGGAAGCACATCCCAGCCAGGCCTCACGGCACAGGGAGCTGCAGCCACTGGCAAAGCTCCAGCCCCGACCCCCAACGCCAGGTCAGACGCCAGCGGGCGAAGAACCAGACCCAAGGACCGAGGATCACGATGGTCCTGGCAGAAGCCGGGGCATGGCTGGAGTCACGGTCAAGCGCTCCGCTGCCTTTCTCCAGACCTGCCGCAGCGGCAAAGGGGTGGTCACCGAGAGAGGCCACACTGGTGTGCGTTCACGCATGGGAAGAGTGCACTCACCACCAGCTCACAATGCATTTGGTGAGCTGTGCGTTTGGATGACAGGACTCAAACAATGTCGGAGGGCAGGCACACCCGGGGTCCTGTGACGACGCACTCTGACCACGCAACGCCGCCGACCGCAGTGCCCACATCTGCATGGTTGTAGAATCCCGTTGGCACTAAGGTAACAGAAAACAAAGCAAGGTACTTAGCGTTCACGCATGCACCACACCGCTGCCAGTGTGTGCCGGGCTCTGTGCCAAGTGCTTGGAACTCAACACTAGTGAGAGAGGTATGGATGAGTGGGTGAACTGACGAGTGGTCGTAGATGCGGGGGGGGGGGGAGGAGAGAGTGTTGCGTGTGATGGATGACTGGGTGGATGGACAGGCAGCCATTAAGGTCAACGAGTGGCTCGATGGTTGGTTGGATGGACAGATGGACGATGGATGATGGATAGATGGATGGATGGACAGATAGATGGATAGGTGATGGATGGGTGGGTGGGTGGATGGACAGATGGATGGAGCAACAGATGGATGGGTGGAGGGACGGATGAGCAGGTAGACGAACGCATGGTACGTGGACAGTTGGTTCGTGAAAGGTGGGCAGGTGTTGGATACGGATGGATGGGTGAGTGGATGGATGGACATGAGTGCATAAATATCAAAACAGCTAGACTTAACTAAGTACACAGATATGATTTAATGTGGAAACTTGGAAACATTTCATGTTTGTTTTTAGTAAGTGCACACGTAAACACGGGAACTAGGCCAGGGCTGGCGTGGGCCTCCCCTGGGTCTGGGAAGTCCTCACCATTGTCTTTCAATCACTGACAGCTAACGTCGGAGCAGAGACCGTGAGGGGCAGCTGGGTGGACCTGACACAGGGACGAAGCACACACCACGCTGTGGAGCACCGTGCACTGGAGAAAGTCCGGAGAGGGTGAGCAGCGGGTGTGTGGGCCTGGAGGCGCCAGACGTCAGAGCGTAGCTTTGCAGCCGCCCGACGACCGGGACAGATCGTGGCCCGAGCACTGACCGTGGTTGGTGGGGGTTCAGTTCCTTGAAGAAATGTTTGTATTATTTACTGGGAAAAAAGAGTTGAAAAGTACTTTAGAAAATTCTAAATTGGTAGAGATGTCTAAATATACTTGTAGATTGGCAAAAATTTTATGCTAGTATAAAGAAATACACATAAAATGTACGCTATACTATATGACTCATGAACACAGAATGCATTTGATAACACCGTAGCTGTTCCTCAGCTCCACCAAGGACAGCGAAGTCGAGAGGAGCTCAGGTCCCCCCCATACGCCGTGTGGCACCCACACATAACCTGCGCCGTCCCCTGTACCCGAGAATCACCCCTAGATTACGTGTGATACCGAGAACAACGCAAACGCCGTCGGAATGGCGGCCGTGCTGTGCTGCTGGGGGACGATGAGAGAAAAGACCGTGAGGTTCACAGACGTCACTAACTTTGAATCCAGAGGCAGAGGCTGTGGCTGCGCAGGGCTGTGTGTGGGGCCGCAGGTGTCTGAAGGTGGGGGGCACCAAGGGCCCCCAGGCTGAGAAGGAGCCCCAAGAGCGAGGAATGAGGGCGGGCGGCCGTATGAGAAGAGAGCGCCTAGTCAGACGACTTACAGACAGGACTCCAGGCGGGGCGGGTGGGGCGGGTGGGACGGATGGGTGGACAGGGTCAAGACTGAAGCTGCAGCCAGATTTCCGGGGAGGCAGAAGGTTCTACGCATTTGCAAGTCCAGCAGGAGACGGGAGGGGCTTGTACAACATTCCTCTCCCCAACAGCACTGGGCCAGGCCAGTGGCAGTCAGCAGAGAGGACGTGGTGGGCACCACTCAAGATGGCGTTACTGTGGTTTGCCGCCACAGTGCGCGTGTGCAGAGGCTGTAGCCACAACGTGTCCCCGGAGCTGTGCCCGCAACAGGGCCAGCGCGAGTCTGGGCGCCGTTCCTTTATTTTCTAACATTTCTGCAATGAACCTAATGGACGCTAATTCTGTAAGCAGGAAAAATAATTATTTTGCTTAATTTTTCGTGGAGATAGAAGCAATGACGTGAAGGCAGAGACCTGGCCTGGCGGGCTGGGAGTCTAACAGCTCGTCACGTGTGCGAGGTGGGGTCCCATGGGGTCACGTAAGTCAAGGGCAGCTGGACCAGGACAGGCCAACAGCAGGCGTGGCTGTGTGTCAGGCGGCCAGGGCCCCGAGACTCGCACCCTCGTCTGCCGGGCACTTGACCTGGGCGAGCTGCTTTGGATCAGTGGGCCAAGCGAGGACAGCTCTGGCCATGAGCACGCGGGGCTTGGCGGCCATCCACCCACAGGAACTGGCTCTTTAAGGAAGCCCAGGAGTCGGAGCGGGAAGTGACTGATGGACGCGTCAGCACGCGTCCTCCCCATGTGCACAGCTGCGTCCCGGCTAGGGCCGCCGGGAGCCTCTTCATCGACTTCCCGGGGCGTCTGGGTTCAGTCACTCGCTCTCTCTGGGGCTCCCACCCCAGCCTGGCCTCGAGGTGTGCACGTGTTAGAGCGGGGCTGCCCGGTCAAGTGTCCAGAACCTTGTGGACAAGCTGAGACTCCGTTCCTTGAACGTTTGGGAGTCTCTAAGTTACCCGGGCTCATGGAGTCTGTAAGATTTCTAACTATCGCTTTGATTTTACTAATAAGAAAACAAAGGTTTTTCTACTTCCTGTCAAGTCAGTTTGGGTAACTGATGTTGCTCCAGGAGACGGACAGCTTTGTTAGATTTTCGGTTACGTACAATAGTATTTTAGTTTTCAAATACCACCTGTCTGTGCACCGGTGCTCCTCACCACCTGCTGGTTCACCGCCTGCCCCTGCCCCGACCCCTCTCATCACAGAAGGTAGCCAGGGACTTGTCTACACTGCCTACCCCTGCCCCGTCCCCTCTCATCACAGAAGGTAACCATGGACCCATCTACACTCCCTGCCCCTGCCCCGTCCCCTCTCATCACAGAAGGTGGCTGGGGACTCCCTACCCCTATTCCCTCCCCTCCCCCATCACAGAAGGTAGCCAGGGACCTGTCTACACTCCCTATTCCTCCAAGAATGAGTTGTGGTGTGGACGCCTCTCCATGTGGCTCAGCTCATGCTTCGCTGAGCTCTGCTCCTGTGCCCCCCACGTTTGGAGGTGACCCTGTTGATCTTTTAGTTTGTTGGATCACCACCTCCTCTCCATGCTCCTTGGTAAGAAACTCCGCTAAGGCTGCGACTGTCCTGGGCGCTCCTTCAGCATCACTCCCCAAGTCCGACGACGTGGCAAGTGCAGTGTCGGGCAGGTCTTAATCTCACCTCGCTTCTGTTACTTCTTCTTGGAATGTCTAAACGTGCTTTAAAACACCCAAATACGCAGCCTGGTTGAGTTTACCGAGAGCGACCTACATGAACCTGGCTTAATATTTGCTGGGTCTTATTTTTATTTTTTAGGATTTATTTATTTTGAAAATCAGAGTTGCAGATAGAGAGAGACAGAGCGAGGTCTTCCATCTGCTGGTTGACACCCCAGGCAGCCGCAACGGCCAGAGCTGGGCCAGACCAAAGCCAGGAGCTTCTCCCGGGTCTCCCACGTGGGCGCAGGGGCCCAAGCACTGGGCCATCGTCCTCTGCTTTCCCAGGCCACAGCAAGAGCTGGATCGGAAGGGGAGGAGCCGGGACACGAACTGGGGCCCACAGGGGATGCCGGCACTGCAGCTGACAGCTTTACCTGCTACATAACTTAACATGCGATCATTGTACCTGTCCCATGTGTGTTTAAAAAGAACATATTCCTAACTCGTAGGTGTAACCGCCCACAGACCACTGGAGTCTGTCTTGGGAGTGCACATCCCTGCTTCGTCTCAGTGTGGCTGAACGTGCAGACTGCTTCCTGGATTCTGTGAAACCTCACGTTTTTAGGGGTACACAAGTTAACCGTCTCTCTGGGTGATCTCTTCTTCTACCGTGTTACAACGATGCTCATTTTCATCATTAATACATTTTTCACTATCTTCACGTTGACGTGGTAACATTGCTTTCTAGTAGCCGCCAGGTCTGTTCCCCACTTTTACTTCCCAGCTGGGGGAACCACGAGTCTCACTGGAAGCTTGGTCATCTTCCACCTCTGATCTATGAACCTGTTTCACCCAGCGCGCCCAGGTCCCCGTCTCCGGCGGCTGCTGAGCGACGCGCCCCTGGTTCCACATCCTCCTGCGCGCACTGCCCGCCCAGCGTTCGCCCTCCCTGTTTTTTATAGCAGGGACTGGAAATCTGCAGCCCACAGGCCAAGCCCGGTTCACTGCCTGTTTTTGTAAATAAAGCTTAATGGAACACAGCCCTTCCTGTTTGTTGAGATCTCCTGCGTGACTGCGTCTGCACTACAATGGCAGAGCCGCATAATTACAAGAGCCCAGATGGCCCACAAAAGCAGAAATGTCCACTGACCCCCACAGGAGATCTCCCTTGTTCTGTAGGACCGGGGGTTTCTCTTTCTTCCATTTTTCCTTTACCCTCCGAAGCTGCAAACCTGCGCCTGCTCCGTCTGTGGCCATGAATTCCGACGTGTGCACTTGACATGACAGAATCCCAGGTTAATCCATTGTCGCTGTGACCGAGGGTTCCAGAGCCTCCGGCTGGTCCCCTCCCACCTCGCCTAGGACTTAACCCCGCGTGCAGCCCACGCGCTCTCAAACGTTTGTCACTAGCGTGGCTCCGCCTCTCCTGTCGCCTGTCTTGTTTCTCCCTCCGCCTCGCTCCAGTGCGACCCCAGAAGTTCCCGGGGAGCTCCACCAGGGTGATTCCCTAAGACGTCGTTCCTACCTCTCCCTCGTTCCTGCACGACACTCGGGCCACGTGGAAACCTGTGTCCTCTGAAGCTGCAGTCTCACCGTGATCCGGTTATCACCGCAGAGCAGCCACAGCACCCGGCATTCTGGGAGGAAGCCTGTTATCCCTGGTTGTCGGAGGGCTCCTCTCTGCCCCTGCAGTTCTCACACAGGTCGCTGTGGTGCACGTACGCATAAACTGTCTGTTCTTATCCCCGACAGGAACACGTTCCCCTGGAGCGAAGCATCGGGCTGTCCTCGGCCGTGGGAGATTCTCCGCTCCGTCTCAGTGCCGACTCACTCCCGGCCTCGCTGCTCTTCCCAGCCTGTCTCCTGTCCCTCTGCTCTTGGTCCTTCCAACAACCTCCCTGTCGGTCAGCTTCCTGCCAAGTTCCTGTCTCTGCTTGCACACGCCGGGAACCACTCTCCACTTTACCGATTCTCTCTTTCCTTGTGTCTAATTTGCTCTTCAAATCACGATTGTTTTTATTCCTAGAAGCCCCTGTTTCAAAGTCTCCCTTGTGTCTTGTTGCGGCTTTCTCTTCTGTTTTTTATTTTCCTGTTGCATTTTAACCCCATTCTATAACCGATATTTGATAACATCGCTACCTGACGCTCTTGGGGACTTGACCCTGCCGTCCGCGGGATCGGTAAAGTTCCTCGGTTCATTTCCTCCTGGGTCGGCGACCTGGGGCTTTGTGCTCATCTTCCCTGGGAATTCTCCGTTTCCATGCACAGAGATTCCATGTTTCTCCTGCAGGTCCTCCAGGAGTGTTGTCAGCCGTGGTGAACTGTACCCCGGCTTCCAGGCTGGGGCTCCACAGCACTCAGAGAACAAAGGCAAACCCCAAACACACGCGAGGACGGCACGGAACACCTCAAGGAGGCTGTTTGCTTCCACCCAGGACGGGGCTGAGGGGCAGGATCCTGCCACTTCCCTGGCCCCAGCCTCCAGGAGCGCACAGCCTCACTTCCTGTCTGGGCTCATTAAACTCAGCGCCTCCCTGGTTAAAGACGCTGATGGCTGCCGCGCCAGCCCCAGCATCGACTCCCTTATTCCTGGTTTCTGGTTTCTTTTGGGCCTGGGCCCTTGGAAGAGGTTCTCGTTCCTTTTCATGAGTAACATTTATTAGAGGTGTTGTTCTCCAGCCAACATTCCTCAGTCTTGTGTAGGAAAAGCTGTTTTCAGGTTGTCTGGCTTATCAGGTCCCTGGAATTGAGATTTAACATTCATAGTGATGACCCTCAGCTGTTCCAGACATTGCAGAGCCAGCTCAAGGATCCAGATCATCCCCGCCAGTGTAGACACGGAGCTCTCTCACCCAGGTCCTAGGCTCAGTCTTGCCACTGAGGTCTTTATATTCTTTTGAGGTTTGTTTATTTGCAATGTAGAGTGACAGGGAGATAGAGGGAATGAGATGGAGACAGAGAGCTAACTTCCATCTGCTAGTTCACTCCCCGGTGGCTCCGACAGCCGGGGCTGAGCCAGGAGCTCCATCTGCGTCTCCCACATGGGTGGCAAGGACTCAAATGCCTGAGCCACCACCCGTTGCCTCCCAGGGTGCACCTTAGCAGGGAGCTGGGAGGGAAGTGGAGCAGCTGGGAGGCCACGGCACTGTGAGGGGAGGAGCTGGTGTCACAGGGGCAGCTCCACCCCGCAGCACAACGCTGGCCCCTGTTAACTCCTGGAGAGGGGAGACTGGGGAGAAGTCCCCGTTCAGTGACCAGCGGCCAGCTGAGATGGCGATGGTGATGACCGGTGAGATCGAGCGGCTGCCCAGGGCGCCGTCTCTCGGGGCCACCACGGCGCTGGGATTTTGCCCTTTGGGGCTGACAGAAGCACCCGCTCAGGACAACTTGTCACCCAGCATCCATCCTGCACTTCACAGTGCTGTCTCACGACCGTCTGTGTCCACATACAAAGACGACGAGTGTCCGGGGTGAAGCCGTGGCGTGTCCTGCTCAGGCTGGCCGTCGTCAGAGCCAGAACCGGACTTGGCACGCACTGCTGCTCAGAACCCTTGTCAGAGCGAAGCCGGGCCTTGTTCTCCATCAGCTGCACCGCCCCAGAGCACCTGCGAGACCTCCGGTGTGTCAGAAGTTCAGCCGCTCACAGTCTCACCCTCAACGGCTGGGCGGTTTCCAGGTGCTGCCAGCCACGGCGGGGGGCTTCCCAGGCTCAGTCAGCCAGGAGCGAGCCGCGAAGGGCCAGGCGTGGGGAGGGTCCTGGAAGGTGAGGCTCGTGGCAGTGGACGCCACGCAGCCCTGCGACGACGGGCGGGGCTGCCGGTGCCCTGTGCCCCGTCATGGCGGCAGCAAGGGGCGTCTCCCTGCCATCCGGGAGTGCGAGTCCGCGCAGCCCACCGGCCTCTCTGTTTTCCTTGCAGCCGGTGCTGGTGACCTTCACCGCACCCTGGACTCGGCACTGCCGTGTCCACCCGGGGCCAGGCTTTGGCTGAAGCTGTTCTCGGTACACGGCTCCAGTCCTGGCTTCCGGGCCTTTCCCCACTGAGCGCTGGAAATCGACGTCAGCCACAGAAGGGCTGCCCACTTCCCGCCCTGCCGGCCTGGGCACAGCAGGTGGGAATGACCCACAGGGGAATCAAGGCCTGGGTCCCCCGACCAAAGGACCCGGCCAGACTGTGGCGCCCAGATGGGTGAGGAAAGACCCAGGCGCTCCCGAGAGGGGCACTGTGGCTCCTGCACAGTTTTCCTGGGACATCCGGCAGCTGCCCGGTGCCCGTGTGGGAGCGGCCAGGAAGAACCACAGAGGTGCAAGTCGGTTCTCCCCCAAGGAACTCTGTGGTCCTCCGCCAAGACCACCGGGTGCCACGGCAGTGAGCCACCCATCTGCCTCCACTCCCGCGCCGGCTCACCTGTCAGTCCACCCATCGCCCAGCCCTCATGCAGCAAGTGGTCTGGGGGCTACTCCGGACAGGGCGCGGGGCTGGACTCAGACCTGCCTCTGCCTGGGTCCTGAGCCGCTTGCTGGCCTTGGGAGCCCCCAGCCTCGACCAGTTCAAGTCCAGCTCAGCAGATTCGCATGCCCAAGCCCCCGCCCCCACCGCAGCCATCGCAACACCCCAGAGCAGGACCCGAGCCTTGTTCTATGGGGCTGCGGCCAGGCTGGGAGAGGGGACACAGGGGAACACAGGGTCCCACGGGGTCCCACTGGAGGAGGTGGCTCCAGTGCCCACCGACCAGGGGGAGGACACTGACTGGCTTTGGTGGGGCTGGGGGGCAAACCCCGGGGAGGGCACCCCAGCCATGAGCCTCCGCCCTCCCCGCCGCCTCCACCAGCATCTGGCAGCTGGGGAGCCTCCCACTCCGAGGAGGTCTCAGCCTCTTCTTCCGGGCGCGGGAGATGACGCTTCCCGTGGACACACGCGTCGCCCCCTCCAGCGCATCTCGCGCATTCTTGGCAGGCCACTGGCCCCCTCCTGATGGCTGTACATGTGGGCCCCATTTGCAGGGGCACCGGGTGGGGTGGGGGAGCGGGAGCGGGGGTTGTTGGGACGGGCCTTAAACATTTCCACCTGAGAATGTGGAGGGAGCACCCCACCACGCGATGAAAGGGACCGAGCGTGGACGCTGCGCACTGTGGGGAGGGGGCAGAGAAGCCCCTGATGTGGGAAGACAGGGGGGCCTCCGGGGACAGCACAGACCCCCCAGCGAGAGCCTGGCAGGGCCAGACATGGGGACAGCCTGTGGGCCAGCCCGGCATGGCCGCCACCACATGGTCCTGCTCTCAGGGCTCACTGGTCCCCGGCTCTCATCACAGCCACACTCATGGGGACGTTACCCTGGGGGGCTCACAGGGCACCCCCGGATGGCATGGGAACCACTGGGGCCAGGTGCCACTCGCAAATGATCCCAAGGTGGGCAGTGGACCACCAGCTGGCCACAGTGAACACACAGCCCAGAGTAGCAGAAAGCCGCACACGAGGGCTCGGACCCGCCGGAGCCTGCCGACGGCACAGGGAGGCTGGAAGGGGCTGCGCTCCCAGGCCCGCCGGGCGCCCCACAGTCACTGTCTCCTCTGCTTCCCCAAGATGACGTGGACTCAGTGCTTACCCTCCACCCCGTCCTCCCCGGATGGGACGGAACCCGAGAGAAACTGCGGCTCACCGGGGCCGCCCACCAGCCATGTCGGCAGAGCAGGCCGGGGGTCCCCAGACACACAGGGGGGACCCGGAACTCACGGGAAGCCTGGCAGGCAGAGCAGGGGCCTCAGCGGACGGAGTGGAGTGGAGAGTGGGGGCAGGGACGCGGAAGACCGGATGTGGCGGGCGGCAGGAGCAGCCCCAGAGCCGTGAGCCCCGGGTTGGCAGGGAAGAGCCGGAGACGGACGGGCTGAGGGTGACCACAGGGCATCACACACTTAGGGAGGGCAGGTCCGGCCACCCCGGGAGCTGGGGGCTGGGCTCGAGTGAGAGGGTGCCCCTGGGACCCTAGGGACACAGGCTGGCACCCAGCAGACCTAAGGGGCCTGGAACTGCACTGCCCACCTCTCAGAATGGACCCTCAAAATGCTCACCACCTCCCATAGTGGGCACCGATGTCTCTCCAGCTTACAGACCAAGACAGGCTGCCACCATCGGAGAAAGTTCCAGAAGGGAAGCCGCCAGGGCCCGATACCTGTGGCAGAAGGCAGGGAGCAGAGGGCCGAGCACCAGGGGCGTATCAGGGCTGAGACTCTCAGAGGAGGCCCTGGGCAGGGACAAGGCGAGCCCGGGGCTGTAGGAAGAAGAGAGGGGGCTCCAGTGGAGACCGGACAATTCCGGAACATTCGTGCAACATCCAAGAAGCTGTCCTAGAGGGGTCTGGCTGTGTGGGTCTGCGGCTCAAGGAGCCGGGTCAGGTCACGGACACCCAGGCTGGCCCTGGGGATGGCGTGCAGGGGCGGAGCCGCTGAGGAAGCAGCACCGTGGGGCTCAGTGGCTGCCCGGGACACACCCCTGTCCTGGGGAGATCCAGGAGATAGTGTCCACTCACGACAGGCAAGGCCTGCCCAGCCAGGGCCGAGCTGCCCGGCCCCAGGATCCACGCCAGGACACCCGCACGGGGCTGGACGCAGAGGGCCGAGGAGGGGCGCTTGGGCAGGGGAGGTCGGCTCAGCAAGGAGCAAAGCGTGGTGGACACGGGAGAGTGGGACGCGGGGACTGAGCGACTGTCCTTTGCCAGGTCGGGACAGGAAGAATCCTCGTGCGGGGACAAAGTGACGTCCAGCCCCTGGGCGACTCCGACAGGACGTGGGCAGAGCGTGCCGGGGGTGGGGGTGGCGCCCGGAGCCGCGCCAGCCCCAGAAGGTGCCGGGGCCACTTGGCGCGGGGCCTGCCTGCTGAGTTGGGCTTTGAAAAACAACTTCCTGTCAATAAACGTGAACAAAGCTTGGCCCCATCTTCAAAGTGCTGAGTCATGCCGAGAGCATGCTGCTGCGAGCCGGCAGGGCAGGGCTGCTCCCCACCTCGGCGTCGGGGAGTTTATAAATAACCTCGCAGGTCCGCCAAGGCCACAGGTCGGGGGCTGCGTCGGCATCACCTGCGGCCGCCGGCTGGCGGGCCACGGGGCTGGGCAGTGGGGCGGACCCGGGGCCAGCTCCCCGTTTGCATTTTGCAGGGGAACGGGGAGGGAAGGATTCTACATGTGGTTCCCATCGGGAGAAAAGCAGAACCATGTGCAGACAGGGCCCCTGCTATGTTAATGAGAAAGTCGCAATCAGGGGCAGGGGCGAAAAGGCAGCCAGGGGCTCTCCTCCCACCAGGCCTCACCCAGCAGAGGGCCTTCACCTGCTCCTGGGGGCACAGAGGGGGCGGGAGGCGGGGCCAGGCAGGTGCGGCCAAGCGGCCAAGCAGGTCCAGGGAGCGGTCAGTGAGGTGGACAGAGGCCTGCACGGGCGGTCCCAGCTCCCACCCCTGGAACCTGCAGGCAGTGGCCCCGACCCTGGTGCCCGCGCCCCTCCCTGCCCCCAGGCTCGGGGCGTGTGTATTCAGTATGCTCCGTGGGACGCCCAGGGGACTGGGGCCCCAGCACAACACCTGACCCGCGGCTGCTGCTCCAGGCACCAGGTGGGCAGCGTGGAGTCGTGGAATCAGCCAGAATCCGGTCACTGCCTGCGGCCCCCAGCCTCCTACTGGCTCTGGGGGTCAAGGGCTGTCCCAGGCGCACTGAGCCCCCACCATGGGCTGGGCACTGGACGGTCCATGTACACGCCCACCTCAGGGTCCCTTCTGTCTCTCCGGCTGTGGGGTCCCTGCAGCCATGGCTGAGGCGGTCAGTGTGCTCGGGACACACAGGGGAGCTGCAGCTCCTCAGGAGGCCCCGGGCCCTGCTCCCCGGCCGCCCGCTGGCCACCCCGGGCCCTGCTCCCCGGCCGCCCGCTGGCCACCCCGGGCCCTGCTCCCCGGCCGCCCGCTGGCCACCCCGGGCCCTGCTCCCCGGCCGCCCGCTGGCCACCCCGGGCCCTGCTCCCCGGCCGCCCGCTGGCCACCCTGGGCCCTGCTCCCCGACCGCCTGCTGCTCCCCACTTCCCTCCCAGGCTCCCTCCAGGGACAGGCCCAGCACCAGCCGTGGCACAGGCTGCCCCTCGGCTGAGGGTTGAAAGGTGCTCTTTGCAGTCTGGGGATCACGTGGGTGCTGAACGCAGTCTGGAAGGTTTCCTCCCAGACCACCAGGCCCGCGGCCTTGGCCCGGAGCGACCCCCTCCCCAGCCGCAGGGCAGCCGTCCCGAGCCGCTTCGCAGTGAATCGCTGCTCCAAAGGCTCCGGCCAGCAGCCAGGGGCCGGCAACTTCTCACCGCAGGCAGGATCCACACCGGAGGCCCCTGGGGCTCCCAGGCTCACAGCGGTGGTTTTCTGGGATGGATTTCACTGCGCGTGGGCACTGCGGCCTCAGGGCTGGACTCTGCCGCCCGGTGTCCTGGACCTGCACGTGGGCACGGTGGCACCTGCCAGCCCCGCCTCCCACAGCTCGCCCACTGCCCTGCAGCCCACGCACCACCATGCTGGCCGGCAGCTGGACACCCACAGCTTCGAATCAGCGCAGCTCCAGAAGTAGCGGCCATCTGGGGAGGGAACCCGCAGCTGGAAGAGCTCGCGCTCTCTCTCTGTCTCTCTCTCTCTCTCTGTCTCTCTCTCTGTCTCTCTCTGTCTCTCTCTGTCTCTCTCTCTCTGTCTCTCTGTCTCTCTGTCTCTCTCTCTGTCTCTGTCTCTCTGTCTCTCTCTGTCTCTCTCTCTGTCTCTCTCTGTCTCTCTCTGTCTCTCTCTGTCTCTCTCTCT
>CM027399.1:162850995-162874026 GCA_015711505.1 Sylvilagus bachmani | reverse complement strand
CTGCTCAGCTGCCCCGCCCCAGGGAGAGCAGAGTGCCCACAGTGACCCCGGCCACCCCCACCGAGCCGCGCTCTGAAGAGGCCCCTCCTCACCGCCACCCTTTCCTGGCCTCTCCAGCCCAGCGGCCTCGCCCTCCCAGACGGCCGGCCCACGCCCCGCTGTGTCAGCTGGCACCGCCCCCCCCCCCCCCCGCTCCTCCTCTGCACTCCCTCTCCCCCTGCGCATGGGACGTTGGAGATGGGCCACGCACTCGCTTCTGCACGCCTCCCAACCCTGTTGTTCAGGGCACAAAAATGTAACCCTAAGGCCGAGCGGACGTTCTCCAAGGTCCCCCCTTCCCCGGGAAGGCTCGAAGGCTGATGCTGGATCCGCCCTCGCTCCCCGCACTCTCTGGGCCCTCCTGGGAGCAGGGATCCTGGGCGAAGCACGGGGCTGCAGGGGCTCGGGATGAAAGGTCACGGCCGGGGGGACACGGCGGGGCACGCCTGCGCCCACCCACGCCTGGACCCAGCTCGCCCTCTCCCTTCCGCTGCAGCGCTGTCACGGGCCTTATGACACGTGGAAACCCCTCTGTGAGCCGACGTGAGCATCCCCCGGGCACCCGCGTGGGCCACAGTCCAGCAGCGGCCTCGGTTCTCTGCCTGCACATCTTCTCATTCTACACCACGTATCGCAAATCAGAATTGCACTCTACTGCCCGCCCACTCCTGACCGAACGTCTCCGTCACTGCGAACTAGCCCGCTGAGACCCCACAGCATCTGACATGGGTACCTGTACGAGCGCAGTAAGACGCCCCGACAGGCACACAAGTGAATGAGTGGCCGAGGGGATCGGCCATCTCTCTGTCAGCACTGCGAGAACCAGAGGGGCCGGCGCTGTGGTGTAGCTGGTAAAGCCACCGCCTGCAGTGCCGGCATCCCACATGGGCACTGCTTCTAGTCCCGGCTGCTCCAGTTCCGATCCAGCTCCCTGCTATGGCCTGGGAGAGCAGCAGAGGACGGCCCGCGCCCTTGGGCCCTGCACCCACGTGGGAGACCGGGAGCAGTTCCTGGCTCCTGGTTTCAGATTGGCCAGCCCTGGCCATTGCAGCTGGAACCAGCGGCTTCCTTCTCCGTAACTCTGCCTTGCAAACACATAACTAAGTCTAAGAGGAGAGAGAGAAAATCTAGAAACAGAAGCAAAAGCCAGCGGGACAGCTAGAAGGAGCAGTGGTTTCCAGACGTCTACAAACAAGGGGGCCTTGAGTGGCTGCTGTGGAGATGTGTGTGTGCCTCCGTTCTCTTAAAAAAAAAAAAATGATTCTTATTTAAAAGGCAGTTACAGAGGGAGGGAGGGAGGGAAGGAGAGAGGGAGAGAGAGGGAGAGAGAGCGTCATCCATTATCCACTGGTTCACTGCCCAGATGGCCCCAACAGCCAGGGCTGGACCAGGCTGACGCCAGGAGCCCGAGATCCACCTGGGCCTCCCACATGGGTGCAGGAGCCTAGGCACTCGGGCCATCCCCTGCCGCTCTCCCAGGCGCACCGGCAGGAGCTGGACTGGAGTGGAGCAGCCGGCATTACGGCGCCCACGCGGGACGAGCAGCCGGCATTACGGCGCCCACGCGGGACGACAGGCCACAGATGGCAGCGTGACCCGCCGTGCCACAGTGCACTCTGAGTTTCCTTTAACAAGCGAGCGAAGCGGAATTCTTGGGCTGACCTGGAGCTTCGGCATTTGCTCCAGCACAGGTCAGCCCCAGGTCAGCCCTGGGCGGGCGGCGGCAGGGGCTGGCTGCCACCCAGCACGCCGGCCCCAGCAGGAGGTGAGAAGGTGCCGTGTTCCTGGAAAGACCCTGGAATTCCACCCAGCAGGTCCTGGCGGGGACAGGCCGCCCAGGATTCCGGCACTTCCCCTTGGCCGTGAGCAGCATCTCAGCCGCGCGCTCGCTCGGCACACTCGCTGCACGCCGTAAAAGCCTTGGCTGGTGCCTCCCGCTCACCAGACCCAACGCCACGGCTGTGCCGCCCCGCGACGTTCATTAAAATCCTTTTTAAGACCGGGCTGCTTCCCACCAGGAAGGCCGTCACCTCGGGAGCACTTCCACAGGTGAACTGGCTCCTTAAAAGCTTTTAAATGAATGCCGTTCCCCATAATTCTTATTTTTCCAAAAAGCAAGTTTTACAACCACGCTGGCTTCCTCCCTGGTGGGCGCTGAGTGGTCGGCGGGGAAGTGGGGCCTCCAGCACCGCCTGTGGGTCCGGGGCGCCCAGGAGGGCCGGTCTCTCCCCAGCCCTCACTCCTGCCCCCACACCGAAACGCCCCTGACGGCGGACACGGCACAGCAGCCTCGCACTCAGTGCCCTGCCCCTGGCTCGGAGCTGCGGCCGCCTGAACCAGTGACTGCCCCACTCACAGCTCACTGGGAGGCACGTTCACTCTTGAAAACGTGGAGGCCAGCTCAGAGAAGCCAAGTAACCTGCACCAGGTAACACGGCACATAGGTGGAGAAGCAAGAATTATGCTATGGGGGCCAGCACTGTGGCGTAGCAGGTAAAGCCACCACCTGCAGTGCTGGCATCCCATATGAACGCCAGTTCTACTCCCGGCTGCTCCACTTCTAATCCAGCTCTCTGCTGTGGCCTGGGAAAGCAGTAGAAGATGGCCCAAGTCATTGGGCTCCTGCACCCACGTGGGAGACATGGAGGAAGCTCCTGGTTCCTGGCTTCAGATCAGCACAGCTCTGAGGATTGCGGCCATCTGGGGAGTGACCCAGCGGATGGAAGACCTCCCTTTCTCTCTCTCTCTCTCTCTCTCTCTCTCTCCCCGTCTCCTCTGTGTAACTTTCAAATAAATAAATCGTTTTAATTATGCCACGGTGATGCTGCTCTGTGAAAACTGCAGTGAGTTGATTTTGTAAATAATTTAATAAATATTTCAGGACAAATTGGGGTCTGAGCACGTGGCCACTTCAGAGCCAGGCCTCTGCTATCCGCCCCTCCCCACCCCTAAGCAAGAGCCTGTGCACAAACAGAGGCTCCGCAGCAGAGCTCTGGTGCAGCTGCAGCCACGCTGGGCTCCGAGGACACCGGGCAGGGGGCCCACAGGGCGCACAGCACAGAAGGACCACGTCCGCTAAGTGAGGACCGGCAGGGGGTGCGCGGGCTGTGGAAGTCATCCCCACGCACGCACGGGCGAGACGGGAGGAGGGGACCTGGGAGGAGGGGACCCCGCACGGCCAGTGGTCAGTGCAGCAGGAGCAGCTGTGGCCCCAGGACCGCACGGCATGGGGGCGGTCCGGCCGCCGACTCCGCCTCCCCCTGACCAGTGCTCACCACGGAGGCGGAGACTTTGGTGCCCACAGGGGTTCCGCAGGCCCAGGCGCAGGGGACACCAGGGCAGGAGGGGCCGGGCAGGGAGCCGCCGGCGTGGAGGTCCCGGATGCGCCGGGGCTGTGCAGTGGGCGGGGCTCCCGGTTCCTGGACCCCAGGGACGCCGGGCCTGGCCCCACAGCACCGGGCATGGAGAGGCAGGGCCGCCATCCCCAAGGCGCCGCTCCCGAGGGGCCAGCCGGGCGGCCACGGCTGTCTCCACACCTGGGCCTCGTCCACCCGAAGCCTCTTCCCACCCCTCGCTCGGGCCTGCCCCCCTGCGGCCCCCACCCCAAGCTCAGACTCTGCCTGTCCCGTGCAGGCTGCTGAAGGCCCCCGCTGTCCCCTGGGTGGGGGCCCCCGAAGTGGCCGCGGCCCGGGGCGACACAGAGGCCGCTCCCAGGCCGGGGGCGGCTGCAGCCAGGAGCCACACTGGCCAGGACGTCAGGGGTCAGCCGGCTGCGGGGGCCGAGGCGAGTCCGGCCCTTGGCAGGCTGTGCATGCGGGGAGGGGGTGCCCCACGCCCCTCGCACGGCCCCGGCCCGCACCAGCTGTCCCCCAACAGCGGCTCTAGGAGATCCTGGGCCTTGGTGCGCGAGGTGGGCACACGTGGAAGCCCCTCGCGGCTTCCACTCCTGGTCACCAGTGGCTCCCGCGTCCAGCACCGGCCCTAAGGGGGAAGGCGGGGCCGCGTTTCGGGTGGGGCGCGGCTGCCCCGTAGGGGACCGGCCTGGCCCTTCCGGGGCCTCGGCCCACAGCTTGTCCCGGCCGGCGCCTCTCACGAGGCCTCCGGAGAGATGCAGACAGCCGCTCTGGGCCTCGAACGACGGCCTTTGATCTGCGGGTTCCAGGAAATCAAACACCTCCACGGCCCCGGAGGCCTGACGGGGCTGCAGCCCGTGTCCAGGCCGCCCCCGGGGCCGCCTGCCTCCCGCCGCTGCCCGAGACCCGCGTCCGGCGGCCTGGACATCCCACCCCACTGGCCTCTGGGCGCCGGTGCCCTGCTGCCCCTGCCGAGGGTCCGCACTGGCTGACCACCGGGCGGGCCTGGCTGCCGCGGGCTCGGGTGTGCCTGCTCGCCCCCAGCCCCATTAAAAGATGGAGGCCTGAGCCCAGGACTCAAACGTGCGGCCTGAGAAGGCTCAAGAGGAGGTCCCTACCAGGGCCCCCAAGCCAGCATGGCCGCCGTCCTGCGGCCACCGTGGCCATGCCGGCGTGTGAGCTGGGCGCGGCTGGAGCCGGGAACGAGGGAGAGTGAGTGTCTGGCTTGAGCCGCCGGGCCTGGGCTGTGTGCAGAGCAGCCCTGGCCGCTGCACCCCGGAGGCCCCCAAGCTCGCTCTGGCAGAGGGGGGCGCGAACCCCAGCACAGGAGCAGGCGAGCGACAGGGCAGCTCTGGTGGGACACTCCCAGCTCAGCCAGGCCCCCACCAGACAGACACGGCAGGGCAGACTCCCGGCCCCCGCCTCCCGGCCCCCACCCAGACAGACACGGCCGGGCAGACTCCTGGCCCCCCACCAGACAGACACGGCAGGGCAGACTCCTGGCCCCCCACCAGACAGACATGGCAGGGCAGACTCCCGGCTCCCCGCCAAACGGACACAGCCGCCCTGCGCAGGCTCGGACGAGGAGCGCCCCCTCTCCCAGGTGTGCGTCTCTGGGCACTGCGTGGCTCCCACGAGCTGGGAACAGGATTCCCGCATGGCTCGGGCAAGGCGGATGGTCTTAATGACGACCTCCTGGAAGGCTTTCCCCGGACCGAGGGGAGGACACGCAAAGCTCTTAGCAGGCGGCGTGGGCGCCGAGGCCTATTCTGCCCCCGTCTCCGCCAGGCTGTGGGGCGGTGCCCAGGTTGATGGCCGGGGCTGGGGGGATCCTCGGGGTCTGTAGTAGCCCCCAGCTGGAGCCCTCTCTGGGCTCTGTGGCCGGTGGGCTCCCCACCCCACCCCAGTCCAGTGCTGGGGAAGCCGCCACCATACAACCAGGAAGTCCCAGGAGCAAAAATGGCCAGACCACGAAGGAGGGTGCGGGACACAGACCCTGGGCGCGAGGCGTGGCCTGGCGCGGGCTGGGAGCGGCCACAGAAGTCGGAGACGCCGCGGCCTTCAGCCAAGCGCTTGGAGTAGACTGCAAACGGTGTGAAGTCACAGCCTCACCCTGACCCGCGCCCCAGAACAAACCCCAAGGAGGCGGAAAAGCCAGACGCGAAGCAGCAGCCATTGAACGGGGCGCGGGAAACCGCTGAGGTTAACTGGCCTCACGTAAGCTTTTTAAGAAGGAAAACAGAACGAGGAGAGTTTCACCCAAAACAGGGAAACATCTGAAGCTCAAATATCAAATCCGGCAAAGGACGCGTCGGGGACAAAGCAGGATAAAGCAGCCCCCCCCCCCCCCAGCACGCACCTCCACAGTCCTTCATCTGCGAAAGCAGCCGGACTGCGGCTGGGAACGAGGCAGAGACCCGCAGCCCACGCACAGGACGTCGGACGCCACCCCGCACGGCTCCCCCGCGCTTCACTGCTTGCTAAGCGAGGGTCTCTCCTCCCCAGGGCCCCGGCTGACACCTTGACCTTCAGCTACTGCTAACAGTGGCTACAGGGACCTCATCCAGGCTCGTCTCGTTAAACACAAATACTGCTCAGACTCTCCCCTCCTCAAAGCAGCCCTGGGCCGAGCTCGCCGAAGGACCACGCACAGGGCAAATGCCACGGGAACCCGAGCCACGCCACCGGGTGCCCTGCCACGGCTAGGAGGGGCTCAGCGCTGTCCCCAGACCCTGCAGGAGCCATCCCGTCCCAGAGCCCTCGCTACCCTGGTCCCGTGCGTCAGGGCCTTGCCACGGGAAGGCGGGAGCAGCTGGCAGAGGTGCCTCCTAGGGCTGCCCCTGGCCCGGGACCCCACGGGGCTCCAGTGTCCTGAGCCCTGAGCCCTTCCTGCTGGGGCAGCTGCGGGTGAGCCCACGCCCACCTTCCAGACTTACGTGGGGTGCCCCGAGGGTCCCAGCAGGCATTAGGCTGCGTTATGGGACTGATCCCAGGCAGGGCCCTCCTCCAGGAGCCCCCATCCTGAGGGGAGGAGGACTCCCCCTCTGCGAGCCGAGAGGGGCTCAGCCCCAGTCCTGGGACCCTGATGAGGGACTGGCGAGCTGTCCCACACCACCAGGCTGCGCCCAGGGCCTCCAGCAGTGGGATGGCCCCATGGGACAGCCTGAGCGTGCACACGCCTGCCCACCAGTGCAAGGCTGAGCAGAGGAGGGGGCTGGGCTAGGAGGACCCTCACCACCAGCTGTGTGAAACTCCCTCAGCTCCGGGGGTCCTGGCTTGCACCCCTGAGCAGGCACAGGGCTGGGGCTCTGGGGGTCCTGGCGTGTACCCCTGAGCAGGCACAGGGCTGGGGCTCTGGGGGTCCTGGGTGTACCCCTGCGCAGGCACAGGGCTGGGAGTGGGCCTGGGGCAGCAGTGCAGGCGCCAATGCCGGCCAAGGGGAGGCGCTGTGCCCAGAAACAAGCAGCTGTGTGAGAGGAGCTGGGGGAGGACACGAGAGAGGACAGAAGGTGGAGGGCTCCACGCACACACACGCCACGGACACACTGCACACGCCACACACACGCCGAACACAGTGCACATGCACACCATACACACTGCACGCGACATGCACACACACACACCACACACAGTGCACATGCCACACACACGCCGAACACAGTGCACATGCACACCATACACACTGCACGCGCCATGCAGTCACACGCAGTGCACGTGCACACCATACACACTGCACGCGCCATGCACACACACACACCACACACAGTGCACATGCCACACACACGCCGAACACAGTGCACATGCACACCGTACACACTGCACGCGCCATGCAGTCACACGCAGTGCACATGCACACCATACACAGTCACATGCAGTGCACGTGCACACCATACACACTGCACGCGCCATGCAGTCACACGCAGTGCACGTGCACACCATACACAGTCACATGCAGTGCACGTGCACACCATACACACTGCACATGCCACGCACACACATCTTTCACACTGTGTGCGCCCCACAGCCCCCGTTTGTTGCTGTGACTCCTCAGCTTTCTCAGGCGGTTTCTGTAGGTGCGGACGTTCAGGGATTCTGCCAGTTCAGGGATGCTGCCAGCACACGCCTCTCTAGAACGTTCTCTCGCTCACCCACGTTTTCATTCTCAGTACAAGACAGAACTTTTCTCCTCAAATCCTGGTTGATCCAAGGTCTCGCATGGCGGGGCATGGCTCCCCTCTCTTAGGTCTCCCGTGGCGGGCTCAGCTCCCCCTCACTGAGGTCACGTGTGGTGGGCTCGGCTCCCCTGGCCGAGGTCACGTGTGGCGGGCTCGGCTCCCCTGGCCGAGGTCACGTGTGGCGGGCTCGGCTCCCCTGGCCGAGGTCACGTGTGGCGGGCTCGGCTCCCCTGGCCGAGGTCTCCTGTGGCGGGCTCGGCTCCCCTTGCGTTTCTTAGTGACTGCGCAGTCATTCATTCCACCGCCCGAGGACGGCTCTGAGCTGCTCCCCAGTTCCTCTGCTCCCCGTTTCTCTCCTGCTCTTACGTCCAGTCCCTTCTGCTTTGAGGCTGATTTGTCTTTTCTTTTGAGCAATTTCTCCCCTAACTTCCTCTGACAGTCTGAAAGCCGTGGCGCCTCCCCGGGGAGCCCGAGCTGCCGCCGATACGCTCCGCCATGCTTTTTCCGACTTCATTCCTCTCTAAATATTTTGTCAATGCCGACTCGATTTTTCCCTTTCATCCGTGAGATGGTGGTTTTAATTCCCGAAGAAGCTGGTGCTCCGTCTGCTTCCAATTTGTTGTTTAATTTTTATTTTTATTTTCCTTACACTGTAGTTTGAGTGTGGCCCACACTGTCGCAGGGACGTGGAACCCCACACCGACCCGCTGCCCCGGCAGAGCAGCGCCACCTCTGTCTGCAGGCTCACCGGGAGCCACGGGATCCACCGACGGGCAGGGCCACGCACGGCCGGGGTGGCAGCAGGGCCTCGGCCCAGCAGGCATGTTGGTGGCCGGGGTTCCCCCCACCATCCCTCAGCCCCACGGAGAGGGGAAGGGAGACGAGGCTTTGCTTAGGGCAGGGCTGCCGTGTGCTGACGTCTGTGTGCCCAGGGCTGCCGTGTGCTGACGTCTGTGTGCCCAGGGCTGCTACGAGCTGACCGTCTGTGTGCCCAGGGCTGCCGTGTGCTGACATCTGGTGTGCTGACCGTCTGTGTCCCCCTGGGCTGCCGTGTGCTGACCGTCTGTGTGCCCAGGGCTGCTGGTGTGCTGACATCTGTGTGCCCAGGGCTGCTGTGTGCTGACCATCTGGTGTGCTGACCGTCTGTGTCCCCCTGGGCTGCCGTGTGCTGACCGTCTGTGTCCCCCTGGGCTGCCGTGTGCTGACGTCTGTGTGCCCAGGGCTGCCGTGTGCTGACCGTCTGTGTGCACAGGGCTGCTGTGCACAAGCATCAGAACCCCTCTCCCCGGGGGGGCAGGGCCTTGGGAGGTGGCTCGGTCACAGAGGGCCAGACCCTCCCCCCGGGGAGCCCGTTCTGCACGGCGGGGCTGGGAGCTGGACCCCTCTCCCCGGCGTCACTTGTGCCTTTCTCAAATGCCCTTTGCCCCCACTCCGAGCCCCGTGAGGCTCCTCCTCCATCCTGCAGGTGGGGTGCCCTGGGGGTGTCGCTTGGTGAAGGCAGAGCCTCAGACCCCCGAGCCGAGCTGAGACCGGTGCCTTCCCCGCCCCGGGACTTCCGGGCACGCAGCTCAGAGCGCTGCTTCTGTTCCTTCTGGCGCTGTTCCCTGTGCCTCTTCCTCACGCACCCCGGCTCCCTCTCGTGCACCACCGTTGCTGCTCACACTGCGCAGCGGCCCCGACTTCTTCATCGTGGGGCTTTGGGGAGCCCTCTGTCTGGCGTCCAACTGTGGACACCGTCTGGCAGTAGCTGAAGCCCTGCTGTGGTGCATCACTGCTTCCGCGCCTTCCGTGTCTCAGCTCAGCTGTGGCTGTCACCCCCACAGCTCCCACGGAGCCCACTTCCCTCCTGGGGCAGCGGTGGGAGGGGGCTGCAGGGAGCCCTCACCGGTGTATTCTCGCCTTCCACAGACGAGAGGGTCAGTGGTCAGCGGAGCTCTGCCCCTCCTCCCACACGCACCTGGCCCCGCGCACTCCTCAGCCACGCGGGAAGCTGCACCCGGACACTGCACCGGGGGACGTCAGATGTCGGCCAGAACCAGCCTCGTCTTGGAGGCAACCCAGCAGCAGGTGCGCTGCCACGCAACAGGAGACGGACGGAGGCAGCTCGCAGCTGTCCTGGGCCCTCTCGTCCCATCTTGCCTCTCCAGAGCCATATGTTCTTTCAGGGCCTCGCGGGACCTCCTGAGACTGGGGGTTTGCAAACAACAGGAGGAGGCTGATGACCCAGACCCAGGCGCGGGCAGGTTCTGCATGTGCTGAGGGCCATGTGGCTCCCTCGGGCCCTCACACGGGCTCTAATCCTATCCAGGATGGCAGAGACCCCGGTCCAGTCACCTAAACCATCACGTGGAACCGGGGGACCCCCAGGCAGCCAGGCGCGAGGCCCCTCACTTCCACCAGCTCTTGCTTCCGTCTCCTGCAGAATCCCTAAACCACACTCTGCCCACACCTCCGGCACTGCCCTGCTTGGTGTTCCGGAATCTCTCCTAGACCCACGTAAATCAGAAATACAGCTCAGCGGGGCCAGCGCTGTGGTGCCCTGGGTAAAGCTGCTGCCTGCGGCACCGGCATCCCACGTGGGCACCAGTTAGTGTCCCAGCTTTCCGCTTTCAGTCCGGCTCCCTGGTGGTCAGGGTAAAAGCAGAGGAAGATGACCCAGGTCTGGGGTCCCTGCCACCCACAGGGGAGACCTAGAAGCTCCTGGCTCTGGTTCAAGCCCCAGCTGCTCCACTTCTGATCCAGCTCTCTGCTATGGCCTGGGAAAGCAGTAGAGGATGGCCCAGTCCTTGGGCCCTGCACCCACGTGAGAGACCCGGAGGAAACTCCTGGCTCCTGGTTTCCACCTGGCCCAGCCCTGGTCATTGCAGCCATCTGGGGAGTGACACAGCAGATGGAAGACTGACCTCCCTCTCTCTTTCTCTGCCTCTTCTCTCTGTGTAACTCTGACTTTCAAATAAATAAATCGTTAAAGAAGAAAAGGAAATCACAGCTCAGCATCCCTTCCCCAGAGCAGCCGGAACCCAGGAGTTTCTCGGTGCCGCAGCAAGCTGAGGCAGGGCGGCTGCTCTCGCCCCTCGTGGGTTACTGAGGACGGGCGTCACAAACTCCACGCCACGACTGGAGAGCTGTCTGGCCCTGTCTGCAGACGGAGAAGTGACAGAGCCCGCTTCCCATGCAGAGAGGTCAGCAGCTCCCAGCCGCAGCCGGTGTGTAGAACGCGGCACTGCAGCCACGCCAGGCCAGCGGGAGGCGAGAGCAGCACTGGGCCCACAGGCTGGCACGGGGGTCACCGTCAGAGGGCCGGGGAGACAGGGACGCCGGCAGTCACAGCAGCGGACTGCACCCCACACGGGCTCTGAGAGCCGGGCCGGGCCCTTCCTTAACCCTCATGGGTAGGTTGTCTGTCCTTTCCTCGGGATGGAGGGTGTCCGAGGGTTCAACTGTGTGAGGTTTCTTCCGGCCCCACCAGGTCACCATGCTGAACGCGTCTGGTGCACACGGCAAAGGGCTCCTGGCGCTGTAAGTGAGGACAAGGCTCGCAGACCCACCCCGTGTTGGGGCTCAAAACCGCCTGGGAGCCAGACAAGAGGAGACGCGTCCCTTCTGACACATGTTCAAGCATCCACTCATCCGAGAGGCAGAGAGAGACAGAGGTCTTCCATCCACCGGTTCACTCCCAAATGCCTGCAGTAACGGCTGGGCCAGGCCAAAGCCAGGATCCTGGACTCCATCAGGGTCTCCCACGTGGGTGGCAGGGGCCCAGGCACTGGGTGCACGTGAGCAGCACGCTGGGGTCAGGAGCAGAGCCAGGACTGGAGCCCAGACACTGATAGGAGCGTGGGCTTCCCGCAGCAGCTTAGCCCGTGCCGAACGCGCACCAACACACTCACCGCGCAGGCCTTAGCCGCGTCTATTGACACCTCTCTAATCAGCACCCCGCAGCCCGTCCCTGGACAGCACTGCAGTCACGAAGGCTCCAGAGGCCTGAGGAATGAGCCACACACACATGTGTAAGTCCACACGCATGTGTGCACACACGAACACTCACATACCCCGCACACATGTGTGCGTGCCCACACACATGAACACCCACAGGGGCACACATGTATGCACACCCACACACGTGCACACCCATTCATGCCGTGCTGCTCATCACAGTCCCCACCACCTCCCCAGGCTGGAGTGAGCAGGTCCTCCAGCCTGGCCAATCCCAGAACTCCATGGCTTTGTGCAGTGCTTGGCCCAGGGCTAGTCACGTGACTAGGCAGGGCCAATCAGGGTCCTGCCCCAGGGTCAGGTGGATGAGTGGCTGGAGAGAGGGCGCTCACGTGAGCTTGGGCTGCTCATGGCCTCTTCTTGACCCGGGACCACCCAAGGTGAATCACCCATGGCTGGGGCAGAAAGGGGGGGGACGCTGCTCCCCAGGGCCCACCCCAAATGCGCCCCCTTCTCTGCCTGGTCTGAGTTGTCACAGGCAACCAGGACGTCAAGCAACCAGTGCTCCTGGCTGGAGGCCCTTCCAGGGTGCGCCCAGGGGGACCTGCCACGTCTCCAAGCACCCTGGCCACTTGCGTGTGCGGCGTGGCTCAGCACTGGACGGTGCCTCAGGTTCCTGATTCTCATGGAAAATTCCAACCAGCGGCAACCAGGCAAGAGCCGCGCCAGTGGGGGGCAGGGAGCCGGGGGGCCGCAGGTTATTGATAAAATCCTGAAAGCCCTTGGCTCTGTGCTTCAAACAAGTGCCGGACCGACATCTACGAGCGTCTTTGAACTGCTCGTAAAGCGCTGATTAATGTGACGTTTCACTTGCCCACCAGGACATCAGCACGGCCTCAGATCTGCTCGGAGCGCACGCTGCCGGGGCCCTCGCCCCATCAATCAGAGATGAAACCGGGATCGCCCGCGGGGAGGCCAGGACGGGCGTCCTGGAGCCCTGCCACAAGCCGGCAGCGGAGCGGCAGGGAAGGGAAGCAGAGCTTCCAGAAGGAACACATTTGTGCAAGCACTTTGATCCGGCTCTGATTTTTATTTGTTTTAGCCACATCCTTCTCACTGCACCACTCAGCTAAAGGTGCTTTAAATTAGATGCAGCTAGGGAGCCCTCGCCCCCCCCCCACACACACACACAGGCCCGTGTCCCCAGTGCGGGCGAGGGCACTGGGCTCGCCACAGCTGGAAGACATTGAGACAGATGAGCAGGCTCGGGCGTCGCGTGCCTAGGGAAGCTCCGGGCCCGGTTCCGGACGAGCCTGCACACGGCGCCTGCTCACCCAGCCCAGCTGGGGCCCGTGGGTGGTGCCGACCCAGCTTGGCCAGATCCGTATCCATCATCACCCAGCCGACGCTCCCTCCCCTTGCTGGCTAGTCCGGGGTGAACGGGGGCCACTCCGGCCCTCGCCGCGCTCTCCCACCTGCGGGAGAGCCGTGGGAACCGAGAAGGCACCCACTGCCCGGAGCCCAGGGCATCCTGGACACAGGAGGAAGATGCCGGGGCCCCTGTGAGGGGAGATCTCCAACGCGCCTCTGACTGCACCGGCCCCCTGCCCTTCCTGCTCCCGGGAGCAGCCGCTTGCTCTGGATCCACTGCACACGGGCCCTCACCGGCCCCCCAGTGCCACCCGCACCTGCCGGCCCCACGCTGCCAGGCGCAGCCATGGCGACCTCACAGCCGGCACGACTCCCAACACGGCCGGTGCCTCCTCGCCCAGGACTTTGGAGCAAATCCGTGGGTCACAGCTGACAGAAAGACACTGTGAACATAGTCAGGATGCTTCAAAAAATTGTGAAAAAAATGGAATTAAAAGATAACTTGAGATTGATGCACAGACTTCGTCGTGGGTTTAAATCCAGGCGTAACACGCATTTCCCGTGTTCGGGAAAAGCCGCCGCGCTGGCAAACGCCGCGTGTTGCCCTGCGATTCCCTTCGCTCCACCACGTCCCCCTAACTCCTAGAATCTTCCAGGTCTCGCTACAGTTCCCTCTCGGCTTCTCAGATCAAATCTGCTCATGTACACAGCCCAGGAATCACCACTGCAGCTGGCATGTTTATTTTCTTTTTAAGATTTATTTATTTTGGGGCTGGTGCTGTGGCGCAGCAGGTTAACGCCCTGGCCTGAAGCGCTAGCATCCCATATGGGCGCCAGTTCAAAACCCGGCTGCTCCTCTCCCCATCCAGCTCTCTGCTGTGGCCTGGGAAAGCAGTAGAGGATGGCCCAAGTGCTTGGACCCTGCACCAGTATGGGAGACCAGAGGAAGCTCCTGGCTCCTGGCTTTGGATCGACACAGCCCCAGCTGTTGCGGGCCATCTGGGGAGTGAACCAGCAGATAGAAGACCTCTCTCTCTCTCTCTCTCTCTCTCTCTCTCTCTCTCTGTCTCTCTGTCTCTTCTCTCTGTGTAACTCTGACTTTCAAATAAATAAGTATTTTAAAAGAAAAGATTTATTTATTTGAAAGGCAGATCCACGGGGGCGGGGGGAGGGCGGGACAGAGATCTTCCACCTACAGTTCTCTCCCCAAATGGCTGCACAGGCCCAGGGCTGAGCCAGGCTGAAGCCAGGAGCCAGGAGCTTTATCCAGGTCTCCCACCCACGTGGGTGCAGGGGCCCAAGCACTTGGGGCATCCTCCACTGCTTCCCTTGTGTGTCAGCAGGGAGCTGGATTGGAAGTGGAGCAGCGGGGACCTGAACCGGTGTCCATGCGGGGAATGCCGGCACTGCAGTAGCTGAACCTGGAGGCCACAGCGCAGCCCCTCCCCCTCCTGACGCCTCAGACATGGCTGGAGTCGGTGGCTCTGTGAGCAGGGCTTGTAACCCTGAGCCCACGCGGCCCCGCCCCCTCGCCGTGCAGTGGGGTTCCTTGTCGGCTCTGCCCCCACGCTTTGGGTGGGGTGACAACCAAGTGTGACCCCCTGCTGCACTCTTCCCACCCCAGACGCAGGGTCCCCATCACCCTGGGTCCCTCCCTGCCGTCCAGGTGGGGCACAGCCCTGCTGACCCTGGCGGAGGTAAACCTGTGCCTGGTGAGTCTGACGGCCCCGCTGGTTCTCACGGGATCCTCAGGGCAACCATGTCTGTCCTCCCCTCCCTACAGACTCAGAAACACCCGCCCCGTCCTCCTGGGGCTTCTCACTCTCACGCCAAAGCCTTGGTCCAGCTGGGCCTCCCCGCGGGTGCGCCGTGGCAAAGACGAGACTTCCCCGTGGACGCCAGCGGTGGAACCGCTGACAGTGACGCCCCCACTCCTGCACACCACAGCCCCACCCCCGATGGCGGCACTGCATGGCGCTGGGGCGTGGCTGTCCACACCAGGTTTGGGGGACTCACCCAGCCTGGTAATGCAGGATGCTCGGGCCGTGCCTACTGTGCGCCGTCACCTGTCGCGGAGGGAGGGGCCCCCTTGTCGGGAAGCTCTCACGAGGGGGGCTGGCACCTGCATGACCCACGGCTTCCCTGAGGAAAGGCAACTGAGCACAAACGAAGCCCCCGCCCTTGGGTGGGAGCCCCTCCGTCCAGCACCCTCGGGCTCGGATTCGGAATCAGAGGCCAGGACGGCCCGAGACTGTGCAGTGCAACTGGGTCTGGCCCACCCGCTCCCCGGCATCTTCCAGAACCTGACTGGGTCTCGGGGAGTGCCCGAGGCCGCCCGGCCCCTCCTCAGGCCGCAGCCCTTCTGATGAGAGCAGAACCACAGATGCACAAGGCCACGGGAAACGCCGGCAACACAGGGCGTAACTCTGACACGCGTGTTCCTCGTGGCTGCTTTCACTCAAGGGGCAGGCAGAGAGACAGAGGGAAAGCGCTCGCTTCTGCCGGCTCTCTCCCAATACCCACAGCAGCCAGGGCTGGGCCTGGCCGAAGCCAGGAGCCAGAAACGCCACCTGGGTCTCCCGTGTGGTGGCAGGGACCCTGCCGCTTCCTGGGTTCTTGTTAGCAGGAAGGCAGATCGGAGGCAGAGGCAGGACTCAAACCCAAGCCCTGGAAGGTGGGACACAGGTGCCTAACAACCCTGCCCCCGATACAACGTCTCACTTCTGAAAGAATCTCCTGGCTTCCGAATCCACTTGACTTCCAGCTCCCAACCGCAGACTGCATGGTCTCGGTCTGCTGCCACAGACCCCACAACAGCAGGACACGCAGGTGCTTCTGCGGCACTGAACTCCGAGGATGGCGGCGCGGGGACCGCAGAGGCTGCAGGTGGACGGCGAGAGGCCGGTGCCGAGGCCAGCCTGCCACGAGAGGCCCCAGGGTGGCCCAGGCTCGCAGTCTCCCCAGAGACGCCACCCACCTGGCGTCGGGAGCACGGGACCCCTGGGCCCACCTGGGGGCTGTCGCTCAGTAAGTGGCACCGGCCACGCTGGCGTCAGCTGCTGCCATTAGCCAGCTTTCCTCTCGGTCCGTGTTAGTCGGGGTCTCGGTGCTGGGGACGCGTGGGCAAGAAGCAGGAGGCCTCTCCCTGGCCCCGCTGCCCGCGACCTCGGCATGGCCTGGGACCCGGGTGCCCCCTTGCTGAGTCGACTCAGCCCTGGCCTCCGTGACCTCACCGCGAGGGTCCCCAAACGCCCCAGCCCCGGGCACACACGAGCACAGGAGGTTTCCTTCTGTGAAGCCCTCCCCTGAGCCCAGGGCCTCTGACCCCTGCCTGGGGCGAACCTGCACCACACCCTGGCCCAGGAGGGTCCCCCGCCACACACTCGGGTGCACAGGCGTCCACACACGGCACCCACCAGGCTCCCACAGCCCTGCCACGGCTCCCCACTAACCCCAGCGTGGGCACTGGGTGGTGCAGGTGACAAGGAGGACAGGGGCCTGCGGAGGCCCCCGCGGGGGACGGTGCCACCTCCCACCCCAGCAGGCCCAGGCCCCCGAGGGTGGGAGCGGCAGAGCAGGCCTTCCGACTCTGCATGCAGACCCCCGCCCGCCGCTCCCGCCTCCCCTGCCCCCGCAGCTATTAAAGCCTTCTGGACTCCAGACGCAGGGTCCGCAAGCCATTTCCCTCCTGCCGCCTTGATCTTCTGCCGCTTTGGAAGAAGCGGAGAAACAAAGAGATCTGGTGCCGCTGCTTAACAGCGCGGCTGGCTCTGCGCGCGGCCGTCCCTGCCCAGCCATCCCTTTGATGGGAGGCAGCAGCGCTTCCCCGACCTCCTCTCCCTCCTCCGAGACCTGCTCAGCAGCGCCCCCTCCTGGCCCCGCGGGCGAGCGGCTCGGCGCCCTGTGCCCGCATTCTCTAGGGTTAACCTTGCAAGCCCTGGCTTCCGCCAAGCCCTCCGGCCTGTGCCCTGCCGCCCGCCACCCACCCAGGCTGACCGGGAGCAGCACTGCGTGAGGAGTCCCCGGGCCTTGCTCCAGGGGTGTGCACGCTGCAGGCAGGCAGGGCCCCTGCTGGCCTTGCTGGCTGCTAGACACGGCAGTGCCCAGTCGAGGACACAGCCCGTGCCTGTGGGGAGGTGGAGATCCCAGAGACCCTGGACGGTCCCTCATTCATTCATTCATGCTCTCGTTGACCCACGCACCCGACAAGCACCCCGAGAGCCCGCTCCCTATCACGGTGACGAGCGTCACTCCAGCCTGCCGCTGTGATTCGTGTCACGGGGGCGGCGACAGAGACCCAGGTCCGAGGCCGTGAGGCCCTGCACCCCGAGGGGCACCTGAGCAGGCGCCGTGTGGGCTGAACCCCGTCCTGAGCCCAGTGGAAGCAGGGAGGTTTCTCAATGAAGGGAAAGGGGGGACCCGACCAGGCAGAGGACGGAACACGAGGAAGGGGGCATTAAGGAGCCCCAGTGGCCGCACCGAACACTGCAGAGGCAGGAAGGAGATGCACGGAGGAGCCCTGGCGCCCGGGAAGGGGGCCTGCTGGGCACAGGTGTCAGACCCTCGGGAGGGTGGCTGGGCTGGAGGCCGTGGGGACTGAGTGACCCCGGGAAGGCTCCACAGCCCCTCCTCCCACTGCAAGGGTCGGGGCAGGCCCGAGGAGAGAGGGTCAGTCTCCCAATGGAGACACTGGCCTCACCGTACTCCCAGCCATGAGCCACACAGGGGGACCCACAGCAACCACCCTTCCACAGGCCTCTGGGCCACATGAGGTGCCGGGCCCCCTGCAGGGTCCAGACGCCGGGCTGGGGAGGGAACGCCCTGGGTAAGGTCCCAGCTCTGCCTCGGCGTCAGCAGCGGCCACGGCATCTCTGAATCTCGTTCACTGCCGAGTCCCGGAGGGTGGGTGCAAGGTCAGCCAGTGTGGAGAGGAATGGTTTGTGCATTGGCAAAGTAACATGGGGACCAAGGCCATCAAGGCTCATTACCCCATCCCCCTCACCACCACCACCACCACCACCACCATCACCATCACCACCACAGCTAACCTCACTGTCACCACCTTCACTGCCCACGCTGCCCTGAAGGCGCCACCGGCCGAGTGGCCTCCTCTTCCCACGCCAGCCATGGACACTGTGTCACGGGAAGCTCTTCGCTTGCTCCTTCGTTTCAGTTGTAACTGATTTTACATTCAGATGCCAAGAAAGTCAACACCCTCCTTCATTCGACATTTCTCCGAGTATTTTTAAGCCAAGTGTTACACGTCCCAAGCTTGTTTCAGACGGCTTTCCTCGACCGCTTCACTCCTTTCTAACCCCTCCTGTGTGAGGAAGGAAGGGAAGAAGGAGGCGGCGATCCGTCCGCTGGTTCACTCCCTGCGTGCCTGAGACTCCAGGGGCTGGGCCGAGGCCTGCGCCGAGAGCCAGGAACACGACGCGGACCTCCCCCGGGGGGCAGGAAACGGTCACTTCAGCCGCCGCCACTGCTGCTCCCAGGGCCTCCATCAGCAGCCAGGGCCAAGACCTGAACCCTGTACTCCCACGTGGCCTGCGGCATCTCAGCCACGGGGCTGCCTGCCTGCCCCACACTGTAAGTGCCACTGTGATCATGAAATCAGCGCATATTCACAGTAGAAAGTCCAGAAAACAGAGCTGAGCCCCCAGAGGAACGCACCCCGTGGAGGTCCCAGGACCCGCGGGATTCCCGCCGCTCCCTACCGCACTTCCACTGCCGCACAGAATAAACACACGTGGCTTCCCAAGCCACAGGACCGGCCTCTCCCTGTGATACACCTGCTAAAATGCCCTGCGCACGTGACCCCTTCCCCCAGACCCCGACCGGGGCCCCTGCTCCCTGCCTTCAGCCACGTCCCACATCCTGGCCCTCGCCTGCCTCTTGGTCCACACCCTGGACATCCCACCTGCTGGCAGGCCTGCGTGCCCGTGCCCCGTCTCCCCCCCAGCCCAGGAGCCCCGGGCCTTCCCCTCCCCTCGCCTTGCCCAGGAGAACCAAGGCCCAGAGAGGGGCGGCCCAGCTCAGAAGTGGGGGCACTCACAGGGCCGGACAGTGGGCCCCTGGGCTGGGCCACACGATGCCAGGCAGGCATCCACCCACCGGCACCTGCCTTCCTGGGGTTAAAGGCAAGGGGAACAGTAACTGCTCACATGGCAGAAGGGGCGTGTGCATGCGTGAACAGAGGAGGAGGTGTGTGCACAGCCCGTGTGAGTAGGATGTGCACACACATGTGCCTATGTGAACATGTGATAGGATGTGTGTACCTGTGTGGGCATGTGAATAGGCACACACACATGTGCCTATGTGAACATGTGATAGGATGTGTGTACCTGTGTGGGCATGTGAGAAGGATAGGCACACACACATGTACCAGGTAAATGTGTGAGGGGATGTGTATGCCTGTGTGTACCCATGTGGACGTGAGTAGGATGCACACACACGTGTGCCTGTGTTTACACCTGTGTAGGAATGAGTAGGATGCACACACACATGTGCACCGTGTGAACACGTTAGTACATACACTTACCCCCTAAGAAGAGGCACCAAAGACTGAACCAAAACCCAGTGGGAAATAACCCAAGAGCCTCCAAGCTCAATGCCACCATCAGCGGTGCAGGTCACAGGGGCCCCTCCGGGAGCAGACCCCGCCCAGAGCCGCGGGGACCCCTGCCTCCCTCCCTCTTGCTGAGGAAGGCCAGGGAGCCTGGAGCACGCGCCGTCACTGAAAACGGCCAGGCGAGGCCCAGGGGAGGGGGTGCTAAGGCCCGAGGGGGTTCCCGATGCTGCGTCACCGAGCCGGGCGTGGTACTGGTGAACCCCAGCTCTGCCCAGGAGGATGGGCGGAGGAGCTCCACTCTGCCTCCCACATGGCGAGTCAGGGCCGCGTGTGGGTCTGCACGTGTGTGCGTGTCTGTGTGGAACGCGCTCCCGCACAGCACACGCTCCGGGAGGCAGATGGGGGCCAGACAAAGCTCAGACCGCAGGAAAGCGTGCTCCCGGCTGACCCCTCGCCACAGCCTCCGGGGGCCGGAGCCCTCCGCAAGGGAGCCGCCCGTTAGCCAGCCAGCGTGTGTGATCCCAAGTGAGCCTCCCGAGCCCAGGAGGGGCCAGGACTCCGTGACAGGCACAGCAGGCCCACGGGGCGCTGAGTCACATCAGTCCTCCCCGAGCCCGACGAGGCGCGAATTCCTGCCCTGTGAGTCTCGGCTGCCACAGCCGGCTGCGGGCGGACGGACGCTCAGGCAAAGCCAGAGCTGTGATGAGCAAGAATCGGCACCATCTGGGCCAACAGCGCAGCTGCCGCGAGCTGCAGGAACTCCGGGGCTGGGCAGGGCCTGCGCCCCCTGGGCTGGTGAAAGACAGGGAAACGGCAGAGCAACGCGCTTCCCGGGACATGGGGCAGAGAGGGGCAGGATGCAGTGCCCTGGGCGGGAGAGGGAGGCAGCCCGGGGCCGACGGGCAGTCACAGGACACACGCCGGGGCTTCTGGTCTCCGGCTCGGGGCCGATGGAAAACTCACTCTGGCTCCAAGGTGGCTCCACAGAAGACGTTCAGCGTCTTAACCTGCATAGACGTTCAGGCCAACACACTCGGTGAGATCAACTCCAGACAGAAGTCCCACATCTCAAGCAAAGGATCCGCCAAGCAGCGGTTCACCAGCTGCCCTGCAGTGTGTCACACGCAAGTCGCTGCGCCGAGCTGGCCCTGTGTGCGCATCACCCACCTCACTGGTAAACTGCATTCAGCCATACGGTCCATGCTGCAGATGAGGGAACTCTAGCCCAGAGGACTCTGTTGATAATTATAACAATAAACATAAACGGGACAAATCCATTGCTCTCACTTCCCATTGCTGTATTTACAAACCACCCCATAACTGAGGGTGCAGAGGTCATCGCATGACGCTCGCGCTAACGCAGGTCAGGAGTCAGGCATGGGGAGGGAAGCTCAACTCTGTGCTCCACCACCAGCCGCCTCACTGGCCCCAAACAGCAGGAGGCACAATGGCAGCCATGCGTGGGGGCCACCATTCTTCCCCACACGGCACCTCCTGGGGCCATAATTACACAGACCACCCAAGATGGGACGGCTGGGATGGCCAGCGGCGTTCAGCACTCCCGTCTGCCCCAGCAGCGTCTCCACCTGGCTACCTTGGGCTCCCTGGTAGCACTGAGGTCTCAGCACGGCTGACTTCTCACATGGGTGCTGCTGCCCCGCCCCCTTCCAAGCAAGCACAGGAAAAACCTGCTTGGCTGCTGCCAGCACAGCCCTGGGAGTCAGGCATCCCCACATCCCCGCGTCGTCACCCCAGACAGGCAACAGCCTCCCTGGACTGAAGGGAGACAGTCAGACACCAACTCTCGGAAAGGGGAGTAGCTAAGAAGCTGCGGCCACGCGGAACCCACCACCCCTACCTTTAGCAAAAGAAAGTCACTCAGATCAGGACGCCGTACAACCTCGGGCTGCGAGCTAAATCACGGCCGGCGCCGCGGCTCAACAGGCTAATCCTCCGCCTGCGGCACGGGCACACCGGGTTCTAGTCCCGGTCGGGGCGCCAGATTCTGTCCCGGTTGCCCCTCTTCCAGGCCAGCTCTCTGCTGTGGCCCAGGAGTGCAGTGGAGGATGGCCCAGGTGCTTGGGCCCTGCACCCCATGGGAGACCAGGAGAAGCACCTGGCTCCCGGCTTTGGAACGGTGCAGCACCGGCTGTAGTGGCCATTTGGGGGATGAACCAACGGCAAAGGAAGTTCTTTCTCTTTGTCTCTCTCACTGTCTAACTCTGCCTGTCAACAATAAAATAAAAAATAAAAATGAAATCATACACTGATCAGGCACTCCTACGTAACCAGTGGGCCAAAGAAGTTACAGGGAAATAAAAAATAATTTGAGATGAATGAACAGAAATCCACACAGCAGAACTTATGGGGTGGGGGCCAGCACTGTGGCATAGTGCGTAAAGCCACTGCCTGCAGTGCCGGCATCCCACATGGTTGCCGGTTCGAGTCCTGGCTGCTCCATTTCTGATCCAGCTCTCTGCTGTTCCCTGGGAAAGCAGTAGAAGATGGCCCAAGTCCTTGGGCCCCTGCACCCATGTAGGAGACCCAGAAGAAGCTCCTGGCTCCGGATCAGCACAGCTCCGGCCATGGTGGCCAATTGGGGAGTGAACCAGCCAATGGAAGACCCCTCCCTCTCCCTCTCCCTCTCCCTCTCCCTCTCCCTCTCCCTCTCCCTCTCCCTCTCCGTCTCCCTCTCCGTCTCCCTCTCTGTCTCCTTCGCTCTCTCTCTCTCTGTAACTTTGACTTTCAAATAAATAAATATTTTTTTTAAAAAAAAGGACTTATGGGATGCTGATGAAAATAACTTAGAGGAACATTCATACTACAGATGTCTACGTCACAAGAGGAGGAGGGTTGCATATCAATAACCCTGTCTCTCACCTTGAAACCCTGGGGACAAAGAGCAGGTGAAGCCTAAATCAAGGGAATAATGCAGACCAGAACAGAAAGTACTGAAGAGAGAACAGAAAGAGACAAAACTGACGAAATGGAAATTCAGTTCTTTGAAAAATCAGCAAGACTGACAATCCCTTAGCTATGATGGCCGTTAGCTGAATATGAAGGAATACAAACCATTACAAAGGAATTCTACGAATGACTGCACGCCCATACATCACGGAACTTAGACAAAGTTGTCAGCTCCCTGGGAAGACAAACGGCCAGCTGTCCCGGGAAGGCTCTGAACAGACCTACAGCACGCAGTCTGGGTGGTGACCAGGAAACACCCGAGCAGAGGGTGCTCGGCAGAGTTAAGGCACCGCCGGGACAGCTGCACCCAGTCAGGGTGCCGGGGCACACGTCTGCCTCCCCGCTGGTGCACCCGGAGGCTCCAGGCCAGTCCCTGCCACCCACGCCGAGGCCCGGCTCGATCTCTGGCATCAGCTTCCTGACGGCAGTTGGGGGGTGAACCCGCAGAGGGAAGATGTCTCCCCTTCCCCCCTCCTCTCTCCCTCCCCCTCCTCCTCCCCTCCCCTCCCTCCCTCCCTCCCTCTCTATCCCCTTTCCTCTGTAGGTCTTTGTAGTACATTAAAAAATAAATAATTTAACCAGCTTGCATTCCCACCAGCAGTCGGTTAGTGTCCCTTTT
>CM027399.1:162836574-162850495 GCA_015711505.1 Sylvilagus bachmani | reverse complement strand
ACAGTCCTCCTCCTCCTCTCCCCACAGTCGTCCTCCTCCTCTCCCCACAGTCCTCCTCCTCTCCCCCACAGTCCTCCTCCTCCTCTCCCCACAGTCCTCCTCCTCCTCTCCCGACAGTCCTCCTCCTTCACCGTGTATGGGAGAGCCAAGGTCTGAGTTCTGTATTCCTTAATGACACCTTTTATTTTGCGGTAAGTAAAGAAAAGATACAAAGTTTTGTTTTGTTTTGTTTTCAGTACCTAGACTCCCTCCCAAAGAAATCAGGAAGATCAAACACACAAAGACAGACAGGCAAGAGAGCTTCCAGAATCTTCTGTGCCGACCCCCATGGCAGAAGGGAGGGGCCCAGGAGGGCTGGGAGGGTGCAGCCCCAGGACTCCACCCCGGTGAGGCCCCCTGAGGGTCCCCCGGGTGCAGCCTCCCCATTCAGCTAAACCACACAGGAGACACTGGCAAGGCCCCGCCCCGCTGAGACCCCCAGAGCTGCTGCGTGTCTGAGATCGAGTGGGGGGCCCAGCGCCAGCCCCACCCCTCCCTCGCGTGGACCCTGGGCTACTACCCAAACCGCGTTTCCCATCTGAACCGGGGACGAGGGCCCCTCCCGGGAGGGCTGAGGCAGTGCCCTGCTGTTCCAGGAGGAACAGCCATCGCCGTGGGTCTGCGGAGGACACCGGGCAGGGCACACCTGTGGGGAGAGAAAACCGCCCTAGAATGGCGTCGCCAGGGATGGCAGCGTGAACTCGGCATCTAATGCACTGCCCCACGCGCCCAGGGCAGACGGCGGCAAAGGCTCCCGTAGGGACACAGATCCGCGTGGACACGTGGTGCTCACAGCACATCCCAGGGAGCCGAGTCCTCCGCTGGGAGTCCGGAGGGCCACAAGGAAGCCACGGCCCCCAGGAATGGGCAGGAGGGCCGTGGACTGAGGGGGCCATGAGTCTTCGTGAGCCATCAGCTCTCTCTGCCCCTGCCCCTGCCCAGCCGAAGGGCAGAAGTCTCGTCCCCTGGACCGAGGGCAGTGGAGGGGAAGCAGGTGCCACGCTGCCGCGGTGGGAGGGGGCCGAGCCCCACATCTGCAGCCCCAGCGGGCTCAGGCCAGAATCTCCCCTGCAGGCAGGAGCCTGGCTTCACAGCCCCAAAGAAAGGCCTGGGGGCACCGCTGCCCAGGAGTGACCGCACACCAGGCCAGAGCCCCTGACCCTCGGACCACTGACGCCGCCGCACCCCCACCAGGGGCCGCCGGCACCTCCCAAAAGGCGGCTTTGACGTCGCGTGGCTCAGTCACTCGCTCGGCTGCTGATCAGCAAGCGCTTGCTTATACTTCAAAAAAGAAGAAAACCCAGAGCCGCTCACCTGGACCTCCATCTCCCTGGCGTCCTGTGTTTCTCATTTGGCACCTGCACCCCTGGAGGCAGGGGCTGGGCTGGGGAGGGCGTGTGCGCCCCAAATCCCAAGTAGGACTGAGTGGCGTGCAGCCAGGCTCCCCGCTCCGCACCTCCTCCAAGCTCGCGCCGGCTCACTTCCTCCTCCGTGGAACCCCCCGGGGCCAGCTGCGTTAGCTCCCACCGCCGCCTTCACAACCCAGCACAGGTGTAGCCGGCAGCCCACACCTGCGGTGCTGCAGCTGGGCTCGGGCTCCAAACTCGGCCTCACGGCGCTGAAAAAGCACCTGCAGGCTAAAGCCTGCTGTGGGCTCGAGGTCTGGGTCCCCTCAGGGAGATGACCGCCCCTCTCCCGTGGGAGCCCCATCCTCACTGCGACAGCCGCTCGGGACTCAACGCACAGGTGTCATCTGGGAACCAGACAGGGGGCCCTCGCCAGACACGGAACCTGCCAGGGACCTGAGCCCGCACTCCCTACCCGCTAGCACTGCCAGCAATAGCTTTCCGGTGTGGTTTCCTGTTACAGGACACAGAGGGAGCTGGGGAAGGGGGGTGTGGACAGAGAGAGAGGGAGGAGGAGAGAGAGGGAGGAGGAGAGAGAGAGAGGGAGGAGAAGAGAGAGAGGGAGGAGGAGAAGAGAGAGAGAGGGAGGAGGAGAGAGAGGGAGGAGGAGAGAGAGAGAGGGAGAGAGAGAGGGAGGAGAAGAGAGGGGAAGGAGGAGAAGAGAGAGGGAGGGAGGAGGAGAGAGAGGGAGGAGGAGAAGAGAGAGAGAGGAGGAGGAGAGAGAAGGAGGAGGGGGAGGAGAAGAGAGGGGGGGGGGAGAGAGAATCTTCCCTCCACCATTCACTCCCAAGCAGCCAGGGCTGGACCAAGCTGAAGCCGGGAGCTGCAAATCCCTTGGAGGCCCCAGGCGGTGGCAGGGACCCGGCACCTGACCCGGCACCGGACCCGGCACCGGACCCGGCACCGGACCCGGCACCTGACCTGGCACCTGCTGCGTCCCAGCGTGAATGCTGGCAGGCGGCTGGAGCTGGCGTGAAGCTGGATCTCAAGCACTCTGGTGCGGGATGCTGGTGCCCCACGCAGTGCTCACCCCCAAAATTTCTGTTCTAATACACCCCCCAGTGTATGGCGTTCTGTGAAAGCTGCCCCAACAGGCTACGACTCCCCACCCCGAATGCCAGAGGCAGCATGGGCGGGTTCCGGGGAGCAGGAGGTGGGCCTGGCACGGTGCAACAGGGCGGCTTGGGGAGCAGACCCGGAGGACAGAGCCACGAGGAGCCCCAGGCAGCCAGAGGTGGGACAGGCACCGTGGATCCCTGACCCGGAGCCGGGCGCGAGCAGATGCGTGTTGGGAGGCGGTCCGCCACAGCAGCCACACATCGATGCAGGGGCCGTGGGACAGGAAAATGAGGCTGGGCAGCAGGGGCCCGGGAGAGGCGCCTGGGGGTCCCTCGGGGCACAGAGCAGGGCTGGGTCTCCGAGGGGGCACACAGGCGTCTGGGCGGCTGGCTCCTGGAAGCATGCGTGCCCTCACCTGGCCAGGCACAGGGAGCTGCGGGACACACGCTGAGCGCAGCTGTGGCCAACTCCGCCTGGCCCGCTTCTCTCCCAGGTGGCCAAGGCTGCAGGTGACCAGTAAATCCAGAGCCACAAAGCCGAGGGCTCTCATGCCTACAAGAATTCCTCAGAAAAGCAAAATGCCTGGAAATCCCTGCAGTCGTGCTGGCTCGGCGGGGGGACACCTTCCGGAAGATTCTCCCAGTGTTGTCACAGGCGCTCGAGGAACTCGGCCTGGGTCGCCCACAGGAGGGAGAATTACGACTTGTGACTCTGAAAGGCGAGAGGCGGCCGGCACCCCGCCCCCGGGGGGTTCAGGGTGAAGTCCGACTCGGTGATTTAGAAGGTAAAACATTGGCCTTGTGTCTTTCCACACCTTCCCCTCCCCCGGTTCCTGGCTGCCACAGCTCCGCCCTGCCTGTCAACAGGGCTCGGGGGCCTCCTGTCTGCAGGTTAGAGCCCCGGGCCCCGCGCCCCACGCCCCTCCTCGGGCTGGGCTGGCCGCCATCCACAGTGCCTGCATTGTGCAGCCCGCCCAGCGGGCCCCGGGCCAGGCGCACCCCAGCTCTCGCGTATTTCTCAAACCCGCCCATTCACGGGCTCGTTTGGTAGCTTCGGCCGATGATGTACTATATTGAGTCTGAACGGACTGAAAGGCAAACCCAGTTTTGCAGCACGAAGGCTGGCGGGCTCCCGCCTGGGGAACAGGTGTTTCCCCTGCAGCATCCGCTCCGGGGCGCTCTCCTCCAGGACGGCGAGGTGCGCGCCAGGCACCCTCTGTAAGCTGCTGTGTGATGGAGGCAGGTTCCCCGGGACAGGCCAGCCGGTACGGGAGGCCCGTGTCCCCTGCACTGTCGGCCTCTGTGGCCACGGCATCCTCAGCCCTACCACAGGCGACCGGCAGAGCAACGCCATGGTCTGTGCACCACGCCAGAGTCCACGCCAGCCGCAGGGCTAGCCTGGGGCCTCACTCCACGGTCTTGCACCACACCAGAGTCCACGCCAGCTGCAGGGCTAGCCTGGGGCCTCACTCCACGGTCTTGCACCACGCCAGAGTCCACGCCAGCTGCAGGGCTAGCCTGGGGCCTCACTCCACGGTCTGTGCACCACGCCAGAGTCCACGCCAGCCGCAGGGCTAGCCTGGGGCCTCACACCACTGTCTGTGCACCACGCCAGAGTCCACACCAGCTGCAGGGCTAGCCTGGGGCCTCACTCCACGGTCTATGCACCATGCCAGTCTACACTAGCCACAGGCCAGCCTGGGGCCTCAGTGGTGCCCCCTGCAGGTCTGTGTTTGAGATTGCACAGTCACTCCAGGGCCTGGGTTCCGTCAGGCAGCGTCCACTCCTCAGCCCCAGGCCCCGCCACCTGATGGCCACACAGCGCCCCACGCTCAGCAGGGGCTCAGGGACAATCGTTCTCTTTGCATTCATGTTTGGTAAATAAATCCAGCGGTTACTTAGTACACTCCGTCTCCCAGCCTCCCTGCCTCACCCAGCCCCTGTGCACGAGGCCTGAGGTCGGGGAGCCGTCCAGGTGGGCAGGGGGCACGCACCGTGGCTCCGTGGGCGGTCCCAGCTCCTGGCCCAGGTCCCCAAGCACTAGCCCTACCCAGCTCCCGGCACCTCAATGACCACCGACCACCGTGCTGACCACCAGCTCAGTCCCTGTGCCCAGAAAGCCCCACAGGCACCCAGGCCCAGCCCTGACCCTAAACACTGGGACTGGGCAAGGGAGCCAGGAAGGCTTTGTGGGACCCTCCCCAGTAAGTCCACAAGGCTCTCCCCTTCCTTCCCTGGGCCACACAGCACCGCGCTCACCCCTGGGTGGCACTCGCTGTGATAAAATGCTGCACGCTGAAATCACTCGTAACCGGGCACCAGGGGACCAGAGCCAAGGGGGCTGAAGCCAGGCTCTGCCAGGCCTGCCACGGGGCCACGGGACCACGGGGCGTGTCCTCACCTCTCCAGGCCGGGAGATGAGCACGTGAAGCCCAGGCCCAGCCGACATCAGGCACGTGACCTGCGCCCCTCTGCAGTCTGTGGGCACCTGCACACACACATTCACACACGGCATATACACACACACGCACGCACACCCTCCCAGCAAGCACAACCCACAGCTGTTTTCCTTCCGAACCCCAACCCAGGGCCTTGCGGTCACGGACAAGAAAGGCTTCTTGGGGCCAGCGCTGTGGCGTAGCGGGTAAAGCCGCTGTCTGCAGTGCCGGCATCCCATGTGGGCACCACTTCAAGTCCTGGCTGCTCCACTTCCGATCGGGCTCTCTGCTGTGGCCTGGGAAAGCAGTGGAGGATGGCCCAAGTCCTTGGGCCCCTGCACCCGTGTGGGAGACCTGGAGGAAGCTCCTGGCTCCTGGCTTCAGATAGGCGTAGCTCTGCCCATTGTGGCCATGTGGGGAGTGAACCAGCAGATAGAAGACCTCTCTCTCTCTCTCTCTCTGCCTCTGTTTCTCTGTAATTCTGCCTTTCAAATCAATAAATAAATCTTTAGAAAAAAAAAAAAGAAAGGAAGGCTGCCTGTTAGCCCCATGCTCGAGCCGGGATGAGGCCGGGAGCCGTGGCGGGGCGGGGGCTCCGCAGCCCCCAGGACTGAGCGTGTGGTCAGGAACTGCAGTGGGAGTGTCCGAAGGAGTGAGCAAGCGAATGGCCCGGTGTCCGCACGACCCAGAGGCCGCAGCTGCCCCCGGAGCCCCTCTGAGGGTCCCGAGGCCACCTCTGACCTCGAGAGGCGGCGTCACTGGGGGGTGGTGACAGTGTCCATCCTGGGCATGGGTGGGGTCACTTCTGCGGGCCTAGATGGCCCTCCCCCTGAAGCTTAAACATGAGGGAGCTCAGGCCTGGGTCATCTCACTGTCACCTGTGCGGTCCAAGTGGAGGAAGAGTGTGGTACCTCCGGGCAGGGCCGCCCGTGTGCCTCGGGGGCCCGTCACTCACGCCGGCTCTGAGGCTCAGGCTGCCCGCAGTCAAGCCCACGTGCTGGACGTCCCTGGCCTGAGCCCAGCTCGCACGCCCGGGGGGCGTGGCCGAGGACAAGGACAGTACCCTGGGAGTTCCTGGCCTCCCTGGGCCAGAGGGAAAGGACTCGCTTCAGAGGAACCCACGTGAGCGCCACAGGCTCTCCTGAGGTTTGTTTGCTGTGACGGGCGCCGCACTGACACGCATGTTCACGCGAGGTCAGGGCTCCCAGAGCGCCCCCCATGGGGGCAGCCACACGCCATGGGGCCCTTGTGTGGCAGCTGCTGTGCCTGGGCTTGGGCAGGGAGAAGGCGCTGGCCGGGGGGGGGGGGTCATTCCCTCGCCCACACCCGTGACTGCCCGGAGGCCGGGTTTACTTTGACTTCTGGGCCTTCCCACCCTATGGGGGGCTGGGCCACATCCCCCCAGCCCTCCATCCCCGCTGCTCACAAAACACAAGGGGTCCATTCACTGCGCCCCAGGAGCCCCTGCAGGATGGAGCACCCCCTCCCCCAAGGTGAACTCCCCGGGGCTGGGGCGGGGTCCTCATCCTCTTGCCCACCTCCTACAGTCACAGAAATCCTGCTCCCCAGGACTGGCCAAGCCCACGGCGTCACAGGGGCAGGCGGCGAGGTCCCGGCTGTGCTGGCCGTGTCATCGGGCCTTAAGGTGAGAAAGGAGGACACAGGGACTGTGCGACTGCCTGGGGAGGTCTGGCTGCAGCCGGAGCGAGAGGCGGCCCAGCAGACTCAGGGCGGCGCTGCTCCTGGTCTTGGCAAACTTCACGGGCACGTGAGGGACACACAGAAGCGTCCAGCTCCTTCCTCTGGGGTGCAGAGGAGTCCCCAACATCCCACCCGATCCCACGTCCACACGGACCCCCAGCCAGCCCCTCACTGCTCCGACGGCTCTGGGGGGGGCCCGTTTCTTCCCAGGCTGTGCTCCCCGGAGCCACCGAGACTGTCCACACCCCAGCCAGGCCCCCAGAGCTTCTAATGGAAGAGGAGTCGCTGGCCCCTCCCCCCAGAGGCGGCTGGGCCAGGAGGAGGGGTCCTCCCAGCAGCACGCGCCCAAGGAGGACCCTGCCCCCTTCCTGGAACCATCAGACACCCCTGCCCCGGCCCAGGCCCCTCACCCGAGACCTGCACTGCAATCCGGGGCTGCACAGCACACGAGGTGAGGATCCCGTAACTGCAGGTGTCCAGGGCACGGCGGGTGCCAAAGACTCGGTCTGTGTCCCCACCATTTTATACCGACCGTGGGCCGAAGTCACATTTTTAATCAAGTGGACTGAAGGAGGACATTCAAACGAACGCCACCATTCCTTGTGCTGTGTCAGCACGCACAGGTGCTGTGCAGGGTCTGAGCCCACCCGTACAGGATGGACTGGGCACGAGGAAAGGTGAGTGCGCCACTCGCCCGCTCCCCAGCCTCCCGATCCCGGAGACAATCAGACGCAGTGGGGAGCCAAGTCTAGCAAGGACTCCTTTATTCCATGCAAAAACCGAACCTTTTATAGCACAAAACTGCAGAGTCATTGGGGCAGGGCTAAGGACCAACCAATCACTTAAAGGGTCACTTTACGGGGGGATTTCTATAGGACTAGCCATATGTCTATACACTTGTTACTAGTCTTGTTACCTCCCCTGATGTTGCGTAGCCAATTAGCTTTTGAGTTCCGCCCATCTTACTTCCTCTGGGCGCCATCTTCTTTGCCCCTCCTTGGCACCGCCCGGTCCGGGTGCCAGAGTCGCCACACCGCACACCCCCACGCACCCCGCGGGGTCACTGTCCGCCATGACGGTGGCTGGGGCCACGTGTGCACACGCCGGGTCCCTCCCTGCGCTGCCATCCCCAGGACACCCGGCCAGCTGGCTCCGCGGGCTCAGCTCCGTGTGGCTCCATTCCACGCAGCTCGGGTGGGGGCACCCGGGGGCAGCTGCACACGCGGAGCCCCTGGGCCTGGCCTAGCCACACCATGGCCGCGCTCATGCCCCACAAGTTGTGAGAAAAGAAGACAGCAGAGCCCTTCATCTCCTGTGCATCTGACACCAGCCTCTCCCCCGACTGCACACGCAGCCCCCAGCCCTGCAGGGACCTGGTCCACGCACCTGACACGGCCCTGGCCTCGGGGGGTCCCCAGCCCCCAGCCCTGCAGGGACCTGGTCCACGCACCTGACACGGCCCTGGCCTCGGGGGGTCCCCAGCCCCCAGCCCTGCAGGGACCTGGTCCATGCACCTGACACGGCCCTGGCCTCGGGGGGTCCCCAGCCCCCAGCCCTGCAGGGACCTGGTCCATGCACCTGACACGGCCCTGGCCTCGGAGGGTCCAGCAGCCTCTGGCTGGGACAGTCCTGCTTTAGCACACGGTGCAGGGGGCGGGCCTTCCTTCGCAGACCACACTTCAAGAAAACTTTCTGTGGAGCAGAGAAAGGGCTCCCACTCACTAGTTCACTTCCCGAAAGCCTGCGACAGCCAGAGTGGGTGAGGCTCGAGCCAGGAGCTGGGAACTCCACCCAGGTCTCCCGCTCCCAATTACTTGGGCCGTCACCCCTGCTTCCCTGGGGGCACACCAGCAGGAAGCCGGAGTCAGTCAGGAGCAAGTGCCAGGCACGGACATGGGCCGAGGGCACCCTAAGGTTTGTCTTAGCCCCCCGCACACACACACCACGCTGGGGCTGACGACAAGGCGCCAGAGGCAGGAGGTGAGCACGGCAGGACGGCGCTGTGTCTGAGTGCACCTGCTCTCCGCAGGTGGGGACACGTGGTCACGGGAGCCTGGGTTCTCCCGGACCCGCCCCAGGCCCCTCCCTCTCCTCCTTCATTGTCACGGGCCATTGCACCTGTCTCTGAGTCCTTCCAGGAAATCATGTGGGTGGTCTTGGAGACCCCAGAGGAGAAGCAGCCCCTCCGGCTGCCCCAGCGTCCCCCCTGCCCCCGTCCCGCAGGCCCCCTTTGCCAGCACGGCCGCCCCCTGCGCACATCCTGGGCCTGCGGGGTCTGGGGAGGCTTAGGAACCACAGACAGAGAACAAGCAATGTTCAGTTACTTTCCTCAAGCCAGCCCCGGTGGGCTTGGGGTGTGGGCTGCAGGCTGGGGGGCAGGACCCAGGCAGGCACGTCCGCTGGGCTGGGAGCTCCTATCTCCTGGAGGGGCCAGGAGAGCGCCCACGGCTGACACAGTTCTGTCCCTTCGTGCCCCAGGAGTTCCGTGTGCACAGACAGGGGTGAGACAGAGATGTCACTCAAAGCAAGTAACTTCTGTCAAGCTGGGAAGGCAGCCCCCCGCCCATCACCCCAAGCTTGGGGTCTCGTTCCGTCCCCATGCACACATCACTCACCCTCCCTTTCACTTCCTCCCGACCCCCGCTGGCCCAGGAGACACACAGGCTAGCCACTGGCATCACAGAACCTTCTAGAGCCCTGGCACCCACCAGTTCCCGGCCTGGCTCCACTGCTGCCTGGGCCCCGCCCCCTTCACGGCATCAGCCTGGGCAGGGGAGTCCCACGTCACGGCCCTTCTTGGAAACGTGAGGACATTTGTGTGGTTTTCCTTTGCAGCAACCAGAGTGGCGGGCTCGGGGGCCAGGCCCTGCCAGTCAGTGGACGCCTGCAGCTGCCCAGTCACCCTGTGTCACCGAAGCCCCGGAGAGGCCCACGGAGCACAGCCTGGGCCAGCAGCCACGTGGGCCGAGGACCAGCAGCCTGGGCCACTCCAGTCCTCCTGTGGAGAGGGGTGGGCAGGGGTCTGGCCTGACGCTTGCCGGAGCAGCATCCGCTCCGGAGCCGATCAGAGGGCGGCCTCTCCCACCTCGGAATGACCCTAAATGCTGCGGGAGAAGGCAGGCTCCATACTCCTCAGGCTGTCAGCCACGCAGGCCGGAGGCGAAGCTCGTAGGAGCGACTTTTGGAACGATGCTGGGATGCGGGGAGGGCGCAGGGCAGGAGGGAGGGCCCCTGGGGGAGCCCACGCCTGTGGAGAGCTGACTCAGGCCACGTCCACAATGACATCATTAAACTCGAACCACAAACCACAGGCCTCGTCCAGTGGCCATCTGTCTACCCTCCCCCTCCCCCGTCATACAGATGGTTCTAGAAAAATCCCAGCACTCAGAGGTCACCTGCATTGCAAGACCCAGTGCCTCTCGAGGTCCCTCGGCCCCAGAACACGGACATCGCCACGTGAGCCAGAGTCCACAGAGCCCTGGACCCCCTGGCCTCCTGCAGGCCACAGGGCTGGAAGCCCAGGCGGGCTGGACAGGGTCTGATCCCTCAGTGGCCACTGGGGCACAAGAAACACTCGAGGAACTGTCACTTCCACGGCGCTGTGCACAGGCAGGCCATCCGGGCACAGCACGGAGGGCGGGCTCAGTGGGAGGAGCAGCCCCGGCCCCTCCGCCATCGCCACCCCGGCTGCCGTCTGCCTGCGGCCGCTCCTTCCCCTTCAAGAAGCGCAGTCGCTGGACCTGTGGCCGCCCCACTCCGGGAAGGTCACTGTCATGGGAACCAGGGTGGCACTCAGCACAGCCTTCGGGGTCCCGGGGGTGGCTGAGGGGAGGGGCAGAGACCCTGGGCAGAGAGGGGCATGCGGGCTCCCGGCCCCAGCATCCACACCGCAGCAGAACCGTGTGCCACACCCACACGCCAAGGCCAGCAGAGCTGTGGCATGCGGCATGTGTGTGCTCACTGTGTGGTAGTGGTCTGTGTGTGCAGTGATGTGTATGATATGTGTGGTGTGTAGTGTGTGTGCTATGTATGCCATGTATATTGCCTGTGGTGTATGTGGAGTATGTTGTATGTGGTGTGTGCTACATGTGGTATGGATGTGTGGCATGTATAATGTCTGGTGTGGAGTGTGTTGTATGTGGTGTGTGCTACATGTGGTATGGATGTGTGGCATGTATATTGTCTGGTGTGCAGTGTGTTGTATGTGGTGTGTGCTGTGTGTAGTGTGTGGTGTGTGCAGTGCATGTTGTGTGTGATGTGTTCTGTATGTTGTATGTGGTGTGTGGTATGTACTCACATGGGGCATACAGTGCGTGCAATGTGTTGCATGTAGTATGGTGTGGTGTGTTGTGTGTGGTATGTGGTGCATGTTTTATGCACTGTGTGCTATATGTGATGTTGCTGTATGTGGTACATGTTGCGTGTGGTGTGTTGTATATAGTGTGTTGTCTGTGCTGTATGTGGTGTGTGATGCATGTTGTGTATACCTGTGTTGCATGTGGTGTGTGTTTTATGTGCTGTATGTGGTGTATGGTATGTGTGCTGCATGTTATGTGTGGTGTGTATCATACATGGTGTGTGTTGTATGTGGTGTGTGCTATATGTGCTGTGTTATGTATTGTTTGTGATGTGCATGTGCTGAATATGGTGTTTGCTGTATGTGGTGCATGTTGTATGTGGTGTGTATTGTGTGTGGTGCATGTTGTATGTGGTGTGTGTGTTGTATGTGATATGTGCTGCATGTTATAAGTGGTGTGTATCATGTGGTGTGTGTTGTATGTAGTGTTGCTGTACATGATGTGTGCTGTGTGTGGTGTGTTGTATGTGGTGTGTGCTGCGTGTAGTGTGTATGTGGTGCATGTTGTCCATGGTGTGTGCTATATGTGGTGTATGTTGTATTGCTGCATGTTGCATGTGGTGTGTATTGTGTGTTCTGCATGTTGTATGTGGTGTGTGTGGTGTATGTTGTATGTGGTACATGTTGTATGTCCTGTATGTGGTGTGTGTTGTGTGTGGTGTGTTGATGCATGCTGTGTGTGTTGTATGTGGTACATGTTGTATGTTGTGGCACATGCGTGTGTGGTGTGTACAGCACGTCTGGGTGTCGGAGCGGGAGGGTCTGAGAGGGACAGCGTCGCCCAGGCTTGGCCACAGGGACCCAGGGCCTTGGCAGCTCCCGCTGCGGGGCAGAGCAGCCGCGGACGGAGACAGCCCGAGTCCGCAGGAGGCCCCTGGCGCGCTGGGTCCCGTGGGCAGCAGACGGCGGCGCTGAGGCCACCTTCGGGAGGGGTGTGAGGGGCCTGGGGGCCGCCCGCCTGGTGCCCCCCCACGCTTGCCTCGGTCCCCAGGGGACCCCCGTAAGGGCTCCGGTCTTCTGGCTGCTCTCCATGCCCGCTGGCACCAGGGACGCCCACGGCAGAGCGCAGGACACGAGATCAATGCGTAAAATCAACTGTTTCTACACTCGGGCAATGGACAACTCGAAGTGGAATCAAGAGAATAATTCCCATAGAACAACCACGAAAGGAATATGTGGGGATACGGTTCACAGAAGTGTCGGGGCCGGCGGTGTTGAGTCCCGGCTGCTCCACGTCCCGCGGCTGCTCCATAGCTCCCTGCTGGTGGCCTTGGGAGAGCAGCGGAGGACGGCCCAGGTCCTTGGAGGGAGACAGGAAGGAGCTCCGGGCTCCTGGCTTCCGCCTGGCCCAGCCCTGGCCCTTGTGGGGAGTGAACCAGCGGATGGAAGACCTCTCTCTCTCTCTCTCTCTCTCTCTCTGGGGGTAACTCTGCCTTTCAAATAAATACAATAAACCTTTAAAAAAAAGTGCAAGACATACACTCCAAAATCCACAGACGTTACTGCAGGAGATCAGGACGACCTAGAATGAACGGAAAGATGCCTTGGGCACGTGGACGATGAGACCCGATGTTGTTAAGACGGAGACAGTCCCCCAGAGCCATCAGCAGATTCAACACAATCCCTGTGCAAGTGCTAACTGCCTTTGTGTTTTCTCAGCAGGTAACAAGGGGCTATGGGAATGTCCGGAATCCAGCACAAAGCAACCCTAAGAAAGGAGAACGCTCCTGTGTGGGCCAGGGCTCCAGGCTGCTCTTGGACTGACTGCACACAGGCTGTGTTGGTTTCCATCCTGGGGAAAGTGGGCGTGTCCCAAGAAGCGTTCTAATGTAGTTTTTTTTTTCTTTTTGCTCCCATGCTGTTGACTGCTGAATGTAATCGTCTGATCGAAGTCTTTTTTCAAATGTGCGGAGTTCGTCCACTCTGAAGCCATCTGGGCAAACTTCCCCAGGCGTGTAAAGTCAGAATGCATCAAGGCGACGCCAGGCTCCATTTGAAACCTGCTTCAAACTGCTTGGGCACAGAAGCCATTGTCCTGGAGCACACGTGGCAGCCACTGCCGTGACCTGAGGGTCACCACTAAAACAGCCCCAGCAAGGTCACGGGGGCACTGGTCACAGCAATGATTGCTGGCACATCCCTGCAACATACTAAGTTCAGTAGTGGCTCCAGATAAAACTACAGGTGGCAATGAAGCTGTGTGTCATCCATTATCACGTGCAATCAATAAACAATTTAATTCTCTTGGAAAAAAAAGAACAAGCTGAGAGAGTTCACACTGTGGTCCCAGAACTTGCTACAAAGCAACAGTAAATTGAGACGTTGGTTGCACAGGATGGAAATGCAGATCAGTGGAACAGACTCAGACTCCAGAATTAACCGTGCGTGTATGACCCATTGTGCTTTTAAACTTGCATTCATTTAATTCTATGAAAGGCAGAGTGGCACAGAGGTAGGGAGAGACAGACAGAGATCCCCAACTGCCCAAACATCTGGGGCTGGGCCAGGCCAAAGCCAGGAGCTCCACCTGGGCCTCCCACGTGGTCAGCAGGGACCCAGTCACTTGTGCCGTCACCTGCTACCTCCCAGGATGCCCTGAGGGAGCGGGGCTGAGAGCAGAGTCACCAGGACCCAAACCCGCGCTCCAACACGGGATGACGGCGTCCCACCCAAACCCGTGCTCCGACACGGGATGACGGCATCCCACCCAAACCCGCGCTCTGACACGGGATGACGGCGTCCCACCCAAACCCACGTTCCGACACGGGATGACGGCGTCCCACCCAAACCCGCGCTCCGACACGGGATGACGGCGTCCCACCCAAACCCGCGCTCCGACACGGGATGACGGCGTCCCACCCAAACCCGCGCTCCGACACGGGATGACGGCGTCCCACCCAAACCCGCGCTCCGACACGGGAT
>CM027399.1:162807908-162830785 GCA_015711505.1 Sylvilagus bachmani | reverse complement strand
CCCCCCCCCCCCCCCCGCTTCTCTGGAGAACCTTGGCTATGGTGAGGTGAGGGTTAGAAATTAGTTTTAGAAATTGATGTTCTTGGGGCCAGTGCTGTGGTGTTGTGGGCTAAGCCACTGCCTGCGGCACCAGCATCCCACATAGGCACCGGTTCTAGTCCCAGCTGCTCCTCTTCCGATCCAGCTCTCTGCTGTGGCCTGGGAAAGCAGTGGAGGATGGCCCAAGTCCTTGGGCCCCTGCGCCCACGTGGGAGACCTGGAAGAAGCTCCTGGCTCCTGGGTTCAGATCGGCACAGCTCCGGCCGTTGTGGCCATCTGGGGAGTGAACCAGCCTCTCTCTCTGTCTCCCTCTCTTTGTAACTCTGCCTTTCAAACAAAACAAATCAATCTTTGTAAGAAGTTAATGTTTCTCATGATGGGGTTTATCTCCCCTCTTCTGGGCCGCGAGGCAGAAGACACACACCCAGACGGCCGTGCCGGGTCGACACCGCGGCCTTGACCCACACCGCCAGGCCGACCTTGCCGCCCGCCCCGCAGGGAAAGCCGCAGAGAAGCGGAGCCGCCGCGTTCCGCCGCGAGTGTGGCCGCTGAGGGCTTGAAGAGGCCCGGCTCCGCGGCCTGCTGCCGGGCCCATGTGGCGAGGCACTTGGCACGGTGCAGGCCGGCACGCAAACCGCTTTAATCACATCCTGTGGGTGGATTCTTCCGGAGAAATGTATCTCGGGGAGATGTCCGTGAAAGGACTTTAGCAGAGTGGGGGTGAGTGTGTGTGTGTATGTGTGTGTGTGTGTGGTGTGTGTGCGCTGTGGGGGGTGTGTGGGTGTGTGCGTGCGTGTGTGTGGTGCATGGGGGGCTGTGAGGGTGTGTTTGTATGTGTGTGCGTGTGGTGTGTGTGTGCATGTGTGTGGTGTGTGTGGTGTGTATGTGTGTGTGGTGTGTGTGTGTGGTGTATGTGTGTGCTGTGGGGGGTATGTGGGTGTGTGCGCGTGTGTGTGTGGTGTGGGGGGCTTCGGGGGTGTGTATGTGTGGTGTGTGTGCATGTGTGTGTGGTGTATGTTTTGAGGTGCGTGTGGTGTGTATGTGTATGTGTGGTGTGTGTGGTGTGTGTATGTGCGTGGTGTGTGTTTTGGGGGGTGTGGTGTGTATGTGGTGTGTGTGCGCGTGTACGTGTACGTGTGCTTGAGCGTCCGTGTGTTTCCTCGGGGATCTGTTTAAGTCCCAGCTTGCCGCACGGCTCCGGCAAGGACGGGGACCCCGCAGGCTCTCTGAGCGGGCATTCTGTGCACTGGCCCGGCGCTCCGGCCTCTGAGCTGGGGGCGCCGCCTCCGTGGGGGAGCTCCCTGCATGGCCGCCGTTCCTCAGCAGCGGGGAGCGGGTGGTTCCGAAGGCGGAGCCGGGCACCCGCAGGTCTGGCCGAGGCGGCCCCGCCCGGCCACTGTGCTGCTTCCCGCGCTGCCCTTTGGGTGCCGGGCACGGCGCCGTCAGCCACGCGTGTCCCTCCCCCCACCTGGGCAGGCCCCGGGCTCCGAGTCTTCCGTCTGCATTTCCCGGGGCGCGGTCCAGACGCCCCGTGAGCTCATGCCTGGGAAAGCGACTTCTAGGAGAGCGCGCCGTCCATGGGTGCCCTTTGTCTCGCGGCCCCCGGCCCTTACAAGCACGTGAAAGCCGTGTGAGGCGGGGGTCGTGGTCTGTCCTGCTGCCTCCTCGCGTTACATCACGCCCTTAACGCGCCACAAAACCAAGCCGAAGCTCTCTTCCGTCTCAGACAACAGCAAACACCTCCTACAGCACAGGCAGAAATCGAGGCGTGGTCCTGCCGTCAGTGCTGCGGAATGGCTACGGGCTCTCCGCGGAGGACGAGGCCCCGCGTGGCACCCCCGACGGAAGCTCCCAAACACAGAGGAAACGGGAGAGACGTCTGGCTAAATGCAGCCCAAGGCCAAGACCCCGGTCAGCCCCGTCCCAGGCGTCGGCAAAGGCCACGGCCGAGAGCTTGCACTGCCTGGGTGGCTGCATAGCACACAGAGCCCAGTCTGGGGCCTGCCCTGGGGGGTGGGGGAGTCTCACAGGAAACCCCTGCAGGGAGCTGGCACCCTCCATGGCCCACCATCAGGGTAAAAAGTCATGAGAGGGGGAGCTGGCACCATGGCACACTAGGTTAATCCTCCGCCTGCAGCGCCAGCATCCCATATGGGCACTGGTTCAAGACCCGGCTGCTCCACTTCCAATCCAGCTCTCTGCGGTAGCCTGGGAAAGCAGTAGAAGATGGCCCAGGTCCTTGGACCCTGCATCCATGTGAGAGACCGGAAGACGCTCCTGGCTCCTGATTGGCCCAGCTCTGGCCGTTGTGGTCAACTGGGGAATGAACCAGCGGATGGAAGACTTCTTCCTCCCTCCCCCCGCCTTCCTCCTTCTCTCTCTGTGTAACGCTTTCAAATAAATAAATAAATCATAACAAAGAAGTTTAATGAACTCAAGATGCAATGACTCTGACAGCCTTTGTCTCACTGTTGGGGAACAGGCTTTGCTGTTTCTGTGCAAACTTTGGACTCTAATGCAGAGTGGGTCTTCTGTGCATAAAATTAATTGAAAATGGGTCTCAGTGGAGAATGGGAGCGGGTATGGGTGTGGGGAAGCGGGGAGGTGGGACGAATCGCTACCTCCTGAAGCTATCCTTATGAATGCATGAAGTCTGCATTCCTTAAATAAAAGGTTTCAGGGGGAGCAAATAAATAAATAAAAAGCAGAGAGATCAACTTTTAAAGAGCCACAGTGCAGCCCCTGTCACACCCACTGGCACAACTCATTACCGGAAACGCGGCCGTGGGGGAGAACGCACCGTGCATCCTCCGCGGAGTGGCCGCAAGGCCCAGCGACTCCACGCGCTCAGACCCGGACACCCACACCCAGGCTCAGCGCGGCGTTAATGACAACAGCAGCCTGTGCCCGCAGCCAGGTGGACGCGCCCACAGGTGGCTACCCCAGAGCCTCGGAAAGGCAGGAGACCCGACCCTGCCGCCGTGTGTGAGCCTGAGGACGCTCTGCTAAGGGCGCCCGGCACTGGGCAGGCACGGGCAGGCACTGGGCAGCCGAATCCACGGGCGCAGAGCCGGCGAGGGGCGGGCCAGGGCTCAGGAACTCGGGGTGGGGGGGGGGACAGGGAGCTCGCGGTTAATGGAACCAGTTCCACGTTCAGCATGGGCAAGTGCCAGAGGGTTTCTTTTTTGAAGATTTATTTATTTGAAAGGTAGAGTTAGGAGGACAGATTGAGAGAGAGAGGTTTATCTTCCATCTGCTGGTTCACCCCTCGAATGGCTGAAACAGCCAGGGCTGTGCCAGGAGCCAGAAGCCAGAAGCCACCTCCGGGTCTCCCACGCAGGTGCAGGGGCCCAGGACGTGGGCCGTCCTCCCCTGCCCTCCCAGGCCACAGCAGGGAGCTGGATGGGACATGGAGCAGCCGGGGCTCTACCTGGAGCTCCTGCTCGGTTGCCGGGGTCGCAGGCGGCGGCCTCACCCACTGTACAACAACACCGGGCCTGCACTATTATTTTTTTTAATCAAGAAAGAAGAAGCAACGTCAATGAGAGTACTGGCCCAGTGAGATGTTCCGATCACCTCAACCTCGGCACAAGCCAGGCCTCACTCAAAGCTGTGGACCCCAGGCGGAGGACCCCAGTGGAAGCAGGCCCCGCTGACAGAGGGAGCCGTGGAGATGAGCGTGGTGAACCCAGTGCGCTGCCCACAACCTCCCGGGGGCGCCCGCTGGCTGGGGCTGGGGCGTCCCCATAGCCGGCCTCCCTCCCTCAGCACTGCCTGGTAAGCCCGCACACCCGCCTCACTGCTGCTCGCTGAAGCCAGCGGCTTCCTCCCCAGCGCTGGTTTGAGGGACCGATCGGCAGTCTGGGACAGCCAGGGGGCGACCGGCTGCGGTGGGGGTGGGATGGGATGGACGGGGCAAGGCCAGGTGCAGAAGGGGGTAAACTCTGCACAATCCGCACCTAACAAGCTTCCCAGCCGAAAATGCCAGGGAAGCGTCTGTCCTCTTGCCAAATTAAATAGAAAGTGCAGGTAGTAAACAGAGAGGGCCCTGCCACGAGCCGTGTGTGTGCGGTGACACGAGGCTGTCACGTTCACGCAGTTAACACGCAGCAACACGCAGCAGTCCTGGCCACGACCCCGTTAGCAACACAGACCCCCTCTTCCCTGGGCAAGCAAGCCACGGGATGGAGCTCAACCCAGAGGCCCCGAGGCTGGACGCTGGGAGCGGCGTCGCCTTCCCTGACCTCCCCACACCCTGCCCTGCTCTGGGGACTCTGCAGGCCCTGCAGGGAGCCCGTGGCGGCCTCCTTGGAAGAGACATGGGGGGGGCTGCTGTGCAGAGGGTAAAGCCGCCGCCTGTGGTGCCAGCATCCCGTTGGGCCCTGGTTTGAGTCCCGGCTGCTCCACCTCTGATCCAGCTCCCTGCGACTGCGCCTGGGAAGGCGGTGGAAGACGGCCTGGCTCAACCCTGGCTGTTGTGGCCATTTAGGGAATGATCAGCGGATGGACGATTTCTCTCTTTCCCTCTGTTAACTCTGCCTTTCAAATAAATAAATCTGAAGAAAAACGACATTATGAACAAAATGGTGTATAGAAGATTCCAGAGTCAGGAGCATCGGCCAGGTCGGTGTGTGACTTCCTCTCCAATGCCCACACGATGCAGCCCACTGAAGACAAAATGCCTGCAGGGGCCGGGGCGGGGCGGGGCGGGGTGGGGGTGGGGCCAGGGCAGGGTGGGGCTGGGCCAGAGCTGGCAGGTCTCACCCGTGGGTGACAGGAACCAACCCCCGGGCCATCACCTGCTGCTCCCGGGGCCTGCATGGGCCGGAGGCTGGAATCGGAGTGGAGCTGGGACTCGTGCTCAGGCACTCGGATCTGGGACGTGGCCGTCACAGCCGTGTCTCACCTAGGACACCAAACGCCCACTGGTGGCCTCGCTTCGAAACAGATCCAGGTGGGAGTTGAGCAATCCAGGGCCCCAAGCCTGCTGCCGCCGTGGGCTGTGCACGCCTGAGTCACACGCCCTGAGCCTACGCACAGCCGCTCGGCACAGGGCAGCCAGGCACTGTCTCGGTGTCCGTGGCTCCCCCGCCTCAGGTTCCCCGCCACCCGGAGACCTGCGCCGTCCTCACGTCAGTGAACAGCATCGTCTCTCCTCAGACCTCAGCCGCTAACCATTTTAAACGCTGACCACCGGGGCCAGCGTCACCGGGCCCTGGTGCTGGTCCGGGCGGATCCGTCTTTCTGAAGCTGGTGGGAGCCCCGGCTGGAGCTCCTGGCTTCGCCTGGCCCAGCCCGACCGACGTGGCCACTTGGGGAGCGCGTCAGTGAGAGAATCTCCTTCTTTCTCTCCCACTGTCACTCTGCCTTTCAACAGAAAAGTTGATCACCAGAAAGAAGAAGAAGTAGGAATATCAGGGTAGAAAGCTTGAATTTTGGCCTTGACTTACTTTCCCAAAGGTTTACAGATTTCACGTTAATGTAGGCTGCGGCACCTCAGCACGGAACTCGATCCTCCTGGAGCGCGTGCAGACCCAGCGGGGGAGGGGCCTCGTCACCGCACACGCTCCGCGACAGACGCAGGAGCCACAGGCACCTCCCTGGGTGTTTTCAAGGGAAACCCACACACAGGACACTCAAAGTCCCAATGCTCGTGTTCTTCCACGTGGACTGAACCGCACAACCCGTACTTGTAGAAAAAATACCATTATTTAATGATTTCTGTATAAAAGGAAAATAAATCTTATGATACAATTTGATAGACTACATACAAAATTCACTCACAACGTGTGTGTGTTCTGCAGCGCACAAATCCTCTCGTATGTACAGGTTCACACGGGCAGCATCTTCCCAGAGCACAGGGTCCGCGTGGGACTCAGAACAGAGGCGACGACAGACGGGGCCGGTGGCGAATCCCCCCGGTGCTCGGCGACCGCACCGTGCGCTCCAGGGAGCGGGGAGGCTCCCGCCCTCGCCGGCTCGGGGAGTCGCGCGCCACCTTGGCAAAGGTTTGCCCTGCAGCCTGCACTGAGGCCGACCGAGCTGGGCCACTCGCGCTCATCCTTAAGGACACAAACCCGCCTCCACGACGCTGGCGCCGGAAAGGCATTGCCGCGTGCCCAGTGAACGGTCTCGCGACGCGAAGTGCCCGCAGCGGACAGCTCCAGACAGGAACGCCGTCAGCGGTGCATGTAAATGAAAACTAGAACACAACCGTGTTTAAAAAAGAAAAACAAAAAACTTTCCTTTAAAAAACAATTCCAAAGAAACGCTAACACCAACACACGGTGCAAACTGAGCTTCCACGGTTTCCGGAAGCGGCGCTGCCTAGGCTGCTGGAAGGACCGTGCAGTGCATCTCGGGAAAGACCCGCGTGTGCGGAGACGAGGACCCGAGGGCCCACGGGAGCAGCCTCCGGGGAAACCCAGGGCCAGAGCGCTGACCACGGTGAGCAGGACGCCGCTGACACCCTCACGTCCAGTGTCCATAAGGACCACGGCGACATCTTTGCAAATCTACGGACTTGAAGGGCAACGGGGGCTGCTCAGAACAGCACGTACGAGGCCGACGCGAAGTGGCGGAGGTGAACGCACACGCGCGGCACTGACCGCAGCCTGAGGGCACCGGCTGGGATGAAGCCTTCCAAAGATGACGGACGAACTGAAAATGGAATTTATTCGGAATCGGCCACCTTCTGTTTGCATCGTCTGCTCAGGTTTCCTGGCCACGCCCATCACAGCCCTCACTCCCCGCGGCAGCAGGCTCCGGCGGGAACTCAGGTCTGCACACCTGGCCGCTGGGCGATCCGGCACCGATGGCCTGGCGCGGGCCGGGACGCCCGCCTCCTGCTGCAGAGCCGTCTAGGCGCTGGCCTTCTGTGAGCTCAGGTTGATGCTGCGGATCATCTTCTGGATCTTCTCTTCGTTCCTGAGGACGTTGGCCTTCACGGCACAGATCTTGTCTTGCTGGTCTTTAATCAGCTGCTCCAGCTCCGCCAGCTCCGCCTTCAGGGGCTCCACGGCCGCGTCCGTGATGCTGGCGGAAAACAACACCGGGCTCAGGGGCGCCGCGCCTCGCGCCCGGCTCTCCACCAGCTGCCGGGTGAAACCCCACACGGCCTCGTTCCATCCAGAAAGGCAAAGACTCCAAGGTGCAGGGCCCTCAGCCTGGGCTGACTGCCACCTCTCGGACCACACACAAGTGGGGACAGGGTCGAACGGGGGACAAGCCGCCACTGCTGCAGGATGGGCTGGCAGCCCTGGAATCAGGGCCGCACAAGGGCCCCGGGCCCAGCCAGGAGGCGAGCAGCACGCCGGACCAGGAGGGACCCGCACCAGGCTCCGCTGGCTCGCCGCTCAAGACGCTGCCTAGTTGTTGGACTGAGGACTGGGCAAAGTCCAGAATAGACTTGGGAAAGTCAAAATTAACCTCTGCCTTTAGCTTTGCAACTCTTGTAACACACACAAATACAAGCTAAGATCCAAACAAGGGAGAACTCGCTCCCGCCCCCCCCCTCTGCACAAAGCCGGCTTTGCGAGGAGGAAGGTCGGGAGACTTCCAGCACCCTCGCCAGAGGCAGGAAGCGCAGGCCGCTGCTGCTCCCCAGGGCCCCTGTGCCCCCCGACCTCCCCGACCTCCCCAGTGCTGCACGTTCAGAACTTCCGGGAACCTTCAGGACTTTCTAACTGCACGACTGAGGGCAGAGACGTGGAGGCGGATCCAGCGCGTGTTCCCAGACACCTCACAGCTGGCCCGGCTCGGGCACCCCAGACTCGCTACCAAACACCTCCCTGGGGCGCAGCTCACTTCCACTGCCTACATGCTCTTGCAGTCAGTTTTACATGGGCTCATCTGCGTTTCTTGAAGTGCAGCCAAGTCAAGCCACCGCCTGCACCCCAGGTGAGCAGATGATCGGAGTCCCGGCCGCCCCACTTCCGATCCAGCTCCCGCTAATGCTCCTGGGAAAGCAGTGGAAGATGCCCAAGTGCCTGGGCCCCTCACCCGCCTGGGAGACCCGGATGGAGTCCCAGGCTCCCTACCCTAGCCTGGCCCAGCCCTGGCCACTGTGGCCACCTTGGGGGTGAGCCGGTGGATGGGAGATCTTAAAATCATTGTCAAATTTTGAACAGTTACACTTTGGGGGTTCTGGTAAAGCATGGGGAAAACGCCAAGTCCTTGGTATTTGTTAACGTCTGAATCCACTCTGCACAGCCACATGAACTCCACATCCGCTCTAATCGCTACAGAGAAGGCGCACTGAGGGTGCAAGCGACACTGGCTCAGCTCAGCCACACGGAGCGATTTCAGGGCGAACTTCCCAGGCTCCTGGGCACCAGCAGGACCCCCAGACTGCGCCCCTCTGCTCTCCCCTAGTCCTACCATCCAGCCCGTCCCTATTCCTCCTACAGAGCCCCCTCCCCCGCCTCCCCTGCAGCCCCTCCCACCTCACCTCTGCTCCTCCTGCAGGGCCTGCGCGTGCTGTCTGCTCTCCCCGCGCCACAGCTGCAGCTCGCTCTGCATGGCGTCCACGTCCTCCTGGATGTAGTCCATGATCTTGCCCAGGGGGAGGGCGCTCCTGCACAGGGTCTGGATGGACACGCGGAGCTTCTCCATCTCCTTGGAAACAATGTCCTTCTCCTTCTTCCACGCCGACTCAAAGACGAGCGACTTCTCCTAGGGTCAGGGCACAGGAAGGGACCCTTCAGTCCCGGGCTCGACGCGCGAGGGCGGCACCCCCACAGCGCTGGGTGGGAGACCTTGGGTGGACGGGAGGTGCAGGCCAGGCCTTCCTTCTCCAAGGGCACAGGGCTCTGTCTGTGCCTGGAATTCGTCTGTAGGTTCAGACTCCAGTTCCCAGCTAGCGGACGGCAGAGCTTGGTGACAGGACCAGCAGGAGGGAGGCCTGACCCCGCACCGCCTTCCCACCCCAAGGGACAGAACCCACACTGTCAGCAGGGAGGAGGAAGATGCATAAGACACAGAGGGAACTGGCTGCATGGACAGCAAGGGACGGAGTGGGCAGCGGGCAAGGCCAATGGCCCCTGGAAGGACCCGCGTCAGGCTGCATGGGGGACGGCTGGTCTGGGAGGTCGCAGAGGGGGCGGAGCATGCAGCCAGCCCCAGGTGAAGGAGGAAGGGTGCAGAGAGGGCTGGGGAGTGCCACTGGGCGTGGGCCAGGCGTCCTGGGCGTGGGCCAGGGGTCCTGGGCTCCCAGAGAGCCCCTCTTGTCACACACATCTCCGAATTCCAAAACTGACGGAAGCTGGCACGAGTCAGCCACAGGGAGATGTTTTCTGGGAACACCGACACTGCTTCCTCGGGGCCCCTCCCTGCACACCCCGGCCTGGACTGGCTGAGTTGCCCTTGCCCCGCCCACTGCAGGACAAGCTGAGCACACGGCTGCACGCTCTCTCGCCTGACTTGTGACGCTGCGCTCGGGCCATGAGCTGTGTCTGGAGCTGTCAGAACACAAATGCCTGATTTCTCAGGAACCTGGCTCCACCACTTACTAGCTTGGGCAGTACAAGGAAAGCCTGGGCATAACGTCTGGCACATAGGAAATATTAAATAAATGGGATTAGAAATGAAAGGTAAAACTTATAAACCTAGCCGGCGAGCTCAGTAAGACTGCAAGAGACAACAGAAACATAAATGGGGCCGGCACTGTGGCGAAGCGGGTTAACGCCCTGGCCTGCAGTGCTGGCATCCCATATGGGCCCCTCTTGTCACACACATCTCCGAAGGGGGACCCGGCTGCTCCACTTCCAATCCAGCTCTCTGCTGTGGCCTGGGAAAGCAGTAGAAGATGGCCCCAGTCCTTGGGCCCCTGCACCCACGTGGGAGACCTGGAAGCAGCTCCTGGCGCCCGGCTCCGGATTGGCACAGCTCCAGCAGTTTCGGCCAACTAGGGAGTGAACCACTGGATGGAAGACCTCTCTCTCTCTGCCTCTCCTCTCTCTGTGTAACTCTGACTTTCAAATAAATAAATAAATCTCTAAAAAAAACATAAATGTACAAAATCCTTGGGTTTCTCTCTCTTCTGGCAATGAGCACAGTGACAGGTGGAAAAGGAAAACTCAACGTGCAAACACACCAGCTCTTCCCAAACGGAGACACAGGCTAAACACAGACCCTATCAAAACCCCAGCTTACATGGGCGAGCAGAGGAACTAAAGTAACTGAAACATTTTGAAAAAGAAGAACAAAGACAGACACAGCCATTAGTGCTAGAACATGCATTCATTAGGAGGCACAACAACCCTGGACGGAGGCGGGCACTGCGGCGCAGCAGGCGGGACAGCCACGAGGAGGCCGCATCCCACACCGAAGTGCGGGACGAGTCGCGGTTCTCCACCTACGGCCTGGCTTCTTGCTGGTGCACCTGAGAGGCGATGGAGGATGACCCGAGTGACCCGAGTGCACGGGCTCCCGCCACCCCACGGAGACCCAGGCGGAGCTCCCGGCTCCTGGCTGCTGCCTGGCCCAGACCTGCTGCAGGCATGTGGGGAGTGAACCAGAAGGCGGGCGACCTCTCTCTCTCTCTCTGACACTCTTTCAAATAAATAAATAAATGTTCTATGCAAAGACTAAATAAGTTTCCAACTGAAGAAACCGAAAAAGGGAAACACAGCAGGTAGGAAATGAACAGAACCAGAGCTATCAACTGAAGGGAGACAACGGGCAACCCGGAGAGCAGCAGCAGCTTCAGGCTTTCAGGGAAAGGGGAGAGAGCCCCGCATCAATGCATTCTGAACTCTGCCAGTAAACCAAGACAAGGGCCACGCAAGGGAAGGGAAGCCACAGCCCACTTCACTCATAAATGTCGACGGGGATACTAATTCACAGACTCTGACAGTGGACACAGCACAAACCACAGCAATGCTGGGCTGATCCCATGAACGTAAGGAGAATGCAGTATCAGAAAAACCACACATGGCATCAGTTAGGTAAAGAAGCAGTAGAGCAGGACCATCTCCAGTGCAGCACACACTCACAACAAGGCCCCGTATCAGCAGGAGCAGCACCAGCGCACACTCACAACAAGGCCCCGTATCAGCAGAGCAGCACCAGCGCACACTCACAACAAGGCCCCGTATCAGCAGAGCAGCACCAGCGCACACTCACAACAAGGCCCCGTATCAGCAGAGCAGCAGACCCTTCTCAATGTGCCGAGTCGCTTACTAACAGAAAGGGGACAATTCTGGAAGCATCCCCATTCAAAGCCAGGAGGGAAGCAATGTGCCCTATCGTCACTGCCATGCCCACGCACCGCAGGCCAAGCCACAGCAGCCGGACAGCGAGAGAGGAGGAGACCCAGCCTGCCGCTCACCCTCCCGAGGCCCAGCCGCCAATGATAACGACCACACCCACCTCACCCCGCCATGCTGTCACCTCGCTGAGGCCCTGACAGCGCTGCTGACCGTGTGCTGGCTTACCGCACAGCAAACACAAAGAAGCAGCAGACGGATTCTTTAACAAGGGAACTGGGTAAGTCCACAGTGCTTCCACTACCCAGCAGCAATTACGAAACAATTTACAACAGACTGAACTACAGAGTGGCAGATAAAAACATGCGCAAGACGTGAACAAACCACACACGCACACCCTAAGGTCGCTTATTGGGGCCGGCCGGAGGGTTAAGCCGCTGCTGGAGACGCCAGCACCCGCATCAGAGTCCAGTCCTGTCCCCGCCAGCACCCGCATAGAGCGTCCAGTCCAGTCCCCGCCAGCACCCGCATAGAGCGTCCAGTCCAGTCCCCGCCAGCACCCGCATAGAGCGTCCAGTCCAGTCCCTGCCAGCACCCGCATAGAGTGTCCAGTCCAGTCCCCGCCAGCACCCACGTACAGCGTCCAGTCCAGTCCCCGCCAGCACCCGCGTAGAGCGTCCAGTCCAGTCCCCGCCAGCACCCGCGTACAGCGTCCAGTCCAGGCCCCGCCAGCACCCGCGTACAGCGTCCAGTCCAGTCCCCGCCAGCACCTGCATAGCGCGTCCAGTCCAGGCCCCACCAGCACCCGCGTACAGCGTCCAGTCCAGGCCCCGCCAGCACCCGCGTACAGCGTCCAGTCCAGGCCCCGCCAGCACCTGCATAGCGCGTCCAGTCCAGTCCCTGCTAAGGCGTCCAGGGCAGCCGCAGAGGACGGCCCAGTTCTCATGCTCCTGCCTCCCGGTGGGAGACCCGCACGGAGCTCCCGGCTCCTGGCTTCAGCCTGGCCCAGACCTGCTGTGCAGTCACGTGGGGAGTGAACCAGTGGATGGAGGCGCGTGCGTGCTCGCTCTCGCTCTCTCCCTCTCTCTCTTTCTCTCTCTCTCTGTCTCTGGTGCTCTTTCAAATAAATCTTAAAATACAAAGAGGTCTTAAATAAATGGAGACGGCCTCGGTCACTAGCACGCCGACTACACCACGAGGGTTGTGCTGGCGTCCAGTCCTCTGGCTACAGCATTTACACAGAGAGACACAGGAAGGACCAACACGTGCTTCAGAGCAGTCGTGGAAACACGCGTCACCTTTCAAGTGTGTCTTTCCCCGAACGTCCTGGAGCCCCCCGAGCTGAGACGAGGAATGGCGGGGGCTTTGCCAGCAGACACAGGCTGCCCTGGGGCCGCCCCTGGCACGGCCCGTGGGGTGGGAAGGCTATCACGTCTACAGATGGCCAGCGAGTGCTCACACGGTAACATCCTGTGAACGCAAGCGCTGGGCAGAATCACATTTCAGTGCCCACAGTCACGAGGAACGCTTGACCGGAAGCAGCCCCAAGCCCGAGCTACACACTGTGGTGGGTGCTCCTGCGCCAGGCACAGCTGAGTGGCCACAGCCCGAGCACAGCTCCCGCAGCCGACACGCCGATCACCTGAGCCCTCCCAGAGCGCATGCAGGAAGGGCCCCGGGCGTGGGCACCCACGCGGGAGGGTCGCCCAGAGACGGAAAGCCGACTCCAGGGGGACTGAGCGCGTAGCTGTCAAAACAAAGCTTGAACTTTTTTACAGGAAAAATACCTCTGTGACCTCGCCGAGGACGTCCTAGCTAACACACAGGAAGTACCGGCCCTGGGAGGAAAAGCTGAGAAGACTGACCGGTTACGACTCAGCAACTCGGCCATCAAAGCAGAGCAGAGTGAGCAGAGGAAAACACGCCTGCGCAAACCACTGGACCCCAGTCCTTACTCCTGTCGGAGAGGGCCTCTGCAGTCACCGGCACTGCCAGGGACTCTGTTCTAGACACTTCCCCGGCGCCGGAGCTCGGAGCTCATCTGTCCATCCACGCCGACGCCCCCAGAGAAGTGTGTGAGCCACGTACCTCGTGCCAACCTTCTACTGCCTTCTGACTTTATAAAACTTAGAAAGGGCGTGGCTAATTTCAATGACTTCTTTTAGCCAGGAGGCCCCTCCCGGTCTCCCACATGGGTGCAGGGGCCCAAGGACTTGGGCCATCCTCCACTGCCCTCCCAGGTCATGGCAGAGAGCTGGATCAGAAGTGGAACAGCTGGGTCTCGAACCGGCACCCACATGGGAAGCCAGCACTGCAGACAGTGGCTTAACCCGCTATGCCACACTGCCGGCCCCACCAATGACTTTTATTAAGCCAAATATATCTAAATACTGTTGCAGTAAGCAAGCAACACAAAATCACCACCAGGTATCTGTGCTGCTCCCCACGCGGCCCTGAGGATCCCCGTGGCCTGGGTGTATTTACAGGGACAGGGTGTTCCTGGGGGGAGGGGGGGGACACTCAGCTGTCGGGATGAGCGGCTGCTCTGTGGGACAGCACAGGCCTACCTCACACCTCTCTGGCATGGAAAGGGGCTTCAGTGTGGTGTCTACTTTATCTTTTTCTCCTGTTTTGTTTTTAAGAATCATTTATTTATTTGAAAGGTAGAGGAACAGAGAGAGAGGAAGAGATAGAGAGAGAAGGATCTTCCATCTGCTGGTTCACTCCCCAAACGGCAGCAAGGGCCGGGGCTGAGCCAGGACAAAGCCAGGAGCCTGAAACTCCATCAGGGTCCCCCACGTGGGTGCAGGGGCCCGAGCACTTTCTTCCGTCTCCCGCTGCTTTCCCAGGCACTCCAGCAGGGAGCTGACTCAGAAGTGGAGCAGCCGGGACACAAACCGGAGCTCGTAGGGGATACCGGGGTTGCAGGAGACAGCTCGGCCTGCTGCACCACGATCCTGGCCCCGTATCTGTTTTTCCTAAGAAAAACTCAGAACACTATTTGTTGAGCCTGTGGACTGCACGGGTGGGCCGTCCCTCCAGTGTTTTCACGTGTTAGATGACAACTGGCCACACAGCATGAATCCTGTCCAAACGCAACAGCAGCCGCTCGCGCTGCTGGCACCGAGAGGGGCAGAGGTCTACGGCACACCTGACTCTGCGCTCTCGACAACCACGTGCTTTCTTCTTGCTCTACTTGTAGGAAGATTTTTTGTCGTTATTGCAAAGAGAGAGCGAGCGAGCCCTTTGCTGTCAACAGGACTGCCAACGACTGAGTCCCTTTGTACCGGGGACACGGAAGCCGGGTTCTGTGCAGACTCACGGCAGGTTAAGGGTCCTACTCATCACCAAAGCACCAGCACCTCTAAAGGGATGCGCCTCTGTGTTTTACGGCACAGCAACGTAGGTCAGAAAGCGACTGAACATTATCTCCATGGCACATGACTTGGAAGCCTGCACGGAGGAGCTGCTGCTTGGGACGCCCGCCTCGGCGCGCCCCGGGCCGAGTCCTGAACTCCACCTCCAGCCCAGCTTCCCGCTGAGTGTCCTGGAAGATGGCACCTCCAGGAAGTGGCTCAGGCGCTTGGCTCCCTGCCACACACATCGCAGACTCAGACTGAGTTCCAGGCTCCTGGCTTCTGCCTGGCCCAGTCCTGGCTGTGTCGGCGTTTGGGGTGTGAACCAGTGGATGGAAGATCTCTGTCTCTCTGCCTTTCAAACAAAACAGAAACTGAAATTTTTTAAAGGCTGTGGAAAATGTAATTAAAAGATAAGTTTATTCATAAAAAAAGAAACCTGTGTCACTGTCCAAACCACAGCAGAAAACCACATGGGCGGAGAGCTGCGCCCACTCCCCAGTGCCGCGCGGCTGCCAAGCAGGCCCGGGGGCAGCACCTCCCGAGCCGGTCCTCCTCTCTGAACAGCGTGAAGAACGTCTGTGACGGCCCTAAACGCACACGGCTTTCGCCTTTGCCTGTGCATCCTGGCAGCTGTGCCCTACCGCCCGTCCCCTTCCAATGCCCCCTTCTCTCCTGACTTCTGTACCATTAGCGACGGCATTCATCTCTTCAACAGGGAACAACCACACCTGCCTACGCCCACGAGCAGGCCGGCCACGAGCGGGAAGTGAGAGACCCTGGCCTGCACCCCTGGCCCTGCCTCCCTCCCCCCCAGAGCCATGAGGCCGGCAAGCAGGGGCCACACTGCACCACGTGGAGGTGGGGGCCGGAGGGGGCGGGCGGATGAGGCAGGTGGAGACCGAAGGCAACGTGGAGGGGCAGGGGTGAGCCACGGCGGCAGCGGGGAGTCGTGAGGCCAGTACGCCACGGCTCCCATGGCCAGGTCTCTCCTTGCTGGAGAAGGGTCCCCACCAGACGGGGGGGAACCAGGACGAAGCCCACGGTGCTGCACGGCGGCTGGGGGCGCGGTCCCCGCGAGACGCAGAAACCCTGGCGTGCACGTGTCTGTGTGTGGACACGCAATCCCACATACACGGACGCTCACCGAGGGGACCGGGGGACGCATCTGGGCAGGGACGGCAGGAGACCAGCCAGCCGGTGGGGAGGGGCTCACAGAGTGGTGGGCAGGCGCACAGGACACGGGAGGAGCCCACTCTGGCAAACCTGGACTACGCGTGATGAAGCAGCTGCCTGCACGCCTGCCCAGTACCAGAAATACAGACATCCAGAGACACGTGTGCGTACCGAAAGCCGCCACGGCCAACTGACTCCAGCTGCCCCCAGGGCGGACTCACAGGGCGCATCTTCCTTGTGAGGTATTAACAGCGAGCCTCCAGTAAACACTTTCACCTCACCATCTTTTACTGTCTTTAAGGGGCTTACAGAGAGTACCACCTGACCCGGTGCAAGCCCCTCCCCCTCAGATAAGCACCTCAGGAGGCTTGACCTTGACCAGCCACAACAGGTGGCTCAGAGACTCCGGCCAGGAAACCCTGGTGACTGCAACATGGAAACGACACACGCAGCCTTGCTGTAAACAGCGACTCGAGCACCTCCAAGGGCAGAGTTCCGTCCTCTGCAGTCACACAGCTGCGCCACGCTCCACCCACTCAGCACCCCGAGCCTCTTCTACCCACACGGAATTAAAAACTCGGGGGGCCGGCGCTGAGGCACGGCTGGCACTGTGGCACGGCCACTTCCACCGCCGCCGACAGCACCCGGCTGCTCCACTTCTGACCCAGCTCCCTGCTGTGGCCTGGGAAAGCCCTGGAGGGTGGCCCAAGTGCTCGGGCCCTGCACCCACGTGGGAGACCTGGAGGAAGCTCCTGGCTCCTGGGTTCGGATCGGCACAGCTCCAGCTGCTGCAGTCACTTGGGGGGTGAACCAGCAGACAGATCAATCTCTCTCCCCATCTCTCTCCATAACTGTCTTTCAAATAAACACATCTTTAAAAAACGGAAAGAAATGAAAAGCCCAGGAGAGCCGAGCTTGTCCAGCACTGCCCGGCTCGTCCAGCAGTAGGTCTCCCCGGAGGCCGAGCGGACAGGGAGGATAAAGAGATGGGGACTGAAACAGAAACGCGTTTCTCACTGAAAACCGCAGCACAAATGAGCGTGTTCCAAGGCAGGGCGGAAGGAAGCAAGAATCACACAGAGTTCCACGAAGCAAACCTCTTCTGAAAGTGAAGACAACGTAGCACGGAGGTCAGGATGATCCCGGCGTGGACACGGGCGCTCAGCCACGGCCCGTCTTCGTGCTGATGAGGCAGCTCCGCTCTGTGGCCCGCAGAGAGCCGGGGCCAGGAGCTCCCACCTGCCCATGGCTACAGCCCTGCGTGGACACAGCCGCTCAGCCACGGCCCGCCCTCGTGCTGACGAGGCAGCTCCGCTCCGTGGCCCGCAGAGAGCCGGGGCTACAGCCTGCATGGAGCCAGGGGACAGCGCGCAGCAAGCTCTGGAGCGCAGGCCTCAGAGGGATCAGGCACTTCAGACCCCGCCGGGCATCCTCCTGCTCAGCCCCGGGCCGGGCTCAGCGCCGGGGCTGTCATCACCACGCTCTCTCCAGGAGAGCAGCTCCCAGAGCAGCCGAGGACAAACCACATGCACTCCTGGCACAGGCCCACTTTGCACCTACGTCATTTCTACGACATTCTTTAAAAAAATATTCATGTACTTGAAGAGCAGTTAGCGAGAGACAGAAAGAGGCATCTTTCACTCACTGGTTCACTCCCCTAATGGCTGCAACAGCCAAACTGGGCCAAGCGAGAGCCAGCAGCCAGGAGCTCCACCTGGGGGGTCACATGGGTGGCCCTAGGCCATCGTCTGCTGCTCTCCCAGGCGCATCAGCAGGGAGCTGGATCCCAAGTGGAGCAGCTGGGACTCAAGTGGAACCCATGGCAGCTGCCCGCCCTTTTTATTTAATTGGTTTATTTGAAAGGCAGAGCCACAGAGAGAAAGGGAGAGACAGAGAGAGATCTTCCATCTACTGGCTCACTCCCCAAATATTTGCAACAGTCAGGCCTCGGCAGGCTGAAGCCAGGAGCCAGGAGCCCCATCCAGGCCTCCTGCAAGGGTGGGAGGGGCCCAAGCAGTTGGGCCATCACCTGCTGTCTTCCCAGTGCACTAACAGGAAGCTGGACCAGCAGCGGAACAGCCAGGACTCAAACGGCTCAAGCCCCAGCCTGCCTAACACCTTACCACGCAGGCCCTCGACTCCTGTTAAACCCTGGCTGTCAGTATCTGTTAACCTGACGTCTCACGGGCACTTTCCAAGCTCTGCACAGTCTGCTCCCCATCAGGGTCCACGTGACACCAGACCCTCCTGCCCAGGGGCCCAGAGCCCAGAGGAGGCTCCTTGATTTCTCCACCCCTCTCTCCCCAGAGCTCCGCCTGATCCTTATCCTTATCAACCCACCTCCATCCCCTGGGGAACATGCCCTAACTCCAAGTAACCACAACAAACAGAAGATAAGGACATTCAACTTGGAAGTGTCTTCTGGAGCCCAGTGCATATGGATGTCAGAGTATGAATCACTCTGCCAGGCAAGGCCCCCTGCTATTTTACCCCCCCTCCCCCGGCAACTTCGTCCACAGGAAGGTCATCTCAGAATCACCCTCTTAAAGTTCATATCCACGTGATGTCGATGGCTTCAAGATCATTTTTGTGATCTATATTACTTCCAACGCATGTATCTGTAAATTTTTCTTATTTTTTAAGATTTATTCAAAAGGCAAAGTTAGAGAGAGAGAAAGTTCAATCTTCCATCCACTGGTTGTCTCCCCAGAAGGCCACAGTGGACGGGGCTTGGACAGGCTGAAGCCAGGAGCTTCTTCTGGGTCTCTCACAGGTGTCAGCGGCCCAACTACTTGGGTCATTTTCTGCTGCTTTTGCCTGGCCATTGGCAGGGAGCTGGATCTGAAGTGTAGCAGCAGCTGGGACATAGACCAGTGCCCGTGTGGGATGCCGGCATCACAGGTGCTGGCTTCACCCGCCACACCACAATGCCAGCTCTCCAAAAATCTTTTTTTTTTTCCAGGCAGAGTGGACAGTGAGAGAGAGAGACAGAGAGAAAGGTCTTCCTTTGCCGTTGGTTCACCCGCCAATGGCCGCCACGACTGGCGCACCGCGCTCATCCGAAGGCAGGAGCCAGGTGCTTCTCCTGGTCTCCCATGGGGTGCAGGGCCCAAGCACCTGGGCCATCCTCCACTGCACTCCCGGGCCACAGCAGAGAGCTGGACTGGAAGAGGGGCAACCGGGACAGAATCCGGCGCCCCGACCGGGACTAGAACCCGGCACCAGCGTCGCTAGGCGGAAGATTAGCCTAGTGAGCCGCGGCCCCGGCCTCCAAAAGTTTTTTTAAGTGACACTATTGGTGCCTGATTTTTATAAGATAATGTGGTAACAATTTAATTTTATATCCAAAACTTAAATCCTCCAGGCTGCACAGAAGGCGCTACGTTCAGAGATCTGACTTGGGAACATGAAAGTACCGCCTTGCCTCCTTAAAATCAAAAACAAAGGCCCTGGAAACACACCCACCACAGCCCTTCACGATCAAAACAAAAACTTGAGGGGTGGGTGCTGTGGAGCAGCCGCTGAAAGCCGGAGATACTCACATCCCTCCCGTGCTGGAGTGTCAGCTGGAGCCCTGCTACTCCACTTCAGATCCAGCTTCCGGCTGAAGCACGCCGGGAGGCGCAGCCCACGACTCAGTGCCTGGGCCTCTGCCACCCACGTGGGGACCCGAAGAGAGCGCCAGGCTCCTGGCTGTGAGCACTTGGGGAGCGAGCCAGAGGAAGAAGCAAGTGAGCTCTCTCTCCCTCTCTCTCTGCCTTTCAAGTAGACTAAAATAAATAATAAATAAATTTCAGGGGTGCCCAGACTTAGCTACGGATGTCATCCCAGTAGAGAGTTCCTGTATCCGATGTCCCCTCTATTCCTTTCACAGCAGTTTCTATGGAAACAATATTCCTTGCAAGAGAGGCATACCATAACACAGGGGCCACAAACATCGAAACAGAGGGTATTTTTGTGGGTGCATTCCTACAGTTCTGGTGGCGAGGCTGAGGATTGAGTATTTGTGGTGAAACTGCGCCCCCTAGCGACCAAGGGAAGAAATATTGCCAAGCCACTCAGATCACCAAAATAAAATACCGACTGAAATCCCGGACCTTCACACACGGTTTTAGCGACTTATTCACATTAAAACGTGACAAGCTGGTTGCATTTGTCATTTTACCCAGCAAGAGGCACTGGAAGACACCCCGAGTTCTGTGTCCCCAGATAAATGCTGCTTTAAGTCTCAGCCACAATCCCGGCCCACATCTGTCTGCCACATGGGCCCTGGTTATAGCTTCCTGTCAGCTAAGCAGACACACAGGTCAAGTTCAACCCTCGGGGCAGAGGGGTCTGTGCGAGCCTGGAGCCCCCGCACAGGCGCAGCCTGCAAGAGTGGGTCGGGTGCCTTTCTTGAACTAGAGGGAAAGAGGCCACACAGGAGCAGGGGCTCCGAGTTCCCCCGGAAACACAGAGCTGACGCGAAAAGCAGCAGCGTCAGAAACCTGCACTGGAGGAGAATGGGTGGAAAATGAAGAGAGAAGCGTCTAGAAGCGAACACAGACACGGGTGGGAAGAGGGGTACGGAAGCGAGCTTGTAGCCAGGAAGCCACCTTCAAAGCGCCGGGCGCCCTCCGTGCGGCGCCTCCCTCGCATGTTGAGAACACCGCAGTGAGACTGCTCTGCAAAAACTTTGTCAGAAACTAAGCGAAAACCGCTGGCAAGCGCTGGGGTCTTCCCACTAACAGCGAGTGTCTGCCTTTGCCGAGAGCGTCAGTGTCGGGATAATGAGCAAAACACGCAGCGCATCTGACACACACATTTCTGCGACGTACCCCTCAAGTCCATTCCTCCCAGCGCAGCTTCAAAGGCAGGCTGGCTGCACGCCCAGAGCGCAAATGTGTATTTCCTTAGCTCTGAAAAACACTCCCTTCTCAAAAACGAAACACGCCGAATGCATGTGGGAGCAGAGAGCAGGGCAGCTGGATCTGACTGAGACAGACAGCAGAAGCGATCCCCATGGTGAGTGTGCACAGATCAGCCACGACAGACGCCAGCGAGCCACACCTCGGCCACCTTCCCGGCGGTCCACCAGGGTGCACGGCAGCTGGCACCCAGGGCCACGCAGGAGGCCGACCAGCTCTGCCCGCACCCGGCCCCGCTGACGCGACCCAGCAGAGCTCGGCACCCCAAGCAGTGGCGTCGTGCGTCACTGTCAGTAAGACGTCTCAGAAACCTCAACGCTTGAAAACATAGAGGCAGACCCCAGATGTTAGAGAAGTCACCAGGCAGCTTGTCCAGATGAACACTCGGGGTCTGAAGTTCAGTATCAAATTAAATTTACTGATTAATCTTCAAGGCATGCACGAGTCAAGGTCAAACCACGCCTGAAAGGAGATGTATAATCTTCAACACGAAAGGACAGAGACCCGGAATGAAATGAGCTGAATGTTTTACACAAAAAGTAAACACAAAGAGGAAAAACAGAAGAATAAAACGAAAGCAAAACGTGATGATCTAAAAACTGGAAGTCGATACTTTGAGAAAGTCTCTCTTTTAACCCTTTTTTCAAAGTTTCACCAAGGAATAATAATAAAAAAATTCCTGGAAGAACGGAGAACCCGTAACTTCAGCTAGTGTTCTCAAAGCCCTAGAGACACGCCTCACATGTCTGCACACGCAGTGTAAAAGGCAGGCGGACAGACCCCCCGCGGCAGCACTGAGAGGACGGCGGTGACCGTGCAAGGCTTCCTGTCCCGGGCGCAGCCCCCAGGTAAGGGGAGCCCTCGGCCCCCGGCCGGCCAGGCCGCCTCCTCCGCCTACCCTTGGCCACGCCAACACTGAGAACCCCTTATCCTTAGATAAGAAGGGGAGCCTGGAACAGACTTCACCGTGGTCTCTGGCAGACACAACGCAAGTGAAGCGGTCGCAGTGTCTGACACACCCTGGGGGAAGGCCAGGCCTCTCCTCCCCTCCTCCTCCTTGCCGCTGGCTGGAATGCCGTCCTGAGAGCTGGAGCTGGCGCTGCCCTGCTGGCCCAGGAGGGGCCTACGCCACGGAGGCCGAGGGTGTGGAGGAATGAGGCAGAACGCCCCCTGGCCGCCGCCTCCAGCCTCACGGGATAAAACACGCTTCAGCACAGGGAGCCGCTACTGTTCCCGAGTTCAATTCTGACCAACCCGCATGGCAGGCACCAAACTGACTCAAGAAGAAACAGAAAAATGGCACCGACCATCCAGAACGCTGAGCTGCTCGGACAGCCGAGAACGGGAAAGGACAGGAGGGGCCGGCGTGGGGGAGGGTGTGGGAGCCTGCGCCTGCAGCGGGGAGAGGGGGCAGGGAGCTGCTGCTGCCGCACTGAGTGAGCGCTTACAGTGGTCTCACCACCCTGGGAGGCCGAGGGCCCAGCCAGAGACCTGGACCCTAGACGAAGGGATCGGGCCATCCATGGAGAGCCATCCGTGGAGGGTGGGTCGCAGGCCCCGAGCAGGCCGGTCCTGCCCAGGGTGAGGAGGGGGATCTGGGGCGAAGGCAGACACGAGGCAGAGCGAGAGCCCCTGCGAGCCGAGGAAGCCTAATGCAATTCCATCACACTCCCGGAGCCACGCGGCCCGACTGTCACACTCCCGGGCCTCCCACGAGCCACGCGGCCCGACTATCACACTCCCGGGCCTCCCACAAGCCACACGGCCCGACTGTCACACTTCCAGGCCTCCCACGAGCCACACGGCCCGACTGTCACACTCCCGGAGCCACGCGGCCCGACTGTCACACTCCCGGAGCCACGCGGCCCGACTGTCACACTCCCGGGCCTCCCACAGAGCCACACGGCCCGATCATCACACTCCTGGGGCTTCCCACGGAGCCACGTGGCCTGACCCCAGTCACACTCATGGGTTTCTCACGGAGCCACGTGGTCTGACCCCAGTCACACTCATGGGTTTCTCACGGAGCCACGCAGCCCAATCCCAGTCACAGAAAGCTATTCAGCTATTAAGATAGGACAGACGTTTTGGATAAGAGAAAAATACGTACAGAATTTTTTATCAACATACAAAAGTTCTACTATACAAAGACGTGAAATCAGACAAGCGACAGACTGGGAGGACACTTACAA
>CM027399.1:162780003-162801450 GCA_015711505.1 Sylvilagus bachmani | reverse complement strand
GGGTTACACGCACCTCACCCACTGAGGGTTACACACATCTCACCCACTGCGGGTTACACACACCTCACCCCCTGCGGGTTACATGCATCTCACCCACTGCAGGTTACACGCATCTCACCCACTGCAGGTTACACGCATCTCACCCACTGTGGGTTACACGCATCTCACCCACTGTGGGTTACACGCATCTCACCCACTGAGGGTTACACACATCTCACCCACTGCGGGTTACACGCATCTCACCCACTGCGGGTTACACGCATCTCAACCACTGCGGGTTACACGCATCTCAACCACACCTCACCCCCTGCTGGTTACACGCATCTTCACCGCTAGGCTAAACACCTGCTCCCTCATCTTTCCTTTCCATTAAGACAAAAAAAAAAAAAAAAAAAGCTGGTACCTAAATTGGGTGACAATTTGAGGAAGTGGGCACACTCAAAGCCTGGAAATGCAAACTGGTTGACTGGTCAATCCAGTCAGTAGTGCACTTTGGGGAGATACAACCTCAGAAAACAAAGGACAGGTAAATACACACACATCGAGACACCATCACCACTAAGAGTGACAGTCAGAAACAAGCAGACCACGGGACAGTCACACACCAGACTCTCGTGTAAAACGTCATTATTTGGGGCCAGCGCTGTGGCGTGACGGCTAAAGCCACTGCAATGCCAGCATTCCATACAGGCGCCAATTTATGTCCCAGCTGCTCCACTTCCTACCGAGCTCCCTCCTAATCGCCTGGGAAAGCAGAGGAAGATGGCCCAAGTCCTCGGACCCCTGCCATCCACATGGGAGACCCAAGACCTGGAAGAAACTCCTGGCTTCAGGCTTTAGCCTGGCCTGGTGTAGGGCACCCATGTGGGGGACCTGGAAGAAGCTCCTGGCTCTTGGCTTCCACCTGGATAGCCATTGCGGTCACCTGGGGAGTAAACTAGAGGATGGAAGATCCCTCTCTCTCTCTGTAACTCTGCACAAAAATCATGCTAATATATAATTAACACAGTGAATGATAATCTCCTAATTATATGCTCACATATGGAATTCTGGAAAGATACTCATTCCAGTGATAAGTGCTTTTTAGTTTGTTCTTCATACTTTTCTGCATTCAAAAATTTTCTGATTTGAAAATCAGAACAAAGTTTTCTTCATTTTGACAAAGAGATTTAATCAGTAAATCACAAACCCAAACTACTAAGCAATTAAATTGACTGTGCAATTTAAAGTAAAAGAAATTCCCACCTCGGAAAAATGGTAAGAAAAAGATCCGATGTGAATGCTGGAAGTGCACTTCACACTCTTGGAAAGAATCCTGAAGCGCACCCTCTTCATGCAGCGTTAACGCTAAAGCACAACTACAGCCCGCGTTGGTAAGGCTGGGACAGGGTCCCTTGGCATAATCACCTGTGTGTGCGACTCCCCGATACGCAGAAGGTCTTACCTGCATCACTGGTGGAATCGCCTGAAAAAGGAAAGCGCATGTCAGCAGAGCCAGTTCCGTGTCAGTGAGCCTCAGACGCTACATGATCAGGACAGAATCACGGCAGATCAGTGGTTCTGGTGTCCACAGGAAGGAGGCTACTTCCCGAAAGCCCTTCTAGGAGGCCGTCACGCTGTGCGCTCTGAACTGAGGATCAGCAAACACACACCAGACAGGAAGCAGAGATGGAACAATGCGTCCCGAGGTCAGCCACGAGACAAGCTGGCACGCAAGGAAGCCCAGCACAGAGCACACCACCGCGGAGGGACGGCCGGCAGCGCTGAGCCCCAAGGAAGGAGCTCCCAGGCCGCTCCGGGGGTTCAGCCCACATGACACACAGGCCCACCTCTCCCTTCAAGCGCTGAGCTTTGGGGACAAAGGTGACCCACGCAGCCACAGGCAACTGAGCAGCAGCACGGCAGGGCTGGGGCGGATTCTAAGTCATGGGCCGCAGGTCATACTCAGTCCCGTGAGCCCCTGGACCATGCCTGAACGCATCGGCAGGGCCCAGTCACCTGACAGCAGGACACACTGAGGGGGTAACACAACACCTCATTGCACGTGGCCCTTCCAGATGGGTCCCACATGGCCCAGAGAAGTCGCCCACGCTACACAGAGTGAAAAGCACCCCAGGACACCTCGAGTTTGCAAAAACCACAGCCAGAGCCCTGAGAACACCCTGCTGAGAGCACGGCCCCCTGTGGGAAGGGCGGCCACGCTCGGGGGGCTGTGGGACCCGGGAGGCTCCCTGGGACACTGGGTATGGCCCAGCAGGCTCAAAGGTCACAGAGTGACCCACACACAGGACAGCCTGGCATCTGCCAGGGCGGCAGGACTTGCAGGGCAGTGAGTGGGGGTCTGCAGAAGCTGGCTCCAGACAGAGGGACGGGTGAAGACAGCCATGCTGGGGCCATGCGGCCCCGTGGGGACAGTGGCCACTGCAGTCTCGGAAGTGCAGGACGGCACTCTGGGGCAGTACGTGGGGGCCCAGCCCAGCCTCTGTCCTCTGCGCCTTGCGCTCTGGGGGTGCAGCACCAGCTCCATGCAGCCCGGGACAGGGATCCTGGCTCTGGGCGGGGGCAGCACCAGCTCCACAGAGCCGGGACAGGGATCCTGGCTCCAAGCCTCAAGGTCTCTGTCTTCAAAACTCAAGCTCGGGGAGGGCGCTTGGCTAGCAGTTAAAACAAGAATTCCAATGGCCATGTCCCCATCAGAGGGCCTGGGTTTAAGTCCTGATATCACTCCTGACTCCAGCCTCCCGCTGGTGTGTGCCCTGGGAAGCCACAGGTGACGGTCCAAGCAGCTGGGTCTCTGCCACGCAAGTGGGAGACACGGATCGAGGTCCTGACTCCCAGCTTCCGTTCTAGCCTACCCCAGCCATTGCAGCCATCTAGGAAGGGAACCACCGGATGGGAACTGTCACTCAAATTAATGCGAAACAAACACAAGCTGATGCGGGCACTGGAGACGGAACCCGGGGCCACAGGGCACTCGGAAACGCTGCTCTGAGGCAGGGCCGCTAAACCACAAGCCAACACTCGAAGTGCCAATGCACCCATCACAGACAGGGCCCCTCACCCACCAGACACCCAGGCCCTGTGTCCCAGTCCCAAGGCACCCCACGTAGCCAACTCCTCCCTGGTGACCACCTGCCCACCCTCCAAGGCCTCTCAGCTCTCCTCTAGACAGCAGGCCAGGCCCCCAGGAGTCTGAGAGGTCGCAGAGCCCCTCATTTCCCCGCCACAGCCCAGGCTCCCTCCTTTCTCTGGACTAACTCCAAGCCTCCCAGACCAACAGAGGCTCTCTGTAAACTCTAAGTAGGACGCTGCCGCCCCTCCTCTAGAAATATCCCTGGCCTCTGGCGCTCTTACGATGAAGGCCGAGCTCCCTCGCTGGCTCCCCAAGGCCCAGCAGGCACCGCACTCAGCTCCCGGTGCGGAAGGAGCTGCGCATCTGCAGGTCCGTCTGCCCGGCAGGCTGAGCCCAGCCACCCTCAACCCCCAGTCACCCAAAGTCCCTCCCACCCACACTCCCCTGAGCCACCTCTCGTTGAATGGCTTCATTTGACCTCTGAGGCCTCATCTCAGCTTGTGTGCAAACCCCAGGGAGACAAGAGCCCAGGCTGACTCCTGCTCACCAATGCATCCCTGCCTAAGGACCTGACACACAGTAGGCCTTCAACAAAGAAATCCACACAGTCAGCCTCCACCTGCCCAGCCAGCACTGGCACCCGTCAGCCTGCCAGCAGCTCCATGAGCAATACGAAGCGAGTATTAAACGCCGGGACGGTTTATGCCAAAAGTCGAATCTCACCGAAAGGTCACGACAGACGCAGAACTGCAGCAGCCACAGCACCGGGAGCTTCCACACAGAGACCCCGAGCCCTGAGAACACGGGCGCTGGGCACTTGCCCCAGTCACAATGCCCGAGCCCTGCGTCAGGAGCGCCGGGGGCCGGCTCCTGCCTCCACTTCCTGGGTGTCGCCTCAAGCGGCTGTGTCCCTGCCACGCACGGGGGAGACCCGGATGCAGTTCCCAGATCCAAGCTCTGGACCATCCACCCCGGCCATTGTGGGCATTTGGGCAGTGAGCCACAGGACGAGCGGTACCTAGCGCACGAGTGTTCTCTCTCTCTCTGCTTTCGGTCTCTCACATACATAAATACACTTTTTTTAAAAAAGGAAAAAGGACACACAGCAGGGGTGTTGACGTGAGTCCCATCAACAGTAACCTCGTTCAATGCCAGTTCATGCGGAGATGCAGAAGTGAACCCTGGAGACGCCCAGGCCCCGGGCCGTGCCCGTGAGCGGGGGGCCTGGCCCCGGCGCCGTCTGGAGAGCCCGCCTGCTCTCAGAGGAAGGTGCAGAAAGGGCCCTCTTACCTCGCTGCTTCCCGGCCGTCTCTGGCTCAGCACTCTCCTGCCACAGACTAGTTGCATTATCATCTGAAATACTAGTTGAGTTAGTATTGGCTTCTTTTGTTCCTGACATAAAACAGTTTAAAATTGCTCACTGAGACTGTACACTGAGGACGGCAATTAATGGTTAACACAGGGCACTCTGACTATATGTCTCCCACACTGCAAGTTTACCAAGGGCTGACCAAACAGCTTTTGAAATTATGCATCTAGAATGTTCTTCCCCCACATGTGGCTCTGGGGTTGGGTGAGGACACCCAGCCCGGGGAGATGCAGGGCCTCCCCTGCAAAGCACATGGCCCCTCCCCACTCCTACAGCCAACCGCAGGCCAGGGTCCAGCAGCTGCGTGTGGGTGGCTGCTCAGGACAGCGGGAGGGAAACAAAAGCATTGCTGCCACAGCGCATCAGCCCAGACACCTGCCGACTGCACAGCACTGATCTGCTGACGGCTGAGAAGAGAAACCACCAAGTCCCTGGGAGATGAGCCACTTCCCTACCAACACAGAAGGAATAAATGACTTTCCTCACCAAACACCTGAAAATCAACGACCCCCTGTTAAAAATGAAAAGGGAGAAGAGGTGCTGGAGGAACAGGCTTTGGGTCATGACAGGACCCAGGGCTGGACGCCCACAGCCCCAACACTCTCTGAGAAGAAACCGGATGAACACAAGGGGGAACGGTCCCCTCTCTGAAATGCAACCTCGTCATTTCTTAAAACTATTCAAAAACATTTACAATCGAATCAACCTGTCATTAACTATCAAATAACTATTTAGGTAATAGAGCTATATAAAACAGACAATGTATAATGTCATAAGGAAGATTTTTTTTTTTTTTTTTTGGACAGGCAGAGTGGACAGAGAGAGACAGACAGAGAGAAAGGTCTTCCTTTGCCGTTGGTTCACCCTACAATGGCCGCTGCGGCCGGCGCACCGCGCTGATCCGAAGCCAGGACCCAGGTGCTTCTCCTGGTCTCCCATGGGGTGCAGGGCCCAAGCACCTGGGCCATCCTCCACTGCCCTCCCGGGCCACAGCAGAGAGCTGGCCTGGAAGAGGGGCAACCGGGACAGAATCCGGCACCCCGACCGGGACTAGAACCTGGGGTGCTGGCGCCGCAGGCGGAGGATTAGCCTAGAGAGCCGCGGCGCCGGCCGTAAAGAAGATTTTCACAACCATGAAATACTCTGATTCAAAAAGCTCACTATTTATATTTTGTAGAGGGTAACCAAAAAATAAACATAAAATATTAAGTTTAAAAACCCTAAAAGTGAATATAATCTTAGCAGTTGAGGATTATTAATTTTAGAAGAAAACCGCCTAATAATCTTAAGTTGTTATATTTAATTGGGAAGGGTCAAACATTTCCGAGGTTCTACAAAACCTCGCATGACGACAAGCAAACCCCACGTGCATCATCTCCTTTCCCTACTTCACGGAGCCGATGGCCTGTGGACAAGTTCGTCTTTTCCAAGTTCTACTAGTACTCTTAAGGCAGTCTCTTACCAAACCCCAAGTTCACGCACATAGAAAGGATGTCACACTACTCCCTCGCTAATAACACCATCACCAATTCTGACTCATAGTGGGTAGATTAGTTAGCTGGTCAACTAGCAGCTCTGAGAAAATAAATAATGTACCTATTTGTTTTGAAATGGCTATAAACCGGCAGAAGAAAAGTCACACCATCCGCCTCATCAGCTGTCTGGAACTCCCTGGAGACCAACGACCCTCACAGGGGAGGGCATGGGCACAGTGACGAGCCTTCCCAAGTTCCACCCCGGCGCCCCACCTCCCAAGCCCCACAGTCCTGGGCCACAGTCACAAGCGTGGAATGAGACGCACTTAGAAAGCCAGGAGTCCTTCTCCACCCATCACTCCTACTGGCACCAGCACACATCACCCTCCAGGCTCCAGGCAAATGGCAGCCGCGCTGAGCTGGTGAACAGACCTAAGTTTAAATGGGATCCAATAACCAGTTGTTTCAAAACCACAAAACTGCACAACGTGACACAGCCTGGCCTTCGGCGCTTTCTTGCCCATGTGGCTCTGCGGAGTCTCCGCCTCTGAGCTGCCTGCTGCCACACGGAGAGACACGGTGCCAGGGCGTGCTTGACAACTCTGAAACGGTTCCTGCAATGCGGTGGATGCGCCAGAATGCTAGGCCTACAGGGCGTTCATTTACTAGTCTTTCTATGTTTCTATAGTTTTTAATAATAAAAGATCTTAAACAGTAAAACAAATATGGAATGAGAGAAACTAAGCCAAACCAAAGATAGGGGCTAACGTTCCAGAAAAACCTGTAACTGTCAAACAACCACATTTCACAGAGATAGCAACGCAGCACAGGGTGCAGGGAGAAACGTGTATGTTCCACACAAACTCGTCCATCTGTCCAAAACAGCAGTAGCATAACCACAAAACTCGCAAGTTCTCCTAGGCCAACCTTGAAGAACCAGTGCCGGTCGGGTTCTGGGAAGCAGGGCCCGATCGGGCAGCACAACACAGCCCACGTGGATTTCCCTTGCAATTCTAAAAAAAGGACGACACCAGGCCCAGGGCAGCAACTGGCAATCGCGCTCAGTGGAAGAAACTCACCCAGGCACAGAGCCAGTGCTGCAAACTCAATCCCAAAACGCAATGATCCAGTGCAGGACGACACTGAGGCCACAGGGGCACCCATGCATGCAGGACCTGCCCACGCCCAGCTGAGGCCACAGGGGCAGGGCCCAGGGACAGCACACACACAGGACCTGCCCACCCCCCAGCTGGTATCATATTTCCTTCTGGCCTCTGAAAAAGGGATGAGCGTTCAGCCCAGTGGTTAAGGCCCATACGACACCTGGCTTTAACATCTGGCTCTGGCTCCTGGCTTCAGCTGCCCCGACGTGGCCCTGGGAGGCAGCAGAGACCGCGCAGTAGCTAGGTCCTGCCAGAGGCGCAGCCTGAGTTCCCAGCTCCTGGCTGCAACGCTCCGCACAGCCCTGAGCTCCTGAGGGCATCCGGAGACTCAGGGAATCAATGATCGCAGCAAAGAACTCAACCAAGAAACAATGATGCATTCATGCTCTGCAAAGGTGCAGCATATGCTGCTTTCACACTTCATGTGGCATCTACAGATTGCTCCAACGTGTCTAGAGAATTACTACCGGAACTCGCACTGTAACGCAGCAGGTTAAGCCGCCACGTGTGACAGCAGCATCCCAAACAGGTGCCGGCTGGAGTCCCGGCTGCTCCACTTCCGATCCAGCTCTCTGCTGTGGCCTGGGAAAGCAGTGGAGGATGGCCTAGGTCCTTGGGCCCCTGCACCCACATGGGAGACCTGGAGGAAGCTCCTGGCTCCTGGCTTCGGATCGGCACAGCTCCATCTGTTGTGGCCAACTGGGGAGTGAACCATTGGATGGAAGACCTCTCTCTCTCGCTCTCTGCCTCTCCTCTTTCTATGTGGCTCTGACTTTCAAATAAATAAATCTTTAAAAAATAATCAACTATATAAAAAATCAGACATGAAGCAAGTTGAGCCCACAAGAAAAAGTGATCTTTCCCTAGAGTCAGAATCAACATTGTTTCCTCCTTGACAGCAACTCCAGAGTCCCAGAACTTCTGAAGGATTTAGAGTCCCAGAAGATAGCAGCCACTGACATGTAACCGCCGATCACCCGGAGTCTTAGCAGCATCACGCCACACACCAAGCCACGCCACCGGTGAGACACAGGCCAGCACTTCACAAGTCTGCACTGTGGAGGATTTCCTTAGAGAACAAGCAGAGGTGGATGAAAACTCAAAAAGAATTTCTCCATGTAATCATCCACATTGCTTTATAAACTCCCAACAGTTAGATTAAGAAAGCACTTTGGGGCCGGCACTGTGGCATAGCAGGTAAACCCACCACCTGCAGTGCTGGCATCCCCTGTGGGCGCCGGTTCAATTCCTAGCTGCTCCACTTCCAATCTCACTCTCTGCTATGGCCTGGGAAAGCAGTAGAAGATGACCTAACTCCTTGGGCCCCTGCACCCATGTGGGAGACCCAGAAGAAGGTCCTGGCTCCTGGCTTCGGATCAGCCCAGTTCCAGCCATTGCAGCCAATGCAGAGTGAACCAGCAGATGGAAGACCTCTCTCCCTCTCTCTCCCTCTCTCTCCCTCTCTCTCTCTCTCTCTCTCTCTCTCTGCCTTCTCTCTGTGTGTAACTCTTTCAAATGAATAAATAAATCTTTTTTAAAAAATCATTTTGATTTAAATGTTAAAATAAGTTATGCAGAAAAAGCATGTAAAGATTAACTTAAAGCTGAGTTAACGAAGTTATCAAATAACAGCAAAATAAAGCAAATCAAACAAGGAACTTCTGCTCTGGAGCACGCAGTTACGGGAGTTAGAACAGCACAAGGTAACCTCACCATGCTAAAGGGTAGCTGTGCATGTGGCCGTGAACCCCACCACGCTATGGTGTAGCAGCCCGCGTGGCCGTGAGCCCCACCACGCTATGGTGTAGCAGCCCGCGTGGCCGTGAGCCCCACCATGCTATGGTGTAGTAGTCCATGTGGCCATGAACCCCACCACGCTACAGTGCAGCGTCCACATCTGTGAACCCTACCACGCTATGGTGTAGTAGTCTATGTGGCCGTGAACCCCACCACGCTATGGTGCAGCGTCTGTGTCCACGTGGCCTGGCGAGGCGCTCAAGCTGGAGAAGGCATTTCTCTTACCTGCCTCTGAAGCCGCGGTCTCCTGGCGGGGCTCACTACGTAACCCAGACACTCCGGGGTCTACCATCTTAGCTGAAACTGTATCCTCCTTCCTTCCTAACATGAAACAGTTAGCAACAGATTAAACGGCGCAAGGCTTTCGGGTTGGGCTGCTTCAGTTAGGATTCACGGAGCTACAACAAGGTCCCAGGTCAGCGGGTCTCCTGACTCTCGGAGGAGTCCCACAAGAGCCCTGTCACCTCCCCAGGGCTTCCTCCCCACGTCCCCGCCAGCTCACCCGCCTTTCGTCCTCCTTGCTGGACCCTGCCCCGCCCCACTCGACCCTGGGCAGCCCCGACTCACCACTTCCTCCTCCACCCTGCAAGCTAAGAACTGTCAAGGCAGCGTTTCCCCTGTGTCTCCACCTCCCTCCCTGACCCTAGGCCGACACCTCTCCCCTGTACTTGGTCTGACAGACGCCTCAAACTCAAGGTGGCCAGAACAGAATTCCCAATTCTATGCACCTGTCCCACGAGCGAGCCTCTCCCCAGCCCCTCCCAGACACAGCGCATCCCTGATTCCTGCCCTCTCACAGGGGACATCAAATCCACCGGCACAGCCATGTGCCACCATGGGCGTCGGCTGAGCCGGTACTGAGCCCTCTGGATATCACAATAGTTCCTCACCGCCCTTGAGCCTACAACAGTCAGATCCCAACACAATCCCACGTGAACCTCCACAGCTTCTGCTCACACTTCCCACACAGCCTAGGGGCCCAGCCGCACTTCCTGCCACACACACACACACACACACAGGGAAGCCTGTCCCTGGCTCAAGGACTCTGTACCACCAGGTCTCCCTGCACCCGTCAGCCCTGGGTCCCGGTGTCCCCTTCAGAGGGACCCTCCCCTCCCTCGCCCCTCACCCCTGCTTCTCGGGACTGCGCTTTCCTTCAGAACACTCCCCACTACGTGACGTGCACCTGCACACCCGCACTCTCATCAGCACAGGCGTCTGCAGAGCTCAGAACGGAAGGTGCACACGGACACTCTCGGCTGAGGCCGACAGCACAGGACGCCCGAGGCTGGCTGCGGCAGTCCTAAAGCTCCGTCTAGGGGGCCCACGCGTCCCCCTGCCCCTGCTCCTCTCCGGCCAGAGGACAGGGCTCCCGAGCTCAAGCAGGCCACACGGTGGAGCTCCACTGCTCAGCTCACACACAGTCCCCGCCAGCCTCCTCACAGCTTACTGAGTCCGACCACGCTGCTGCACAAACGTCCCTTGGCAGCTTTGCTGCGGGAGGAGAAGCCTGTGTTCACTGGTCCTAGAATCCTTTCTTCCTGACACAAATTGCACAATGAAAATATGTATTAAACTTAATTTGTAATGCTGCATAATCATGAAATTAAAATGCACCCAGTGGGGGCCGGAGTCCAGCATGAGCCCCGGTTCGAGCCCTATCTGCTCCACGTCCGATCCAGCTCCTGGCCTCCGCGCCTGGGAAACAGCAGAAGACGGTCCTAGAGCCTGGGCCCCGGCACCCACGGGAGAGACCTGAGTGGAGTTCCAGCCTCCTGGCTGCAGCCTGGCCCAGACTTGGCCACTGCAGCCACGTGAGGAGTGGACCAGCAGACGGAAAATCTCTCACTGTGTCTCTCCCTAACGCTGCCTTTCAAACAAAGGAACATATCTTTAGAAAAAATAATGAAAGGTGCTCAGTACCTAAACGTGATCAATGCTGCTGCGATGCACAACTCTGAGGGCCATTCTCACGCAGAATGTTCCCGGCTCCACAGGAACTCAAGGTTGGCTCTCAGGACACCCAGTGCATGGTGGGACAATCCCACACTCTACAGTAAGTGAGGCTCATCCCCTGCACACACCCAGGGGTTCCCTGTCCCCGGCACTCTGAGCACTGGGCATCTGTGCAGATGCTGACCTGCCAGAGAGGCCATTCATGTGAGGCACCAGCTTTGCTGGGGAACCCATGTGAGGTCAGCACCTGCCAGCTAGCAAGGAAGGAAGTCCACCAAGTGGCTAACAACTCAGTAAAGCTTGAGGCCATGAAGCCTGCACATCTCTGATAATAAAAACCCTTTAAGGGCTGGGCCTTGTGGTACAATGGCTGGGTCACTGCTTGGGTCAGCCATGTCCCATATGAGTACTGGCTCGAGACCTAGCTCCTTTATTTCCAAAATCCAGCTCCTGCTAATGCACCTGGGAGGCAGCCAACAATGGCCCAAGTGCCCGGATCCCTGCACCCATGTGGGAGGCCTGGGCGGAGTTCTGGTTCCCGACTTTGGCCTGCCCAGCCTGGCTGATAAGAGCATATGGAGAATGAAGCAGCACGTGGAAGATCTCGCTACCGTTATTGCTCTCTCTCTCTGTCCCTCTAAATCATTTTCCAAAAAAATCCCTTTGAGATCATATAAAAAGCTCCCCAGCAGACACAGAGGCGAACCTCCAGAGCAGCCAGAGACGAACAGGTGAGAGGAGCGCTTAGAGAACCCCACAACCACCAGGACTGCAGATTATGACCCAGCAACAAGGCAGACTCGACACACAGCGACAAAAACCAATAAAGCATCTACATGCCAACAACGCTCATTATAAAATAAAGAGGAAAAGAAGAATACCATTTCCCAAAAGACCAAACACAAACTGTGGAGCAGCCGCCCTGACAGACACAAGCCAGAGCCCCGGGAGTGGCGGGATGCCCTTACAGACCTGCAGTCAGAGGAAGCCAACTTCTCAGACTGACAAAGCACACATTTACCACAAGCTCAATTAAACCCGAGGAGACGGGCAGGGCACGGAGGGTCACATCTGCCACCGCAACGCCAGCACCCCGCACCAGAGTGCCAGCTCAGTCCTGGCTGCTCCACTTCCAGTCCGGCTCTCCGGAAAGCAGCGCAAGATGTTCCGCTATCTGGGTCCCCGCCACCCACGTGGGAGACCCCGATGGTGTGGCCAGTTTCCGGCTTTGACCTGGTTCAGCCCCAACCATCGTGGCCATTTGGGGAGTGAACCAGTGGGTGGAAGATTGATCTCTGTCATTCTGCCTTGTTTATCTTGCTGAGAGTGGACTCTGAGTTGGGAATGATTTTAAAATCCATTTGGGATAATATTCTATTAAATAAAATGGCTTAAAACATTTTTGAAAAGAACAATGATAGGAAACGAGTAGTAAACAGAAAACAGAGGAAGTAAAAATGGGAACAACAGTTCCCAGACCACAGAGGCCTCACAGAGCAAGAAGGAAGGAGACGATGACTGAGTAAAACACAGTAATTCTTCATCTCTCAAATCCTGGACAAATTATCACAAAAGGACTAGGAGCTTCAAGTACATAAAAATTAAACAAGTGGGTGACTCAGAAACCAAACCAAATATAATTAGCAGAAATGAACTGAAAAAAAAACAAAGAAACCGACCCTCATTTTAAAACTGGCAGCCACAACGTACAGGGAGCGTGTGCAAACTAAGAATACCCAGACCCCAGAGAGAGGCACGCGGGAGTCAGCCAAGGACAGGACGGGTCAGGGAAGCCAATAAAGACTAGGAGGATATGCGAGCAGATGCGCCACTTCCCAGTGACTAAATTCTCCATGTTTCCTCTCTGGAGGAGGCGCAAGGCAGAGGGACAGCCGTGGCCGCAAGCTCCCAGGCCCGCCCTGGGCCCCACAGGGCAGGGGCTTCTGGCACACTCACGGTGAGCTCAGCACGCGTGTTTCACGGCAGCGACCACCTGCTTACACACAGGGAGGGGAGGAGGACTTTCCAGAAGCCACCACCACTCAAACACCACTCACGTCGGCCTCCACGCCAGCGGCTCCACAGCACGACCCGCACCTGCGCGCCGCGCTCAGGCTGTGTCTGCAGCCCCTCGTCCACTGGCTGAGGGGCCCCTCGGGCAGACCCCGGGCAAGGCTCCCAGCCATGCTTTCTGTTTTTGGTGCAGAAACATCATCTGCCTACCAGCTCCCATCAGCCTGCCCTGGATGGACCACAGCCTGCTGCTGCTGCAGATGGGGGCCAAGGAACCCCGCACGCTCATCAGTGTTTCTGGACCATGAAACTGGATCCCACCTTCTCCAATCAGCCACGTTTCCAGCAAAGAGGGCTGACTCCATCCCAATGCTGTGAGCACGCACGTGTGTGCACACACAAGCACGTGCATGTGAATCACAAACCCCCATGCTTCCCACAGTCGCTGCTTCTTCCCAGATGGGGCTGATGCGTTCCCCAGCCACGGGCATTTCTTCCAGCTAGACTGTGACAGAGGCAGAGCTAGACATATTTCTAGCTTCTCACACGAGTAGAGCAAGTTGGCCAGTACCTTCCACTGAATTTCGGGATCGCCGTTTCGACAGCTTTGATGTCAACGACTTGGGTGCTCGAGTGGAAACCTCAGTCTTAAAGAAAAGAGAATGAAAGAAAATCAACGGATGGTTACACAGTGAGCCCAGAGCTGCTCCTCAGGCTCTGCTCGGGAAGCAGCAGCCTGAAACACAGCCACAGCCCCCCGGCCTCCGACGGTGCAGGCAGCACTCGCAGCTGAGTGGGACCCCTCCCCGCAGTCTCTGCAGAGCCCGCGGCCCAGCTCTCAGGAGCTCCAGCAGCACGCCCTGCAGGCGCAGGAGCACTTCGCCTCGCAGGGACACGGCGACAGAGCCAGGCGGTGTGCTGGTGTGAACACTGCGGAGGGGACTGCCCCAAACCACGAGGCACAATAACCTCACAGGACCACTGCAGGATATGCAGTCTGTCCCTGGGCAAATCACATTAAAGGGTCCCGTGGCTGTCACACTGGAAATGCATCGCAAACAGCTCTCACAGGAAGAGTTCAAACACCAGGCTTACACAGCCCGCTTCAGAGAATACAGCAGTCACCCAGGAGTGCCGTCAGATAGCCAGCCTTCTGTTTCGGCAGCTGGTGACCCCCACACCATTACCAGTACAACACAGAGAAGTGGACCTAGGAGGCCGGGCGCCCCCGCGGCCGGGCCAGCACACAGCCCCCTCCCCCACCCCTGCTGTCCTTGACCGTCTACCTCTGTTTCGGCTTTGGGGTCTTTAGAAGATCCGTCTGACAACTTTTTAGGTATTTCCCCGGAGCTTGTTGACTACAAAACAAAGTCACATTTTAGAATTATTCACGTCTGTAACATCTGAAAATGCCCCAAGGCTTTTTTTTCTTTTTTGAAAGGCAGAGGTACAGAGAGAGAGGAAGAGATGGATCCATGCACTCCAAAACGGCCACGACAGCCAGGGCCAGGCCGGGAGCTTCTTCCAGGTCTCTCACGCAGCTGCAGGCCCAGCACTTGGGCATCTTCCCCTGCTCTCCCAGGTCATAGCAAGGAGCTGGATCGGAAGAGCAGCAGCTGGGACATGAACTGGTGCCCACACTGGATGCCAGCATCGCAGGCAGTGGCTTTACCTGCTAGGCCACAGCGCCGGCCTCGCTCACTGGCCCACAGCAAGGTCATTCCTCCCACAGAGCATCACATCACTGCTCCAGCTCTGACACACTGCTGCTGCTGCTGCGACCCAGGGTCCTCCAGAGGGCAGATTTCATCCCAGACAGGCAGAGCAGGTGGACAAGGACCAAAAATACTCCCGCCTCCCGGGAGACCATCTGGAACACAAAACTCCACATGGGGCCAAACTCATTGGGAACACACCCCAGTGAAATACAGGGATGGAGGTGAGGTGTGCAGTGCACAGCACACCCAACAACCCCAGAAAAATTGTTCCTGTGCTCACAGAGCCAGTTAGCATGGAGAGGCCCCTCCTGTCCTGCGCTCACAGGGCCAGTTAGGATAGAGGGGACCCTCCTGTCCTGTGCTCATGGGGAAACAGTAGATCAGGTGCTGGGACTGTCTGATTGTTTTTACACAAACACTTCAGACTTTAAGTCAGGAAAGGACTCTCACCCATCAACCCCAACTCACACCTTAAACCAAGTCTCTAAGAAAACATCCTGGGGCTGTGTGTGGTGTAGCTGTTAAGGCTGCACCTGAAACGCCAGCATCCTTTATGGGTGCCAATTCGAGTCTGATCCAACAGCCTGGGAAAGCAGCAGAAGATGGCCCAAGTGCTTGGGCCCTGCACCCACATGGGAGACCCAGAAGAAGCTCCTGGCTCCTGGCTTTGGCCTGGCCCAGTTCTGGCCATTGTGGTCATCTGGGGAGTGAACCGCAGATGCAAGATCTCTTGATCTCTCTCCCAGTCTCTCTCACTCTCACTCTTTCTCTCCCTCTCTCTGCAACTCAGTTTCAAATAAATGAATAAAATCTTTTAAAAATAAAATCAAGATTATAAACAGAACATATTATCAATGAAATTTTCCTCCGTAAAGACTATAAAGCAAAGAATACCTATTCAATATTTCAATAATTAAACATCCCTGTAAGTTAAAGATGAGCACACAAGATTGTATCAGCAGGAATTACCCGGCTGTAGGTCAGGCACCACGCACCTGTTCCCCAGATCTTTGACACCTTCGGCTGCTCTGTCAGGGTGGGGACGTGCAGATGGGCTCTGTGCAACCCTCCACCTCCTCAGAACAGCTATTCGTCCTCTCTTCCAGACAGGGAGCAGACGGGGAACAGTCGAGGGAGGTGCCCACAGCAGAGTGCGGGTCAGAACTTGGTCTGCTGCCTCCCCAGGCGGGGGCAGAGACCCCCAGAGCTGACCTGACATGACACTCACACTGGGGCTCTGGGAGGGTCTTGAGCCCCTCACACCTGCACAGTGCTGACAATGCAGCCACTTCAGATGCACAGCTCTGTGCAGAGCCCCAGCCGGAGTCACCAGGAGAGAGAGATGGAAACCCGACTTTCGTGCTGATGGGGAACAGTTACTCTGCCACATCTCAAATATTTTCAAACAAAACCATCCCTCCTACGTAGTCTAACACAATCCCAGACACCAGCCAGTAAGACGTTCTCCTTGGAACCTGCTCTTAACCAGAACACAAGTCACAGCCTTGGCACCTTCAGTGAAGGTGAAGGTAGCATGGAGCCCGGCCAGCGGGCCCCGGAGCCCATCAGGGCTGTCTGAGTCAGCGTCTTGGGCTCTCGGGAGAGGCGAAGGCCGGGAGTCTCTGCGACATCTAGAAGTCACCCACAGCAGGCTTTCGCCACGCGTCCCGGGGGGAACACTCCCAGCAGGTGCCCGAGCAGGGAGACACGCAGCCTGAGGCTCCCAGCACAGCACTACGCCCGCCACGGACAAAGCCGCAGCAGTCTGTGCAGACAGCGCCCCCTCTCGCTGTGACCCGCAGACCCCACAGAGGGCCAGCTGGCGGGACTCCCATGGGGTCAGCCCCAGACACAGCTGAGACGCCTAGCAGGAGAGGGCCTCGGTCAGCTCAGGCCTTGCCCTTTTTTTTTTTTTTTTTTGACAAGCAGAGTGGACAGTGAGACAGAAAGGTCTTCCTTTGCCGTTGGTTCACCCTCCGATGGCCACTGAGGCTGGCATGCTGTGGCCGGCGCACTGCGCTGATCCGAAGCCGGGAGCCAGGTGCTTCTCCTGGTCTCCCATGGGGTGCAGGGCCCAAGCACTTGGGCCATCCTCCACTGCCCTCCCGGGCCACAGCAGAGAGCTGGCCTGGAAGAGGGGCAACCGGGACAGAATCCGGCGCCCCGACCGGGACTAGAACCCAGTGTGCCGGCGCCGCAGGCGGAGGATGAGCCTGGTGAGCCACGGCGCCGGCCGTGCCTTGGCCTTGGCCCACCTGCACCACAGATCTCAAACCCTTCCTCCATTGCAGCCAGGGGAGCCCAGGAGGCGCCACCGCCCTCCCGCGGGGCTTGACGAGGCCGTGTTCCTGCCTGAGTGGGCGTCTGAGAAGGCAGCCCTGACGCTCACGGGTGCTTCAAGTCATTCATGGAAATGGACTTAGAGATACATCTATTTAGGACCAAAATCTCTGAAAGTATCTTTCAATTGCGTTTTTCCACAAAACGTTTGAATTCCTCTCATAAACAATGAGTCTAAAAGAAACCTGCGTGTCTGGAAAACACTGCTGGAAACCAAAAGGACCTTCCAGGCAAACCTGAATTTACTGGAAAATCTAACGCAATAAGAACTACCGTAGATGTATGCACTTCTGTGCTGACGCCTCAAAGCCTTCCCAGTCAATCCCTGGAGAGCTCAGTGCCATCCGTGCTCCCAACGACGGCAGGCACACAACAGAGACCAGGAGTCAGTGTGGCTCACACAGCTAAGGTGCACGCTGCCTCGCGGCCCGCAGACAAACTCCCAAGGGGCTAGATGCAGGACGAACACAGGGCAACACGGGCAAACGAGCTCAAACTCAGAAAAAGGCAGCTCTGTCTACACATCTGGTGAACTCTAAATGCGAGCACTGGAGGACTTCCTCCTCCAAGTACCGCCCAGTCCCCCGGGACAGACCTTCCATACACACATTTCACAAACCACCACCAAGCGGCCACCTCCACCCAGCACTTCCTGATCCAAAAGTCCATCGTCATCCCATGCCTGGACTCCCGGAGCGCCCATGGACCAGACACCCGACCAGGCTGGGACCCGAAGCACACACAAGACGAAGAAGCCGCCGGCTGAGGCTCTTACGGAGCTCGGCTTCCTGCAGAATCCCTGCTGGGTGTGAGGTAAAGTTGAAAGCTTGTTGGGCATTGCCTAAAACCTCCACTACAACATGGCACCTGGCGGATGTTCGGATGTTCGAGGGGCGTGTCTGTGGCTGCCGCGGTTAAGCCACATAAGATCAGACCACCGGCAGGGAGAGGTCCACTTTAGTTCCGGACACGTGGACAGTGCGTGATCCCTATACTTTGCTTAAGGTGCCCTGTGCGTGGTCCACCCATGCCTGCGTGACCTTTTCTCTGATTGGCTCCCTACTGCGCACGTCCTTCGTAAGCTTTCTAAGCCTGTACGCTCAATAGAGCGGGTCCTGCTCCGACAGAACTCACGGGTGCTGGTGGTGTGTTCTTGACCCGTCGACCTCACCCTTCCCGTTCGCCTTGTTGGGGAGTGTCTGTACTGGCCCCTGCTGGTCAGCAGCCAGCCTCGGCCTTGAGACTCCGACAAAAGCTTACTGACTAACGCCTTAATAAAACGATTAGACCCAACCACCAGCCGGGGACAGAGACAACACTGGCAAGAAACCCGCACGTCTGCACTTCCGTCGGAGGTCATGACTGCCACGTTCCCAGCTGGCGAAACTCAACACCAGCTCCCCAGCACCAGGACAAGGCGCACTGCAGAGAACACAGCCGAGATAAGTGAGGGGGGTTTCCGAGCAGATCTCACCTTTTTCTCCAGTTTATCCTGCTCTCGGCTCTTCTCCCAGTTGGGGTCCCTGGAGTGCTCCCCATTCCTCACCCTCCGCTGGTCCCTGTCCTTCCCCTTGTCCCGGTCGCGCTCCCGGTCCCTGCCCCTGAGTCTCTCCTTTTCCCTCGCTGCCTCGCTCCTCCGCTCCCTGTCCCGCTCGGCATCTCTGTCCTGCTCCTGCCTGGCCCTGGCCCTGGCCTTCTCTCTCTCCCCGTCTCTGCGCCCATCTCTCTCGGGCTCTCTGCGCCCGTCTCTCTCGGGCTCTCTGCGCCCGTCTCTCTCGGGCACTCTGCGCCCGTCTCTGTCGATCTCTTTGGGCTTCTCCTGCTCCTTGTCCTTTTCCCTCGGCTTGCTGTCTTCTTTTAACTCTTCTTTCTGTTTTCCATCTCTGCTTGTGCTTCTCTCTTTTATTTCAGAGTTTCTTCTGTCCTAAAAAAGAACATGCATCTCATTTACGAGGCTTTCCCTAAACTACAGAGAGGCGATTTTACTTCCAAGGGGCGCGACGCGCGACTCACCTCTTTGTCCTTGTGGCCTCTGGGCTCCTCTTCTCGCACGTGCTTATTGTCCGACTCCTGAAGCCGTGAGGTCAGGGAGGCCCTTCCCTGCACATCCCCCTTCTCTCCAGACAGGACTCTCTTCACCGCGTCCTCACTGGAGAGCTGGTGTGTGCACATGTCAGAAAACAAAAGGCGGAATGAGCGCAGATAGCAAATGCGGGGCTCGGCGCTCAGGAGAGCTCAGTGAACAGGCGTCCGCCGCCACCGCACGAACAGGAAGTCGAAAAGGAAATGCGGTTCTCCCAGCCAAAGCCCAGCACCTCCCAGGACCTGCCCGTGCTCACAGCTAAGGAGCCCTGGCTTCATTTACATGGACAAGTGCCCCCAGAAGAAAGGGGAGGCCGCTTCCGAACAAGTCTAGGGCAATCAGAGTCCCGGCCCAGAGAGCCGGGAGACAATGATCTAACCACCACACCCATTAGCACAGCTGGTACAGAAAGAAGAAGAGAAAATAACCAGTGTTGGCAAGGATGTGGAGAACTGGACCCCAGAACACTGCTGGTGCAAATCGGAAAATGGTGTCGCTACTGTGGAAAACAGCGGCGAGCCCTCAGGACACCAAGCACTTATCACGTGACCCGGCCATTCCTCTTCAGGTATAAACCTGAAAGGGCTGAAGATGGCCTCACAGAGGCAGCGTCCATTTGCATCCACAGCAACACTATACAAAAGAACTAAGAATGGAAGCGAATCCCAAGTCCATCAACAGGAGAATGAACAGTAAACGTGATGCGTCCACACCGCGGGCACGCCTGCCCAGGGGCTGTGGTGCGTCCACGCCGCGGGCGCGCCTGCCCGGGGGCTGTGGTGCGTCCACGCCGCGGGCACACTGCGGAGCTCAGGAGCAGCTCCACGCCCTGCACCACACAGACTCTGTGCACAGTCTAGCTTCTCGGGCAGCGACCGGGGAGGCAGGCACAGGGCTGCACAGAGACCAGGGCCTCTCAGGGGCCATGAGGAAGAGGAGCAGACGTGGGGCAAGCAGCCTCCACCGCAGCCCGAGAGCAGAGGGCCTGGGAAGCGCCCTGCGCGTGACATGCCCTTGTCTTATTACAGCTCTAACCCCTCCTGTGAACTCTGACAGAGGCTCCAGGGCAGACGGGGTCAGACGCAAAGTGCACTGAACTGGACACACCAACCCCCTCCCCAGCGCAGCCCTGCGTTCCGGTCCCGCGGGACCTGCCCCCACCTTGCTGAGACAGCACTTCCCAATCATCTGAAGCAGCTCATTGGTCCTCTCGGGCTCGTGCCCGGCGACGATCCGGGCTGGCTTCACTGACAGCGGTTCTCCCGAAACCATCACCACCACGTCTATGGCCTTCTGTAGGAAGCTAATTTTCGCATCTTTATCCTGAAATGTTTCCAATTAAAACATAGATATTAAAATACTATTTTTTTTTTTGGACAGGCAGAGTGGACAGTGAGAGAGAGACAGAGAGAAAGGTCTTCCTTTGCCGTTGGTTCACCCCCCAATGGCCGCTGCAGCCGGCGCACTGCGCTGATCTGAAGCCGCCAGGAGCCAGGTGCTTCTCCTGGTCTCCCATGGGGTGCAGGGCCCAAGCACTTGGCCCATCCTCCACTGCACTCCCGGGCCACAGCAGAGAGCTGGCCTGGAAGAGGGGCAACCGGGACAGAATCCGGCGCCCCAACCGGGACTAGAACCCGGTGTGCCGGCGCCGCAAGGCGGAGGATTAGCCTGTTGAGCCACGGCGCCGGCCTAAAACACAGATATTAAAAATACTTCTAAGAGCTTGCATTGTCTTCTGTGCTCAATGGATACAGATCGTTTTACATAAAAGCTACTCTTAGGCCACAACAAATTTAGAAATATCTTTTAGAACAAAATATAAACAGTCCATCATCTACTTAACCACGGGGTAGCATTAACCTGTAAATAACAAATTCCACTTTCCAGTAGACAGAGTCAGCGTGACACACAATTGCCACAAAGGAGAAAATGAAATCAAAAAGGGTACACACTGGGGCTGGCAACGCCGCTTAGTGGGTGAAGCTGCCGCCCAGATGCCGCATCCCATGTAGGCACCAGTTCAAGTCCCGGCTGCTCCACTTCTGATCCAGAATCTGCTAATGGCCTGGGAAAAGCAGCAGAAGGTGGCACAAGTATCTGGGCCCCTGCAACCCATATGGGAGACCCACATGAAGCTCCTTGCTCCTGGCTTCAGCCTGACCAACAATGGCCACTGGGGCCATCAAGGGAGGGAACCAGCGGATGGAAGCTCTCTCTGTCTCTCCCTCTCTGTGGTTCTTGCAAAATAAACAAATTCCAACAATGTTCTAGCATATAAATGACACATGCATGCATGTGACAGAGAGCAGCGCAGTGAGGACACGCACACACGTGACAGAGAGCAGCGCGGTGAGGACACGCACACACGTGACACACAGCACAGTGAGGACACGCATGCACGTGACAGCACAGTGAGGACACGCACACACGTGACAGACAGGAGCACAGTGAGGACACGCA
>CM027399.1:162760113-162779503 GCA_015711505.1 Sylvilagus bachmani | reverse complement strand
GATGGGGTGATGGTGATGGTGGTGATGGGGTGATGGTGATGGTGGTGATGGGGTGATGGTGGTGATGGGGTGATGGTGGTGATGGGGTGATGGTGACGGAGGTGATGGGGTGACGGGGTGATGGTGACGGGGTGATGGGGTGATGGTGATGGTGGTGATGGGGTGATGGTGATGGTGGTGATGGGGTGATGGGGTGATGGTGATGGTGGTGATGGGGTGATGGTGATGGTGGTGATGGTGATGGGGTGACGGGGTGACGGGGTGACGGGGTGATGGTGACGGGGTGATGGGGTGATGGGGTGATGGTGATGGGGTGATGGGGTGATGGTGATGGGATGATGGTGATGGGATGATGGTGATGGGGTGATATGGTGATGGGGTGATATGGTGATGGGGTGATGGGATGATAGTGATGGGGTGATGGTGATGGGGTGATGGGGGTAATGGGGTGATGGAGTGATGGGATGATGGTGACGGGGTGATGGGGGTGATGGGGTGATGGGGTGATATGGTGATGGGGGTGATGGGGTGATGGGGTGATGGTGATGGGGTGATGGGGTGATGGGGTGATGGGGTGATGGGGTGATGGTCATACAACAGTGTGAATGTACTCAATGCTACTGAACACTGAAAAATAGTTAGGAGGGTAAGTTTCACATGAATTTTACCACAATTCAATATTTTTATTTTTTAAAACAATTTATTTTATTTATCTGAGAGGCAGAATTATAGACACAAAGATGGAAAGACAGAGAGAAAGGTCTTCGATCCACTGGTTCACTCCCCAAGTGGCCACAACATCTGGAGCTGGGCTGATCTGAAGCCAGGAGCCAGGAGCTTCTTCCAGGTCTCCCACACGGGTGCAGGGGCCCAAGCACATGGGCCATCTCCCACTGCTCTCCCAGATGCATTAGCTGGATTGGACGAGGAGCAGCCAGACATGGTGACAACTGAGACAGCTCTCTGCTGGGTCCATGTAGGCGAGCTCACGAGTTGTTACACATTTAAGCTGGGTCATGCTGGCCAGAAGATCACAGCGCTGCACCACTGAGAGATGCCACTGCATGAGGCCACGCCCACTTGGACACCCCGGGGGTCCGTGTGCAGGAAGACAGTCAAAGCAAGGGGCCGGCGTGGTGACAGAGTGGCTGAAGTTGCTGCCCAGGGTGCCTGAGTCCTCGACCCTCCACTTCCAGCCCAGCTCTGTGTGTGGGAGGCAACAGGTGATGACCCAGCACTGACACCTGACACCTACCTGGGAGACCCGGATAGAATTTCTGGCTTCTGCTTGGCCCAGCCCCAGCTATTGTGGCCATCTGGGGAGTGAACCAGCAGGTGGAAGATCTCTCTCTCCCTCTCTCTCCCTTTCTCTCCCTCTCTCCCTCTCTTTCTCTCTCTCTCTCTCTGCGGTTCAAATAAATTAAAAAAAATTTCTTTTTGACAGGCAGAGTGGACAGTGAGAGAGAGAGACAGAGAGAAAGGTCTTCCTTTGCCGTTGGTTCACCCTCCAATGGCTGCTGCGGCCGGCGCACCGCGCTGATCCGATGGCAGGAGCCAGGTGCTTCTCCTGGTCTCCCATGGGGTGCAGGGCCCAAGCACCTGGGCCATCCTCCACTGCACTCCTGGGCCACAGCAGAGAGCTGGCCTGGAAGAGGAGCAACCGGGACAGAATCCGGTGCCCCGACCAGGACTAGAACCTGGGGTGCCAGCGTCGCAAGGCGGAGGATTAGCCTAGTGAGCCGCGGCGCCGGCCCAAATAAATAAAATTTAATAAACTTTAAAAAGAGTCAAAGTGGTCGTTTTTACTGTAAATACAACAAACATGTAAAAAGGAAAAGCGATTCAAGTTGCCGGGACTTCCGGAGAATCTAGACAAACGCTGCTGGGCACCAGGGCTGAACCTGCCGTCTACACCGCTGGCGGGGAGTGAGCCCAGCTCCGGGTCCCAGACCCAGCAGGGAGTCGAGCTTCCAGGGCCTCTCTGGGGGCCTGCGGGGGGGTCTGCATTTTGACTGAGAAAAGGGAAATTGTCCAGAAAGAAGAGGGTGAGAGGCCCGGGCAGCCACGCCCCACCTGCTAGGACTGTGCCTTCTGTAAACACAAGCCTGGCGCCTCAGGGCTCCCATACAAGAGAGAACAAAGGCTCAGGAGGCCACAAAAACACGCTGACTGAAAATGGGTCAGGGGGCTGGCGCCTGGCGGTAAAGGCTGCTTGCAGTACCAGCATCCCCTGTGGGCGTTGGTTTGAATTCCGGCCAGTCCACTTCCCATCCAGCTCCCTGCTGTGGCCTGGAAGGCAGTGGAAGATGGCCCAAGTCCTTGGGTCCCTGCACCTGCGTGGGAGACCAGGAAGAAGCTCCTGACTCCTGGCTTAGGATTGGCACAGCACCGGCCGTTGTGGCCAATTGGGGAGTGAACCAGCAGATGGAAGACCCCCCCCCCACCTCTGCCTCTCTGTAGCTCTGCCTTTCAAATAAATAAATAAATCTTTAAAAAAAAATGGGTTAGTCCTTTGCCTCCAGTGAAGATGCTGGTCCCTGGTGACAGGCATACAACACACACAGACTTACATGTACACACACATACATGTACATGCATATGTATTGGGCCATGCAGCTGGATCCTGAAGGTGGGAAGTCAGGCATGAGCTTATGTGTGTGTGACAAAGGCCTAAAGAGAAACGTCTATGTCCAGCATATGCATCTGCATCTCAAAGTCATCCCGACAAGGATTCAGGGGCAGCCCAGTGTTTGTATCCCGCCCTGCCCCCTCCTACCTGGCAGGGCCCCGTGAGTCTGGTCCCAGGCATGAGCAGAGTGAAAGCTGAGGACAGGTGGGGACCTCGTGCTGCGTGGGGTGGCCAGCACTGACTGCTGTCGCCACGTCGGGCTCCATCGCCACCCAGATGACACAGGTGGCCACGCCTGGCCTCCGCCCAGTGAGCACGAACTTGCAGCAGGGCACTCCCAGGCCGGCACCAGGGGAGCAAGCCCTCCACCCACCGGCCCTGCTGCAGCCTCGCGAGGGACTCTGTCCAGGGTCCTGAGCAGGAAGCAGCGCTCCTCCGTGCTGACCAGGGCTCTGCCTGAAGAGCCCTGGCCCCAAGCCTGCACCTCAGGCACTCAGCCACCAAGCATGCGCCTGAGCCGGCTTAGAGTCAAACCCAGGTGAGGCTGAAAGCACCAGGATTAGCAGCCCCAGTCCTGAAGTCCCGACAAGGCCTCCAACTAGCCCCCGCAACAGCGGACAGCTCCGAACCCCGGACCCGAGGCCTGGCAGTCAGCGAGGCCAGCAGGAGGGTGGAGGGAACAGCCCACACCTGCTGGACGAAGACGATCCGCATCACAGAAGATGATCCGCATCACAGGCCGGGCACACAGATGGCGGGAGCGCTCCCCATGCTACCCGGAATGGCCAGTAGGGGTTTTTTTATTTGCTTATTTACTTTGTTTCATTTATTTGAAAGGCAGAATTACAGAGAGGGAGAGGGAGAGAGGAAGGGGGAGGGGGAGGGGGAGGGGGAGGGGGAGAGGAGGGAGAGATCTTCCACTTGCTGCTTCACTCTCCACACAGACACAATGCCTGGAGATGGGTCGGGCTGAAGCCAGGAGCCTGGAACTGCATCCATGTCTCCTACGTGGGTGCAGGGGCCCGAGCACTCCGGCCGTCTTCCACTGCTCTCTCAGGTGCATTAGCAGGCACTGGGGCAGAAGTGGAACAGCCAGGACTCGAACCAGTGCTCATATGGGACGCTGGTGTCAGCACCCCCATGGTGGCCCCAGGATGCCAGGCGATTTAAACTGACGAGTGGCTTACTTCTGGGATTTCCTGTTTCATATTTTCAGGCCACAGCTGACCATGGAAACTGAAGTCTCACACACACAGCAAACAAACTGCAGGTAGAGGGAAGATTCCTGGGAGAGCTTGGAAACGCGGGCGGGGAGACACCCACCCGGCCTCCCCGACAGAAACACACACAGACTCCCTACCAGCGTCTTCCCGCTGGCACACGCGTTCTGTCATGCTGCGCAAACCATCATGTGCCGACGAAGCGCAAGCTGCCTCCTCTCCCAGCAACACTGCCCCCCACCCCCGCTTCTGTTTCAGATAAACCAGTTCCCTTCACTTCATTTTTTCCCTTTCTGCAGCATTTTGGTCTCACGTGAATCTCCTAATAACTGCATGCCTGCCGCCCATCTGAGAGCCCCTGGCCCTGGCTGCAGACCTCACAGCGGCGTCCGCCCATGTCCGTCAGGTGCTGCTCCCGGTTGGTTTGCTTCGATCTGACTTTTCTCGATAGCCTATCTCATTGATCACTTCTGAAGAGGTTGAGATGCTAAGTATGCATCAGGTAGACCTCCAGCAGTCATTGTTCAAATAGCATGGGCCTCATACTTTCCTAATTATTGAAGACAAACTGAGAAGTGAGGGGCCCAGCATTCAGTCTAGCAGCGGTAGTTCACGTGGCACAACTGGATTGAGTTCAGGGCTTCTGACTTTGGTCCCATCCCATCCCCAGTCATTGCCGTCATCTGGGAGGTGAGCTATTGATTGGAACATTCTCTCTCTCTCTCTCTCTCTCTCTCTCTCCCCCTCTCTCTCCCTCTCTCTTTCTCCCTCTCTCTCTCCCCCCTCACTCACAGGTAAAACAAAATGACAGTAAGACTTTAAAACACTGGGAAATCGGGGCTGGCACTGTGGTGCAGCAGGTAAAGCCACCCCCTGTAATGCCGGCATCCCATATAGGCACCGGTTTGAGTCCTGGCTGCCCCATTACCAATCCAGCTCTCTGCTAATGCTCCAGGAAAGTAGCAGAAGATGGGCCAAGTGTTTGGGCCCCTGCACCCACATGGGAGACCCGGATGAAGTTCCTAGCTGCTGGCTTTGGTCTGGCCCAACCCTGGCCGTTGCAGCCATTTCGGGACTGACCCAGCAGATGGAAGATTTATATGAATAAAACACTAGGAAATGATGAAATCAAATAAAAATAGTGACTTCACGATGTGAAGAATTCAACGCGTTTGAGTCCTAATAACCCATCTCTGCTAACAGCTGAGCTACAAGGCACACCATCTTATTTATCTTTTTTTTTTTTTAATATTCAGTTATTTGTTTGAAAGGCAGAGTTACAGAGAAAGAGGCAGAGACAGAGAGAGATCTTCACTCCCCAAATGGCCGCACTGGCTGGGGCTGGGCCAGGCCAAAGCCAGGAGCCAGGAGCTCCATCCAGGTCTCCCACATGGGTGCAGGAGCCCAAGCACTTGGACCATCTTCTGTTGCTTTCCCAGGCCATAGCAGAGAGCTGGTTCGGAAGTGGAGCAGCCGGGACTCACCGCCCATGTGGGATGCCGGCGGCACCTCAGGCTGTGGCTTAACCCACTGGGCCAGAGCTCTGGCCCCAAGGCCCGCCCTCTTAAACTGCCACCGCAGGAGGCTGGGCAGTGCTTTCCGTTTGCTCGGAGGTGGACTCACACAGACACACGCCCTAAAACAAGACTGAATTCATGCCCGTGTATAACTGCTGCTTTCCTGCGTAGGTGCCCACGCTGGGCTTCTCAGGCTGATAGTGAGCATTGGGTGGGGGTTGGGGGCGCTATCGGTCCAGCGAGTCCCGGTCAGGGCCCCGACGGGGGTGAGACTTCTCCTCCTGTCGCTGGGGAGGCAATCCTCAGGGCGACTTCTGCCTGGCCTTTGATCCCAGGGCTGCCCTGGGCTTGGGGCTATGAGCCTGTGGTCAGCCCAGACTGCTGGCCACGCACAGCCAGACCGAATCTGTGTCCGGAAGTTCCGAGGGGGGTGGGGCCAGAGGAAAAGTCCCGAATGGGGTATTTCAGGAGACGAGCAGAGCTGCCCGCCCTCCCCCACCGGCACCCCACCTTGTGCTCACAGGAGACCCTATGGCCACTAAGAGCAGGAGTGGCTTCACCTCGAGGGCCAGGCCTGGCCACAAATGTTGTCTCAGGAGTAACCATTGGGGCCGGCACTGTGACATAATAGGCTAAGCCCCCACCTGCGGTGCCAGCATCCTAAATGGGCGCTGGTTTGAGTCCCAGCTACTCCTCTTCCGATCAGCTCTCTGCTGTGGCCTGGGAAAGCAGTAGAGGATGCCCATGTCCTTGGGCCCTGCACCCATGTGGGAGACCGGGCAGAAGCTCCTGGCTCCTGGCTTTGGATCGGTGCAGCTCTAGCTGTTGCAGCCATTTGGGGAGTGAACCAGCAGATGGAAGACCCCTCTCTCGTTCGGTCTCTCTCTCTCTGTAACTCTGCTTCTCAAATAAATAAAAACAAAACTTAGAAAAAAGTAACGATAAGAAATCCAAAATTATCTGTGTGCTGGCTTGCCACACAAGCCCACGGCAGACGCCCCCCTGGGCGAACGCAGTCCCAGGCACGCACGGAGCTTTGTCATCACGAGCCCTGGGTGGGGGCCACTGGTAATGACAGCCGCATTTAGAATCTTCTAGAGCGTCCAGGAAGACGATTTTCTAGATGTTGAACCCTGGGAGGCCACGTCTCCAGGCCTGGAATCGAAGGCAGGTGCTAAGGGCGGGTCGTAAGGAGACCCAGCATCCGCGGGGCGCCTGCCCCAGGTAAGGCAGTAAGGACCACCTGTTCCGGGGTCAGGGGACCGTGACCCCTTCTGCTGGCGTGGAGGCTGCAGGGGAACCTGGGGGCCTGAGAGCCTCAGCTTAGCCATGCAGCTATCCACGGCCCTGGCTCCTGCCTGGATGCAGTAGGCCCCGTGCAAGCTGCAGTTTGGCGGCAGCCCCACGACCCGCACCTCAGATCCTGGGCCCGATTCTCAGCAGCCTCCACGGTGGCTGCAGGAAACGCGGTGCCCGAGCCACCAGCCAGGCCTCCGGCTTCCAGACCCGCCGAAACTCGGCAAGGAGCCGCCCGAAGCTCCTCACTGGCTGTTCTGCAGGTCTGCAGCTCCGACAGAGGAGCCACCCTCCTCCACAACAGCTGTCGTCACCACTGTCCCCTGCAGAGGAAGCCCCACATCTGCTGGCCACCTACGCGCCATCGTAGCTGACCCCTGCACGCAGCAGAGGTGGGTACCAGGGTCGGCCCACACCTTCTGTGGAAGGCAGTGGAACCGGGAAGGTAGGCGTGGAAGCCTCATCAGCTCTCTCATGTAGTCCGTGGCCGTTTCCCCTCGCTCTCATCCTCTTTAGCTCGCAGGCCGTGGGCCGGATTTGCCCTGCAGGCCGTAAGTTGATGACCCTGGTTATAATAATCCCGCTTACCTGTGGCTTTGAGACAGGGGGGCAGCTTGGTTCCAGAACGAACCCTGAGCGAGAATCTGCTCTCCGGAACCATGTCTTGTCTCCGTGCCTAGGTCTGGGTCCCCAAAAAACAGGGCCATGGGAGTGATTTGGAAACCCAGATCTCACTGGGAGGACAATCCCAGGCCAGCCCCGCCCAGGAGACGCAAGGCCAGGCACTCCCGGGCTGGCCGCTGGGTCACACGAGGCACAGCAGGTGTGCGGTAGGGCCCCTGGAGTGTCACCCAACAGAGGACAAAGGGCAAAGGGATTTAGCAGCCGGCTCTGCCGCCTCCCTCGTCCCGCATCCCACTGGTCAAGCGTCAGGCCCTCTCCACAGTGCCCACCAGCAGCCCCTGCGCCAGCGACTGCCACGGCCCCCCCGGCTCCAAAGCCCAGTGCTCTCCTCTTTCTACCACATCTTCAAAAATTGTGGACAAATGAATTCTAAGGTGAGTTTATTTTGTTGCAAAAACATTTTCAAATCCACACACAGTTTTTCCTAATGCATATTGTCCATAAACTTTTTTTTTAAAGATTTGTTTTTTACTTACTTGAGAGGCAGAGTTAGAGAGAGAGAGGGAGAAGCAGAGAGAGAGATCTTCCATCTGCTGGTTCACTCCCCAGACGGCCACAACAGCTGGAGGAGGCGGAAGCCAGGAGCCAGGAGCTTCTCCTGGGTGTCCCACGTGAGTGCAGAGGCCCAAGCAGCTTGGCCGTTTTCCACTACTTTTCCAGGCCATTAGCCGGGCAGAGGATTTACCGCTGTGCCCCAGTGCTGGCCCCGCCCATGACCTTGTGAAGGCCCCTCACATGGACACAGCACATTGTCTGCAAGGTCACCACAGGGAGCTCGGGGGACCAGGTCCCATCCTGCTCCAGCTCTTTTCTGGTTTGCAAGACTCAAGCTGACCATGAGGCTGGCGCAGTGCCATAGCGAGTAAAGCTGCCACCTGCAGTGCTGGCATCCCATGTGGATGCCGGTTCGAGTCCCGGCTGCTCCACTTCTGATCCAGCTCTCTGCTGTGGCCTGGGAAAGCAGTGGAAGATGGCCCAAGTCCTTGGGCCCCTGCACCCGTGTGGGAGACCTGGAAGAAGCACCTGACTCCTGGTTTTGGATTGGCTCAGCTCCAGCCATTGTGGCCATTTGAGGAGTGAACCAGCGGATAGAAGACCTCTCTCTCCCTCTGCCACCTTGTAACTCTGCCCTTCAAACAAAATAAATAAATCTTAAAAAAAAAAAAAAAAGACTCAAGCCTGGTGCAGGGAGGCCCAGATGGAGACCAGCCTCACGGACAGACCCCACCACCACAGGGGTTTCCCTGAGAGATCCCATTTCCTTACAGACTTCATCGTCCTCTCCCGAGTCCTCAGAACGACGGCAGACACGGCGCGCAGCAGGGTGCACTGTGAAGGTGAGGCCAAGAGGCCGTGATGGCAAAGCTCCCTCCCCAGGGACCTCCCCTGGTCCCCGTGTCCAACAAGGGCTCTGGCGTCTCGCCCTTCTTCCTGCCTCCTCTCCCCATCACCCCCACACAGTCACTTCCCTCCGCAGCCCTTGCCGACAAAGGCCATTGTCCCCCTCATCCTCTGGGTCTCGCAGGCTCTGGCAGCCATCATGTGCCTGGTCCCAGCGCCCCAGCCACCAAGGTTTGAGTGTACAGTGGGCGGTGGTCTCCACGGGAGGCATTAGCTGCTGGACCCCCGGCTGTCTGCCTGTCCCAAGCAGAGATATGGGCCACCTTTGGGGCGCACAGCAGCCCAGACAGGACTGCTCCATCCCTAGCGGAGCCTCGGGCCTGGAGAGCCAAGCCAAAGACGGCCCTGCTTGCGGGAAGCCCGTCCACGTTTTCTGAGCCCCAAGCATGGAGTCAGGGTCCTCTCTAGACTCCCACGTGAATACGGTGGCCTCACCAGCCCCCCAGCCTCGAGGGGGTGCCCCAGGTGACACTCATGGTCTCAGGGCACTTTCCCCAGACAGCTCTGCCGAATCCGCTGGTCAGTCAGTCCAGACCACCGATGGGCCCCTGGCACCCAGGGGTCGCCCCTCACTGCACAAACCCACACCCAGGCTTTCCCAGCGGCCCCCCAGGCGCTGGACACAGCAGGGCCAGAGAGAGCTGCGTCCTTCTGCGAACAGCCCTGCAGTTTCCCACGGCATGAGGAGCAGGTGGGCGCTCCTCTTCCTCACCCCCCTCCCCCCGGGACTCCATCTGCTGGGGCAGCACAAGCCTGAGCATCTCCTTCCCCCGGAACCGGAACCGCGGCAGCCACCAGGGCCACCACCGCCACCAGGCACAGGCCACCAGCACCCTCCCTTGTCACACATCCGGCTGACCCAGCACCGCCGCCAGCCAAGCCCCTGTGGTGGGCCTGGGGACACGCGGTGTTTTCCTTCACTGGGCACCACGAGTAACACGTGGTGAGCACAGAGCAGCATTCCCTGCAGGCTGAGACGCACAGGACAGGGCAGGACGCACAGGGCTCCCCCATCGCCCTCCTGAGCTCCCGTCCCCCAAGGACAGGCTCTGAGGGCCGGGCAGGAGCAGAGGGCCCTGCGCCCCAGCCATCCCCACCTGCGAGCCCTTATAGCATCGGAGGGGAGTTGAGAAACACGGAAGCACCTGGCCCAGGGAGGTGCTCTGGGGTGCAGAGAATGTTCCAGACGAGGAAGGGGAGGTTGGAGCTTGCACTTCGGACCTGGCAGCCTCTCTGCTGAGCCAGCTTGTTCCCAGACTGCGGGGTGGGGCCGCGGGCATGAGGTCATCTGCAGACAAAGGTTGTGCCTCCTGGATGACATAAGACAAGATCCACACACTTCCTGTTGCGGCGTGAGGCTAAGGTCTCCTGCAGGAGGCCACGGGGTGCAAGTGCACGTCTGAGACGGCTGTAAGAGTCGCTAAGGTCAAGGCGGAGGGTGACACCCCTGCACGGTGAGCACGCACTGAGTCAGCTCACACATGGGCAAGGGAGTGCCCTGGGGACCACGCACACCTACGGATGTCACCCACAGTCAGAGAGCCTGACACTGCAGGGTCAGGATATGCGCCCCAGGGTACACACGGTGACCAGTGCCACCTGGGCTACCCTGCAGGGCCGCCTCGAGGAATACTGGCAGAACCAAGCCGGAGCCACAGCCGTGGTGGACACACATCCAGGCAGAAAGACCCCGGCTGGGGGGGGGGGGCATGGCCCAGAAGACCAGTGAATGGGCACCCTGACCCAGGACAGACTTACCGCCCGTTGGAGGGGGAGGACCCTCGGACATGGGGGCCACATTGGATGTGGGGTGCCTTCCTGGCAACCTGTCTGTCCTTGAAGACTTCCAGGACAGCAAGGGTTTTGGTGGCCCAGAAATTCTGGGCAGGGGCTCAAGCCGCCAGAGACCACCCCGTAAGCTCCCGAGACAGACACCCTGCACCTCAGTCTCAAGCACCGAACGGTGTGGCCTCCCCCCACCCCCCGGCACCACCACCACCTAAGGGCACAGCTGTCGGCTGGGTTACGTCCTTGGATTTTCTGTTGATGTCTCATGACCAGGAAGTTTGAAGTTTAAATCCTTTCTCAGGTGACAAGACAGCAAATAGTTGTGTTGGCTTCGGTTACAACGGTTAAAACCGTGCCCTTCCTTAGCAAAACTGGTAAGAGGAGAAGTCAGTTGGCTGCACACGGATTCCTACAGCAATAAAGAGACGACAGCATTCGTGTTTACAACGCGTGCGTGTTTTTGCTTCGCAACCCAATAGTCTACACACAATGCTGTCCAGCAGAGACAAAGCAATGCCATTTTAAATTATTTGCTTTTAGCACAGCCCTTAAGTCACCACCTGGGACACCCCACATCCGAGTACCTGCTTTGAGTCCTGGCAACCCTGCCTTCCAACCAGCTTCCTGTTCATGCACGACTCTGGGAGGCATCAGAGAGCGCTCAAGTCCCGGGTCCCGCCAGTCACAAGGGGAACACAGATGGAGCTCAGGCCCCTGGCTTTGTCTTCAACCAGCTCTGGCTATGGTGGGCGTTCAGGGAGAGAACCAGTGGATGGAAGATCTCTCGCCATCTGTCTCTCAGCCTTTCAAGTAAAATGGAAAAAAGTCATTAATTATTAATTGCAGAACTGAAAGTATGATTAGATTTATTTGACAAAAGTATTTTAAAGTAATAATAATTTGCAGCAGCTCACTAGGCTAATCCTCCGCCTTGCGACGCCGGCACACCGGGTTCTAGTCCTGGTCGGGGCGCCGGATTCTGTCCCGGTTGCCCCTCTTCCAGTCCAGCTCTCTGCTGTGGCCCGGGAGTGCAGTGGAGGATGGCCCAGGTGCTTGGGCCCTGCACCCCATGGGAGACCAGGAGAAGCACCTGGCTCCTGCCATCGGATGAGCGCGGTGCGCCGGCCGTGGCGGCCATTGGAGGGTGAACCAACGGCAAAGGAAGACCTTTCTCTCTGTCTCTCTCTTTCACTGTCCACTCTGCCTGTCAATAAAATAAAAAAAAATTGATGCGTCTGTCTGTATCTGTCCACCCAGCCAGCCAGCCGAGTGCTTGGGCCCTGCACCCCATGGGAGACCAGGAGAAGCCCCTGGCTCCTGCCTTCGGATCAGCATGGTGCGCTGGCCGCAGCAGCCACTGGAGGGTGAACCAACGGCAAAAAGGAAGATCTTTCTCTCTGTCTCTCTCACTGTCCATTCTGCCTGTAAAAAAAATAAATAAATAAAATTTTTTTAAAAATCCCACTGCCCCGTGTATGACAAAACCCAAATCTCTTGGCAAATTTCAACAGAAGGGAACTTTCTTCCTAAGACAATGGATAGGAATGAAAAGCAAAGCCCCTGCGGCTCATCACACCCGATGTGAGACACCGAACACTTCCTCCCTGCTCAGAGCAGGCCCGGGTGCCCACGCTCACCACTTCCACTGAAGTCACTGGAGGTCGCAGCCTGTGCCAGAAGTGCTGTGACGACATGGCCATGGCGACATGGACACCAGGTGGCTCCGTGCGCAGGTGCCCAGCTCCTCTCCACAGCCTGAGGGGAGGGAGAGGGGCTGCAGCCCACTGCGGAGGGTTCGGCTCCGGATTTCCTGGAGGGAGACGTGAGCACACGCACACCCACACATGCGTGTGTCCACACACACAACATGCACACATCCCTCCCTGGCTCTGTGTTTAGTCTAAAACTCAAACGCTTCAGTCGGTAGCTGGCATGATCAACAGAACTCCTTTCAGATCCCCTGGCTGGGTCAGGGGCTGATAAGCCGAGTCTCATCCTGTCCGAGACTGTGGACACAGCTGCCCACGCCCCCGGGCCCACCTCTGGGAGTGGCTGAGGGTCTCTCTGCCAAGAGTGGCCGCTGTGCCAAGCTGGCATCAGCGCTGGGTGCAAAGGAGGCTGGAGTGTGGGGGTCAGCGTCTCTCCCTCAAAGGTTCAGGGAGTGGTGGGACGGGAGACTGACAGTGCCCCCCACCCCCTTGTAGGGGACCTTGCTGGCCACGTAGACTCCCATTTATGGAGAGAATGCCCACTTCTCCTGTGCCTTCCCGCTTACGCCTTGGTCGTGTGGGGCCGACCCACAAACCGTGTGATCTGCAAGGAGAGAAGTGGGGGCCGACAGTGCCTGGCTCAGAGCAGGTGCGTGAGACACAGAGAGAGGCTGTCGAGGACACTAGCAAGGGCATGAAAATGCCGGGCAAGAGGAGCCTGAGGGCACAGATAGGTGGGGCTGACCCTGGTCAGCCTCATTGGTGGAAACTGCCCTGTGGCAGTGGGGCGGGGCAGGGGCCTTTGGCTGGGAGACCATAAACCGGCTCCTCCTACCTACAGCAGTCCCCAGGTAGCCAAGGACCCTGGCCAGCCTGCCTCCTCCTGTGCCAACAGGAGTTCACCCGGTCAGCGGCTCTGTGCGCGAGGTGACGGCTGGTCAGTGTAGGCTGGCTCGGGAAGGGTTCAGCTCTCTGCCCAGTGCGGACGGCATCCTTGCACTTGGCCGGATCCCAGGGTGTGCACCTGCAGCGTTCTCTGTGGGAGCAGGCACGGGGCTCCTGCGCAGCCCGCCGTGTTCTCTCACACCGTAGACAGGGTCCTCGCTGCCCCTGGCTCATCACTGCCTCCACATCATGCGCTCCCTGCCAGCACGGACCCTGTGAGGTACACATTCAGGGGTCGACCAGTCCCCCCGGGGGGAAGAAGGAGACCAAAACCAGCTACCAGACACTACAAGCAAATCAGATTCCAGGGTTTTCTAGAGCCCTGCTGTGTCGATCAGGCCTGAGAGGACTGCTCCCGTGTCTCCCCAAATCTCCCGATTTGTTGGAACAGGGGACAGCTGGGCGCGGAGAACCCAGCTGAGGTGTGCGTGGGTCTGAGCTGTTGACTCTGGAGGGCAGAACAATGCAACCGCTGACGTCAGGGTAAGGGAGCACAAAAGGCCCTCGGGTGTGTGCCGGGTGCAGCCTGGGCTGCCTAGCATGGGGCAGAGACGCAGGAGGAGGCGCGAGCTGCCCCAGGGCTGCCCCGCTGAACGTGCCCGGTTTGTGTCTGAGGAGTGGCACACGCCCCTTGTCCGGCCGAGGGGCGGCAGCAGCACACACAGCGGACTCCTGCGTGGGTGAGCTGGCTTCCGACACCAGCAGCCCGGCGCCCTGGGCTACCAGTTCTTTCCCTTCCCTGCCATGCCTGGCCCCGGGAGAGCCCAGCAAAGAAGCAAGAGAGTAATAAGAGATGCTTCTCGGACAACGCCTGGTGCCCCTCACCCTTCCGAGACCCTGCATTCCCAGAGCCCCCTGCCCGGGAGCCCGCGCGCCACGCTGTGACTTGCAATGGTGTCCAGGCGTCTACACGGTCAGTGCACTCTCTCCCGACACGTCGATGGGAGGTTGGCGGCTTGCCATGCCCCCATCAGTGCTTACTCCAGGGTCAGCGCTGTCTCCCTGGATCCCGCCCACCCCTCTGGCTCCTGCTTCTCTGTGGCTTGTAACTTGCTAAGGCCCTGCTGTTATACTAAACCCGTGTGTTGGCTGATTTATAATCCACACCACCCAGTTTGGTGTGGATGAAGTTCCTGGGACCGTCCTTTCTACTTAATGATGTGTCTGGGGACAGGGACATCATCTTATTTTGTATCACCCCAAGAACTGCAATGCATAGTTTAAAAACTAAGAAGCTGACCGTCCTGACCAATCGGGGACAAGTGGCCGCCACAGGCACCTGGGTGGCCTGGCTGGGCTGTCTTCAGTTCCATGGGCTGCTCCAGCGCCCAGCGATGAATGAATGAACGAATGAGTAAATAAATGAATGAATGAGTGAACGAAGGACGTCAACAGGGAGTTTCCCGCTGCCCTGGCCGCTGCGGGAGAGCATCCGGCGGGTCTCCAAAGGCAGCAGCCCACGCAGCCCGGGCTTCTGTGCCGCGGGATCCTCCCTGCCGGCGGCCGGTGCGCAGTAGTGCGCCCCGCGCCTAGCTCCCCTGCCCCGCAGTGGTACGCGCCACTCCGCGCTCCCGGGGCGGGTCGACGCCAGGCGTCTTGAATGGAAGGCGCCGAGGCCGGAAGCGGAAGGGACCACTCGGCAGGACGAGGAGGGGGACGCGAGCGCGCCGCCTCTTCATTGAGGAACCGAAGCAGTGAACATGGAGTTCCATGTGCGTCTTATGTAAAAAGAGCGACGGGCGCCGCCACCAATGAACGCGCGGCCCCCGCAGGCCCGGCCCCCCCGGTATGCAGATGAGGCGCAGCCGCGACCAATGGCGCGCCGGGGGGCGGGCGCGGCGCGCGCGGTCACGTTTTCCACTATGTGACAGCGGCGGGTCGGGCGGCGGCGGCGGCGGCGCGGGCTACGCGCTGGTGGCGGCGGCGGCGGCGGGCGCGGGCCGGGCGGGCGGGCGCGCGGACTGGCCGGCGGAGGGTCCGGCGGACGGCTGGGCGGTGAGTGGCGCGGCGCCCGGGCGGGCGGCCGGTGCGCGGGGCAGCCGGCGGCCGCCGCTCGCCTCTTACGTAACCGCCCCGGGCCGGGCGGGCGGGGTCCGGCGCTGCGCTCTGGGGCGAGGGGCCGGGCGGCGGCCTCGGGACGGTGGTGTGCGGGAGACCTCGGCCTGCTGCGGGCGCCCCTTCCCGCCGCGCAGAGCCAGCCTTGCGGATCGGGAGAGTGAGGTGCCGGGAAGCCCGACGGCCGGGCTGAGGTCTCGGAGCGACGGGGTGGGTGAGGACCCCGCCGGCCTGCTGCCTCGTCCAGGGTCAGGCCCCGCAGCCGTGGGGGCCCGGGGGGCAGTCCTGGGCTGGAGAGGCACCCCGGGTGGGCGCTGCTCTGGGAGCTCTACCACGACCCCCGCCCGGCGCCCTGGAGGGGGCGAGCCGAGGTGCCCGAGGGTCGCCGAGCTGAGCCGGGCCGGGCCCGGAGGACCCCCGCCCGGCCACCTTGTGTGCGTTCCCTTTCCCTGGTGGGTTGGGGGCTCCGGGAGGGGGAGTGGTCTGGCCGAGCCGCAGACGTGGATCCCGGGGGGGGGGGGCAGGGGCCGTCCCCCCTCCGTGGAGGCCGGGGGGGGGGGGGATGACGGCTCTGTTGCCAGGGTTTCGGCGGCTACACAGAAGGAACCGGTTTGGAAGGCTGATTCATACTCAACCGCGGAGTCACCAGGCACCCTGGAGCCGGTGGTGCAGGGGAGCCCCTCGGCTTGACAGAGAAGGCCGTCAAGCCCGGCGCGGGCATCTCTCAGGACCGGTCCTGCGGGGCCTGAGTGGGCGGGGCCTGGGAGCCCTAGGTGTTAAGGTCACAGGGGCAGGGGCCACTCCGCAGGTCTGGCGCACTTCTGTGTGACCCTCTTGCTCAGAGGGGGGACCCCCACCCTGTACCTGCAGCTGGGGTTCCTGGTCCCAGGCTGGGTTTGGCTAGGAGGGCACAGGACGTTACCTGACGGCTTCCCCTGGGAGTCCCTTTCTGCAGGTCGTGTAAAACCCTTGAGACAGGGCTCCCCGTTGCAGAGGGAGCCGTGAGATGTGCCACACAGGGCCCACGCCGTGGGTGTCGGCAGGTACTTGTCACCGTCGTCTCGGCGTGATTCATGGGGACAGAGCTCGCACAGGCCCGGCTCTCCAGAGGCTGGAGTGGGAGGCGGGAAGCCAGCCTGGGCCAGCCAGGGCTGGGCTGCGAGGCTTGGCCCCGGCCTGGGCCTTGGTCCCTCAGCTGTGTGGAAGGGCCCGGGCTGGGTGTGCTCAGGTCTGCTCAGTTGCCAGGCTGGGGGTCCCTGAGACGCCACAGAGGAGAGCGGGCCATCCCTCGGCGAGGCCTGGCCGCTGCTGGGGCACACCTTCCTGGAGGCGTGCCGCGGTCTGAATGGTGACGTAGTTTCCCCAGGCCTCAGCAGGGCACGGGGCTCCGGAAGGTTCCAGAGTGGCCACCTGGACCTCTTAGCACTTAGTCGGAAGACAAGTAAGGCCCCCATGTTGAAAACCATCGTGCAGGTGTCTGGCGCCCCGCCCCTGTGGAATCTGCCCACCTGCCGACCCAGGGAGGACCAGGGCCTGCCCCTGAGCCCGTGGGATTTCCCCCTTGTTTCAACTCTGTTCATTCTGTGCCTGTTCGTTACAAGTTGTGGGGCAGGCATTTGGCGCCGTGGTTAGTTAGGCGATCCCTTGCCGGCATCCTGGCTCTGAGTCCCTGAGATCAAGTCCTGGCTCCACGTCTGCTCCAGCTTCCTGCTAGTGCGCAGCGGGGGCTGGGTCCCTGCCATCCACTGGAGACCTGCATGCAGTTCCAGGTCCTGCCTTCAGCCCGGCCCAGCCCTGGCTGCTGTGGGCACTTGGAGAGGTGAACAGCAGGTGGAAGATTCTGTCTCTGCCTTAAAAAAAAATGAAAATTTCTACTTTGAAGCTGCAGCTGTGTCCCTAAGTCTAGAGCGGAGTAGGAGCAGCAGGGACGGGAGACAGAGGTGGCTCCCCGGCACAGGGGGCTGCGTCGTGCCCCCTCCAAGGGTTCCTGTGCTCCTCCGAGAGTGACAGAGACCAGGAGCCGCTCTCGGAGCCGCTGCAGGGCAGGAGGAGCCAGGCACTCGGCTTCCTAGAATCTGCCCACTCCAGAGCGGTGCATCGGAGCCACTTGAGCACACTTGTGAATCTGCCGCGCTCAGCCCGGGGAGCCCACGCCTCCCTCGCCTCCCTCGCTGCGCCCGCCTCCTGCTCACATTTTCCTGTTGCCCGGCCGCCGTCGCCATGGAGAGCGCGGCTGTTTATTTAGCAGGGCAAACGTTCTGCAGATTACCCCAGGCTCGGGCAGCTGGCTCCTACCGGGAAGTGGCCAGCCTGGTAGAATATGTGGGGTTGTGAAACGCCGCCGCACTCGCAGGCCTCTAACCCTGTTACATAAAGCACAAAAGAGGCAGAACTAGCCAGGCTGGTGGGGCCGGGGGGGGGGGGGGGCAGGTTGGGGGCGGGCACGTCCCCCTGCAGATTTGGGTGTCGCTCACTCGGGCGTGCTCGGCTCACCGGCACACGGCAAGCCGGGACCTTCCGACAGGGGACTCTTGTGCAGCCTGCACGGTGGTCTCTGCTTCACAAGGAACCTGCTCCTCCGTGGGTGCCTGGTGTTGAGAACACAGCGCCAGAGAGTCTGGAACTGGGGCCCAGGCTGGGCTTCCGGGACCTTTCTGTGCTGTTTGCTGTGGAGTTCTGAGTGTCTCTGGACACGGAGGAGGAGATGTCACGAGCCCCCATGGACTAGCACTTGACCCCCACCGCTTCCTCCCTTCCAATCCTAGACTCCAGGGTCATTGCCACGGCACTTTCTGAACGTTCCTCTGTCGGCCAGCCTCAGCCCAAAGCTGTGGCCTAGCGAGCGGTCGGGGTCCGAGCATAACCCTCTCTTAGAGCCCACGGGTGTACTTGCACGGGGGGGCAGGGGCTGGAGGGGAGGCTTGGGCCCAGGGGATCCCCGGCCGCCCTTGACCCTGCTGTGCCCTGGCCCCCTCCCTGTGTGGTAGAAACAGGTTTCCCGGGAGCGCCCAGGCCCCAGCACAGCTGGCACGCATGTGGGATAAATGTTTGCAGAGCGGAGGAGGCAAAGTCTACTTGGCCCGGTGTGTGGCTTTGAAGCTTGGCAAGTGAGGCCGGTGCCTAAGCTGGCGCTGCCAGTGCTAAGCAGCGCGTGTTTGGGGGTAACCAAGTTCTGGGTGATCTGGCCCCAGTTGCTGTTTCACATTTCTGCCACACCTGCCCTGCCCCCACCACCCTCATGGGTGACCCGGTGGCCTGAGGAATCGTATTCGAATAGGCCGGGGCCATGAGCAAAGACCAGGGTTCCAGGAGCTGAATGTGAAATCACAAGGTGCTCAAGTGTGTGGGGCCCAGGAGCCGAGTGTGAACTCACCGTGTGGTCGGGTGTGAGGGCCAGAAGTTGAGTGTGAACTCACCGTGTGGTCGGGTGTGGGGCACAGGAGCCCAGTGTGAACTCACCGTGTGGTTGGGTGTGAGGGCTAGGAGCCCAGTGTGAACTCACCATGTGGTCAGGTATGAGGGAACAGGAGCCGAATGTGAACTCACCGTGTGGTCAAGTGTGAGGGCCAGGAGCCCAGTGTGAACTCACTGTGTGGTCGAGTGTGAGGGCCAGGAGCTGAGTGTGAACTGACCGTGTGGTCAGGTATGAGGGCACAGAGGCTGAGAGTCATGACCACGGTGTGTTCGGGTGTGCAGAGCCAGGAGCCCAGTGTGAACTCACCATGTGGTCGGGTGTGCAGGGTCAGGAACTGAGTGTGAACTCACCGTGTGGTCGGGTGTGAGGGCCAGGAGCTGAGTGTGAACTCACCGTGTGGTCAGGTGTGAGGGAACAGGAGCTGAGTGAGAGTCATGACCACGGTGTGTTCGGGTGTGCAGGGCCAGGAGCTGAGTGTGAACTCGCCGTGTGGTCGGGTGTGAGGGCACAGGAGCCCAGTGTGAATTCACCATGTGGTCGGGTGTGCAGGGCCAGGAACTGAGTGTGAACTCACCATGTGGTCAGGTATGTGGGCCTCCCCCGGTCACCTCAGGTGTGAAGTGGGCCTTCCCGGGGTGTGGGCCTCCCCAGGTCACCTCAGGTGTGAAGCCAGGGCATCCGGGGTGTGGGCCTCCCCAGGTCACCTCAGGTGTGAAGTGGGCCCTCCCAGG
>CM027399.1:162741360-162754300 GCA_015711505.1 Sylvilagus bachmani | reverse complement strand
CTGCAGGGCTCTGCTCCTCCTGGCCGCTCCTGGGCCATAGCCGGTTCCGCCCCCACCCCTCCAGCTCCTGCAGGGCTCTGCTCCTCCTGGCCGCTCCTGGGCCATAGCGGGTTCCGCCCCCACCCCTCCAGCTCCTGCAGGGCTCTGCTCCTCCTGGCTGCTCCTGGGCCATAGCGGGTTCCGCCCCCACCCCTCCAGCTGCCCTGCAGGGCTCTGCTCCTCCTGGCCGCTCCTGGGCTGTTTCATAGCTGGTGCCAGGCGTGCACTAACTGTGGGCCAGCCCTCTCCCGGGCGGGCACTCCTCGCTTGGCTTCCTGCTCCTCCGCTGGCTCCCATCTGCTTCCCCCCGGGCACCCTGGCCTGCACCCCTCACGTGCTGTTGCACGCTGCCTGCGCACGCACACTCTGCAGTCCAGCCGGACTCGCGCTCCTCGGGACCCTCAGAGAAGATGGGCTGCACCCAGCCCCTCCCCCACGCACTCAGGGGGCTCCATTCCACAGTTGCTCAGGCCCCAAGCTTTGGAGACACCCTCGGCTCCTCTTGCACCCCATGGAGGCCATCAGCAAATCCTGTGGACTTGACCTTCAGGGTGGACAGGACTGGCTGCTTCATCACCTCCTGGTCCCTCCCAGCGCCCCCATCTGATCAGTTCTGTCTGCCCCTCCCTCTCCTGTCTCACCTCCCCTCCCTCCCCCTCCCAGCTGCCCCTGGAGCCACTGCAGCCTCTGGCTGCCCCTCTGTGCAGTGAGAACCTCTCAGAACCCTCCCTCCCCACGGGCACGTGGCTCCGTCTGCTGCCCGGGCCACCCTCTGTGTTCTCGCTGTGTCGCCCCGACCCCACAGCCTGGTGGCGCCTGGCAGTTGCACCTGCGTTGTCTGGCGGGGGCTCTGTGGACCAGGAATTCTAGATCAAGTCCCCTGGGGCTGCAGACAGGAGAGTGGCCCAGGCTCCCGTCCCCCTCCAGGCCGTGGAGCCCGTGCTGGCTGTGGGCAGGGGACGGCCGCTCCTCACCCGGAACCTCCCGCAGTGCCCGGGTGTCCCCTGACACGGGGAAGCTGCACTGTGCTGTGACTGAGCCGTCGTCTCGGAGAAGCCAGCGTGGTTAGAGCCGCACTCCCGGGCAGGGGAGGGGGATCAGGCTCCGCCCCTAGGGGAGGGGCACAGGCCCCTGCCGATTCCTGGTCCCGCCCCACCCGCAGGCGAGGCGGGCAGCAGCCTCCGGTCGGGTCGGTCCGTGCGCCTCCCTCGTTGGAGCCGCGTTCGCTAACGAGGATCTCTGGTTTGTTTTGTTGTCGCTGCTTTTCAGGAATGTGTTTACTGCGCGAACGAGGACAGGGGCGGCTTGTGCCCGCCCTGCGAGGAAGACGCTGGCCCTGGGGGCCTCGGCGAGGAGGAGGAGGAGGAGGAGGAGGAGGGGCCCGCCACGAGCCAGGCGCAGGAAGGACAGACATAGCTCCTGGCGCCCGCCAGCCCCACGGCCAAGGACCTCCGCGAGATGGGGCCTGCGGGACAGGGCGAGCCCACGTCTGCTTCCGCCGCAGGGGCAGACTGCATCATGTAGCTTTGTGAAAGGGGCCGGGAGCGTTTGTGCTCCGGCGCGAGCCCGGGTCCGAGGCTAAGAGGGTGGCCCCCGGCAGGCGTTAGAGACCGCGATGAGGACCTCTGGCCTGAGACTTCCTGCCAGGCTGGGGCGAGCAGCCGGGAAGCTGCCTTGTGTGGCCCTCAGCTGCGGCTTCCAGAACTTTCCTAGGGTGTTTGATCACGTCCACCTGCGCCCTGCCCTGCAGGCTGCTTTGCATCGAAACAGTCACGCTTGACCCCCCACCCCCACCCCCACAAGTGGAGGCACCACGCCCCCAGCCCCTCTAGCAGCTCTGGCTTCCGTGTGCCGCAGGGAGAAGGGTTCGGCCTGGCCTTCGCTTGTTAGCTGTGGTCTCATGGAGCCGGGTGGCCGTGTGCCCAACCCATCCAGGTACCCCCCCGCCCCCACCCCCTGGATGGCTCCACCTCGTTCAGACCAAGTCGGACCATACATTGCCGCTTGTCTCCTTAGCATGACCTCTGTACAAACCAGGCCTTGACAGCCGCACCGCACCTGAGACCCAGCGGGGCTGGCCTGGGGAGCAGGTACAAGGCAGGGCCGCCCGCAGCCGTCGCCCACCCGGGCCGGGGGCCTGGCTGTGGGGGTGCTCACGCGCCTGCCGGGGACTGATGACCCTTGGGCAACAGAGTGACGCCAGCTTGCCCGGCTGTTCACAAAGCCTCACGTTGCATCGCGTTTCCCAAAGATTGGGAAGATGTTTCACCGGTCCCTGTGTGGATGAGTCACCACTGACAGAGCAGGTGGACCAAGTCTTGACGCTTAGCAGAGCGCAGCGCAGGGGTGGCGACAGGAGAGGGGCCGTCGGCTCGCGTTCCAGTCGCTTTTCACCTGACGCCGGAATATTGACCCGGTTTCTCGGAACACGGGAACTCTCTCCAGACGCCCAGGAGGCAGTAGTCTGAGCTCTGCACACAGGCCGCGGCCGGGAGGGTTTAAGGTGGCATCCACGTTACCTAAACACGGAACTGCCAAACCCTCATTCTACCTTAAGACGTTTGCCATCAGCATCCGCTCCTCCAAGCTGTGCTCAGTGACTTCTAGGATCGCTCGTGATCTGTTTACACGGTGCCCAGCGCCGAGCCCTGTTTCTGTAGTGTGTGCCCACGTCTCTGTTTGAACTGAGCCTTCCTTTAACGTGTTCCCGAAGAGATCAAAGGCGATTTGTTGAGCCTCGAGGACAAGTGGTTTGTTCCCGCACATACCAAACCTTCGTCCCCCAGTGCAATATATTTGTGTGACTGCTTGTGTCTTTTTAAGACTTTTTTGCCTTTTAGAAAATCGGTAAATAAAGCGAGTATATTTTTATTTTCAGTTGTGTGTCTTTTTAGCGTGGCACAGGGGAAAATCTGAAGAGATCAAAGTTTATCCAAAGATTGTTTTAAAGAAGATGCGCAGGCCTCGTGTGGCCTCTCATGGTCCGGCTGCGTCCCCACATGGCCAGCCGTCCACTCCCAGCTCCCCCCGCGGCCCCCCATTCACTCCCAGCTCCCCTCCACCTGCTCAGGCTGTGCACTTGCAGATAGAGGGGTGCAGCCGCCCGGCTTCCCGGCCCCAGCTCCCCTCCCACTCTGCTGTGGCCCCAGGCACCCACGCCGACCTCCCTGTCACAGGCAAGCGGCCTGACTGGCCTGGCCTGGCTACCTGTGTAGTGGCCACGGGGCTGAAGGCAGAGTCAGACTTTGCGTCCCCCCCAGGCGGCCCTCCCACCCCAGCCCCTCTTTCTGCAGAGCTGGGGGCGGGGCAGCTGAGCACAGGTGGAACCTGGAGGACACCCTTCCGCTGTTCCCCATGCCTCCTGTTGTAGGGCAGCAGATGGGATAAAACTGATGAGGTGTGTGAGCCAGAAGCCACGCCTTCACCACGCCCCGGTGTGACCTGTGCCCTACCTGCCACACCTGTGCACCCCCCTCCACTCAGACTAACCATGCCCCTTGGAAGTGCATTAAAGGCCTGGAACACGGTGGGCCCGGCCCTTTTTTCCTTTTGCCCTGGACCCCCTTGCTGTCCCGAGCCTTGGGGCCACCCGCCCCACACTTCCCGGCCTGCGCGCTGCCCTGCGTGGCCGGCTGCTGGTGCCCCCTGTGAATCCAGGTTTCTCAGACAGGGCCCTCACTCCCCTCTGCATTTCCCTCACTGAATACAAATGTATCGAGCTGCCTTGTGTTTATGCCAGTATTCAGAATTCTCTGGATATGAGGCGAGGGCCCACAAGGCTTATTAACATTCCAAATTTATTAATAAGCTCCTAGCAACATAAATGGCACCCCGTGTTAGGAAACTGCCACAGTTTTATCTATGGCGCGATCTACACCTGATTTACATCCTCAGCCCCGTTCCGCAGCCATTGCTGGAAGCCAGGTGGCCACATGGCCCAGCCGCCGTGTCAGCCCCACCCCCACCCTCATGGGATGCGCTGCTCCTGCTGCCCTGCCCGCCTTCCTGAACTCGGGGCTCTCTCGCTCCCTCGTCTCTGCTCTCTCTCTCTTATACCCTTCTCCTCTCTCTTTTCCTTCTTCACCCCTTCCCTCCAGCCTGCGGGGTTTCCCCAATACACCCCCTCCCTTACTCCGGTGTTTGGTGTGTCTGTGACGGCTAACAGGGGTGCAGGACCGGGAAAACCTCACGTGGGGATCCAGCGTCCCCCGCGACTCTATTCTCCCTTCGGGGACCTCTGAGCTGCTCTGGGGTCCTGGTTTCTGCCAGTCACAAAACACACCCCCGGAACTCCTTCCACGCCACCAAACACTCCACCATCTCCATCCACACTCCGGCCTTCCACATTCTGAGGTAAGACGCGGACCGGAAATTCTCACGGCGACTCTACTCTGAGTTGTGGCCACTGTCGCCTGCTTGTCTGACTCTCATAAAAGTCGTAGCACTGGACACTAACCACAGCTCCTGTAAGGCTTCTAGTCTCTACGGACACTGTGTCCGGGCAGCAGTGGGTGTGAGTGACGGCTCAACCTCTGGTCCCCTTTTACAGGCTAGGCCCTGGGCTCCAGTGGGCGCCTGGGTGACGACCCCGCCTTCTGCTCCCATATTCTCTCGTTAGTCAGACCGCCGGGGCGGTTCAAGGACACTTCCAATCCACGGATCTGACTATAGGTCGCAATGGGAACTTTTCAGAACCGCATTCTGTCCGATTCTCCTCCTGGTAGCCTCCTAAGTAACATGGTCCCTCTCAAATCGGCTCCAGCCCTCAAACACGATGCCTCATCTTTCTCTGTAATCGAGCTTGGCGCGTGCACAACCTTAACAGTCAATCAAAATTGGCCCCTCCATGGCGGCGCGTTTGGCCCTGAGGTTTGACCCTGATAGCACTCAAGATCTTTATCACTTCTGTGAGCACTTGGGAAAGTGGAAGGAGATCCCATACGCTCCAGGTTTTCCATCTTCGATCTAAACCTTGTGTCTGGCCCTTCTGCCCTCTGGCCCTGTTGGCCTCCCAGGTTGCCACTAGAGGTCAAGGGCCTCTAGCTCCATTCCTCTCTCCTCTCTTTCCCTCTTCGCCCCTCCCCTCTGGTCTGCTGGGTTTTCCCCAATAAGCCCTTTCCCTTACTGGAGTTTGGTGTGTTCCGTGATGGCTAACACCCGTACTCCAGTATTCCCCCCACTTCTCAAACCAAGACCCTGGGGCTGCAGCAGGCAGTGAAGCAGCTCCCGGCAGGACTGGCTGCCTAGACGGCAGTGCCAGTGGGAGCCCAGGCCTCTGCGAGTGGTCCAGGCGGCAGACAGACAGGGCTGTCATTGTGTCTTCATTGACCATACAACCCGGGCACCCCCTCCTTTATTTCCAAACCAAAAGGAGAGTCTCCCGGGCAGACTGGCCTGGGTGTCTGCGGGCTGGCCGCTGCCTTTGTTCCCTGGGGATGTATGGCCTGCCCCTCCTGCTGCTGACCGGTCCCCCTGTGGCCACCAGGCCTGCCCAGCCTCTGCAGGCCTCTCTTCCTGGCTGTGGGAAGCATCAAAAGGTGCCAGTGCTCAGGAAGTCTGTGCTTGGGCCAACTGTGGGGGCAGCATCAGCCCAGGGAACAAGCTGCAGGAAGTGGGTGGAGCAGGGTGGCCGAGAGGGGCCCGGCCCCCGGGACTAAACGCCGAGCCATCCCGAGCCACTAGAGCTTGAAGCTGATGCAGACGGAACCTTGGGCAACTTCCAGTCCATCCAATGTAGGCAGGCAGATGGGATAAACTGATCAGGTCTGTGAGCTGGAAGACCACGCCTTCACCACGCCCCTGTGTGAGCCCATGCCCCCTACCTGACTCCACCTGTGCGCCCACCTGCCAATCAGACTAATTAACCCGTCCCCTTTGGAAGTGGCTTAAAGGTCCCTTTGCCCTTTGCCCTTTGCCCTCCCTGCCCTCGATCCCCTTGCTGCCCCGCACATTGGGGCGCGTGGCGTTCCGGCCGGCACGCTCCCCCACGAGCCTGGCTCCTGGTGCTGCGTCTGAATCCAGATGTCCCTCTCTCTTGGACAGGGCCCTCATTTCTCACTGAATAAAAAGTTTGAGAAATCTCATGCTGCCGGGTGTGCTCGTGCCAGTATTCAGAATTCTCTGAACTCACGGCGGGTGCCCACACGGCTTGTTGACTTCAGAGAGATCAACAGCACATCGGGGACACAGCCGAGAGACCTGCTGGCGCGGTGGGGCGGGCGGCTCACTCTGGGCTCTCAGGGACACGGCGCACACCGAGGCTGGTCCCAGAGCTTCATCGGCAGCCCGCGACGCCCGCCAGACAAGCCCGCCTTCCCGTCTCCTCTCCCAGCGCCTGTTAGAGCGCCGCTTTTACAAAGTCGGCTTTGCAGAATGGCTGCAGACCTTAATTACCGCTCCTTCCCTTCCCAGACTGGGCCCAGTGGGAGAACACTGCCCGCCGAGCCACGTGGTGCCTACAGGGTGTTTCTTCCCGTGGGCAGCTCTTTGGGTTCCTTCTGGAGGTGCCGGATGTTACTCGATGATGCTTTTGTGTGCATGTGACTTTATCGCGCCCTCCTCTGCCCCCGCCTCCCCCCACACAGCTCTCCAGGAATCAGGGCCTCAGCCATCGTCTGCTGCCTCTGTCCGCCAACTCGCCAGTGTAAGAAGTGTCACCAAGGGGCCGGCGTCGTGGCAGGGGGACGAGGCCACTGCCGACGACGCCGAATCCTAACCGGGCACAGGTTCCCATCCCACGTGCTCCACTTCAGCTAATGTGTCTGAGAAAGCAGCAAAAGATGCGCCCAAGGGCTTGGGCCCCAGCCACCCACGTGGGAGACCGGGTTGGAGTTCCAGGCTCCTGACTTGGGACTGGCCCAACTCCAGCCGTTGAAGCCACGTGGGGAGTGAACCAGTGGATGGAAGACCTCTCTGTCTCTCCTTCTTTCTTGTAATGCGCCTTTCAAATAAATAGATCTTTAAAAAAATTAAAATCATCCAGTTTATTTCCCCTATCTCAGTTTCTCCAAGCGGTGGAAATGAGGTGTAGCCACTTGGGGGTCTCCTGTGTGGTGAGGTCTAAGTCGGGAAGGGGAGTCGAGTCACGGGCTTCCTTGGGGCCCTGCAGCCCCACCCTCTCAGCCTCACTAGGGGTGTTGTGGGGGTGCACCTGGGCCCCCCAGGGACACACAAGGGTGGGAGACAGCAGAGCCTCACGGCTGTGGGAACACTAAACACAGGGGGTAGGGACAGGCAGGTCCACTTCTCCCTAGTGACGGAGGGTGGAGGAGACGCAGGGCCTGCACACAGACGGGCCAGGGAGGCCCAGTGGCTACAGAGCTCAGGAAGGTGGTGGGCAACCTCCGGATCTCCCACCAAGCTCACCTGGACTGGAGCCCGTGTGCTCCTGGGAGGGGCCCCAGGGCTCTCCAGACAGCACAGCCGTGGCCCCCAGCCCGGGCACACACCCCCTCCCCTTCCCTAGCACCCAGCACCTCCGCGGGGTCCGGCTCTGCTCTGCAGGTGCAGGGCGCTGGACAGAGGGTCCGCGGTCTGGCACGGACAGCCTGGCGGGCTCAGCACCCTGCACCGGGCAGGTGGTGCGAGGCTGGCCCGCGGCTGGGGGCGGAAGGGGGGCGTTCCGGCTCTGCGGGGCGGCGCGGGCGGCCGCGCGGTGGAGCAGGAGCCGGCCGGCAGGGCCGGCAGATGGGCGGCCGCGGTGGGGGTGGCGGGCGTCTGGCCGCCCCGAGCAAGCGCCCGCCGGCCGCACAAAGCGGGCGGAGACAAAGGCGCGGCCGACACCTGTCGCTCTTGGCGCGGCTGCAGCTGCCAACTGTCACGGGCATCAAGTTACGGGGCCAGACGGCGGCGCGGCGGGGCGCGGGGCACGGTAGGGCGGTGGGGCGGGGGCCCGGGGCGGGGGGCACCGTGGGGAGGTGGGGCGGTGCACGACGGGTAGGGGGACTGGAGCTCAGGGAGGGGCCGGGCAGGACAGCCCGGGGGTGCGGCCCAGCGAAGCAGGCGAAGGAGGCGAAGGAGGCTACGGGAAACTAGGGGCGAGGGGACCACCGGGGGTGGGAGCGCTCAGAGAGGGTGGCGGGGCAAGGGGAGCGCGAGGAGGAACAGGCTGGCGGCTGCTCTGGCGGACCCCGCCCCACCAGGATGCTGGGGCCAACCGAGGGTGGGCGTTGGGGGACGAGCCTGGGGTCGGGATTAGGTTGCCCCACCTCCCCGGAGCGCAGAGGCACCCTGGCCGGACGCGACGTCCCGTCCCGGTCCGGAGGAGAGAGCCAGGCGGACCACGGAGGAGCCCCCCCACGCACGCACGCACACCCGCGCCCTAACGCGGCAGAGGAAGCGACCAGCGCGGCCGGGGCCGCGGTCCTGGGGGCCGCCCCCGCGGGGGTCGCGACGGCGCCGCGCGAGCGGCCCCGCCCTGCCAGCTGCCCGCCTTCCGGGCCGCGGGACCGCACAAAGCGCGCCGCTCCCATTGGCTGCGGCGCGCCTGGCGGCCCGCAGCGCCGCGCCCGCTCCGCCAATCGGCGCATTGACATGCAAATGAGCCCCTATAAAAGGGGCGGGGCGGCCGGCGGCCGGAAGACGCGCGACGGCGAGGGCTGCCGCGGGGCCTCGAGGAGCCGGCGCCCACCGCCCGCAGCCCTCGCCGCACTCGTGGCGGGGCGGCCATGGCCCCGTCCCTGGCCCCCGGCCGGGACCGTACGGGCCGGGAGCACGAAGACTGCGGGGAGGCTCGTGGGGACCGCAAGGTGCGGGCCGGAGGCGCGGGCGGGCGGGCGGGGGGAGGCCGCCCGGGGCCGGGGCTCAGGGGCCCGCTTCCCGCAGGCCCGGAAGCCCCTGGTGGAGAAGAAGCGGCGCGCGCGGATCAACGAGAGCCTGCAGGAGCTGCGGCTGCTGCTGGCGGGCGCCGAGGTGCGGCCGGCGGGCGCGGGGGCGGGTTGCGGGGCGGGCTGCGGGGCGCGCGCCGGGCTCACGCGCTCCCCGACGGCGCAGGTGCAGGCCAAGCTGGAGAACGCCGAGGTGCTGGAGCTGACCGTGCGGCGCGTGCAGGGAGCGCTGCGGGGCCGGGCGCGCGGTGAGTGCGGGGCGCGCTGGCCCAGGCCGCCCCTCCCCGGGAGGGGTGACCTCCCTCGTCCGCTCGGCGCCCAGGGCCCTCCCCGGGGTCCACGGAGGGGGGGACCCGTGGGCCAGGGCAGCCGCCGCTCACCGTGCCGGGCGCGGCTCTCTCCTCCCCTCTCTCGGGCGCAGAGCGCGAGCAGCTGCGGGCGGAAGCCAGCGAGCGCTTCGCCGCCGGCTACATCCAGTGTATGCACGAGGTGCACACCTTCGTGTCCACGTGCCAGGCCATTGACGCCACCGTCGCCGCCCAGCTCCTGAACCACCTGCTGGAGTCCATGCCGCTGCGCGAGGGCAGCAGCTTCCGAGACCTGCTGGGGGGCGCCCTGGCGGGAGCCCCTGGGCGGGGCGGCTGGGCCACAGGGGAGTCCCCGGGGTCCCCACTGCCCAGCCCCCCAGGTCCCGGGGACGACCTGGGCTCCGACCTGGAGGAGGCCTCCGAGGCTGAATTGAGTCGGGCGCCTGGCGAGCGGCTGCACTTGGTGCCTGCAGCCTTGGGCGGCCTCACTGCAGCCCGAATGGCCCAGAGCGTGTGGCGGCCCTGGTGACCGTGCTGGCCCGGAACCGGGGGCCAGGCCTTCCCAGCCCCACGCCCGCCACCCTGGGGGTCCCACGTGGTGGGGCAGGGCCCAAGGTGTCTCCCAGTCGGCCGCCCTCCTCCAGCACCAGGTGACCGCCCAGCCAGGCCCGGGGCCCTGTTCCTGGAGGGAGCCACTTTGCGCTCAGGGGTGGTGGAGGAGCAGCTCCAGGCAGGAGGAAGACCCTGCCAGAGCTCCCGCCCTCTTCATGCGCGTGCTGGGTGGGGAGTGAGGGCAGAGGCGACCCGGTGGTGCTGAGCCCTCGTGTCCCAGGCAGGGCGCCGCGCCGGGGGACAGGTGCATCTGCAGTGCTGCCGAGAGGAGCGAGACGTTCTGAACGTCTTGCTGGTAGCACACTTGAGTTTCTGTGTCAGGGTGCGGTCAGATGTTCCCAGACGCATTAAATAAAGAGCTTTGCAGTACGATGGCCTTGAAGAAGCCCTGAGTGATGTGTCGTCAGTACTGCGATGTGTGCACGGTGGCCTGGGCACATCCCGTCCTGCAGCTGAAGTACTAATGCCTTTTAAAACCTCGGCTCGGGGGGTCGACGTGGTGGTGCAGCGGGGTGAGCTGTGGTCTTTCATGCCGCTTCGAGCGGGGGCTCCACTTCCGATCCAGCTCCTGGGAAAGCTGTGGGAGATGGCCCAAGTCCTTGGGCCCAGGCACTCACGTGGGAAGCCAGGATGGAGTTCCAGCCATTTGGGGAATGAACCACTGGATGGAAGGTCGGTGTCTGTCTGTCTCATCCTCACCTTCTGTCAGCAAAATGAGCAATGGAGAGGGACGCCTGCTGGCTGGCCTCTGCTGTGGCTGGGCGGGTCCTCAGGCCACGCCCCCTGGAAGTGGTGTGCCCCCAGAGGATTCCACTGGCAGGGGGCTTGTCTCCAGGGTGACAAGGATGGGGACGCCACCGTTCTGCAGTGGACGAGCTTCCAGGAGTCATAAAGCTAACGGCCATTTGGGATGGGAGCGGCCTCCTCTTTAGGATGCCCGAGTCTGCAGCCAGCGTCCGCCTGTGTCAGGCTGTCGGGCTTCCTCCTCATGCCACTGATGAGGGACGAGGGGATCCCACGGGGGTCCGCGGGTCAGAGGGCCGCGGCACAGGCAGCCCCTGTGCCCATAGGTCGGAACTTGAGTGACTGTGGCTCCCACAGTAGGTGACGGCAGCCCCATGTCCTGACACCACATGCGTTTACCATCTGGCCGTTCTGTATCTGTGTTTATGTACACACGTATGTTGATCCGAGAGAGGAGGTAGGAACCCAATTGAGCCATCACCTGCTGCCTCCCAGGTGCGCATCGGCAGGAAACCAGGAATCCGAGCCCTGTGCGACGGGTGCAGGTGCCCCAAGGGCGTCCTAACCCTGATGCCAAATGCTCTCAGCCTGGGGCTCCTGACCCTCTTCTGCCTCCCCACTCCTGCTTGTAGGGACCCGGATGTTGGCACTGGCACAGCCATATGACCCAGACTCTGCCACACTTCTTAGTGCTCGTTTGCCATATAGAGTAACAGGCACAGGTCCTGGGCACTGGGGGTGTGGACGGGGGTGGTCTGCCTTCCGTCGTGGCCACCCAGGCGGGCCGGGGGTCGCTGACCACTGACCCACTCAGTGCCTGCTCTCCCCACTGGATCAGCCTACACTCTGCGATGCCTTCCTCTGCAAAGGGGCCGAGGAAACCCGCCTGGGCCCTGGGAGCCTCTGCTCGGGAGCCAAGTTCCCTGGAGGCGGCATCTGCACTCACGTCTACACTTCTGACCCCTGCCCCACCCCTCCGCAGAGAGTGCTGTCGGGGTCCCCAGGGACAGTCCCAGCTTGACCTCTGGGGGTCGTCCGACCGTGCCCTCCCACGCTGCCCCCACCGGGTCCGGCCCTCCCAGCTGCTCTCCAGCCTGCGGGCTCCCCGCGTCCTGCCTGCTCAGTGTCCGGCAGCCAGCAGGTGGACATCACGCCAAGAGAGCCTGCTGTCACCCCTGTGCGAAACGGCCTCACCGTCCACACAGGCTGGACTCCGACCTAGAAGTGCAGACTAACGGCCGCCGAGACCGGTGCCTGGTGGGCCGGAGCCCCAGGGCAGTTTACAGCAGGCTGTTAATTGCCTTCCCCCCTCCTCACCGGCTGAGTACCAGGGGGCTACAGCCTTCCCGGCATTGGCTTCCTGTGTGCCCAAGAGCCTTGAGGTACATGTAACCCCGTTACGCTGGCTGAACGTCTTCCTTCGAAAACTAACCATGAACCACTGTCGCTTCCGCAGCGGTCGCCACTTCTTGGCACCAATTCATCGGGCAAATAAAGTGAAATCACAAAATCCAGAGGTCAGGGCCAGCCTGTGGTGCAGCGGGTAAAGCCACCATCTGTGGTGCTGGCATCCCACATGGGCGCCGGTTCCAGTCCCGGCTGCTCCACTTCCGATCCAGCTCTCGGCTATGGCCTGGGAAAGCAGTGGAGGATGCCCAAGGCCTTGGGCCCCTGCACTCGTGGGAGACCCGGAAGGAGCCCCTGGCTCCTGCTTCAGATCGGCACAGCTCCGACCCTTGTGGTCATCTGGGGAGTGAAGCAGCGATGGAAGACCTCTCTGTCTGCCTGTCTCTCTCTCTCTGCCTCTCCAATACTAATAACGATGAACCTAGAGGTCGCCCTCAGTTTCTCGCCCTACTGCCTCATTTCCGGTCAGACACCCCTCAGGGTACGTCTACACCCCACCCCACTGTCTGCACCCTCACTCCTAACCCCGCCCCAGCCCGACTCCCCTGCTCTGCCCTGGACCAGGGCTTCTGCCAGCGACGCCTCGCCCGGCCGCCCCGCAGACCCCGCGCAGCAGGGTTCAGGCGGCGCCCAGTGGGGCGCGCGGCCCCTCGCCCAGGCCTCGGACGCTCGCGGCCCCGCCAGCCCCTCCGGCCCGAGGCCGGGCGCACGGCCTCCTGGGAGTTGTAGTTCTCGCCGCCCCACACGCCGCGACTCGCCGGGACTTCGACTCCCAGAGGTCTCCACGCCCGGAGGCTCCGCCCCCCGCCGCCGCGGGCCGGAAGCGCGGCGCCCCCGCCTTCCAGCCGCTCCCGCCGGGTCGCGCGGCTGAGGGGGCGGCTGGGGGCCTCGCGGGCGTCTCAGGGACCCGCAGGGGCGGCGAGGCGGGCTCAGCCGCCTGTCTAGCGCCAGAGCCCGCGGAGCTCCGGGGGGCGCCCGGGGCCGGGCACGGAGCGGGGAAAGCCG
>CM027399.1:162729341-162741260 GCA_015711505.1 Sylvilagus bachmani | reverse complement strand
GTCCCGGTTCGGCGGACGTGGAGTCCCTGCGCTGGCCCCGCCCCGGTCCCGGTTCGGCGGACGTGGAGTCCCTGCGCTGGTCCCGCCCGCTCGGCCCGGTTCCAGTGCGGATGCTCGCCCCGCCCTGCTTACATTCTGCTTGTCTTGAATTGTATGTATTTAATGTCAGGAATTTTTAAAAGCTCTATTTGTGTGAAAGGGCTAGAGAGTCTTCCACCCACTGGTTCACTTCCCGGAGGCCGCAACAGCCAGAGCTGCGCTGATGGGAACCCAGGAGCCAGGAGCTTCTTCCGGGTCTCCCACGTGGGCGCAGGGGCCCGAGGACTTGGGCATCTTCTGCTTTCCCAGGCCACAGCGGAGAGCTGGATCGGAAGTGGAGCAGCCGGGACTAGAACCGGCGCCCATATGAGATGTTGTTTACCCACTGGGCCACAGTGCCGGCCCCAAGATTCTCTTTTTTAGCTGAATGATATTGCACTGTGTGTATGTGCCCATTGTCTTTATCCGGGCAGCAGCTGGTGGATAACGAGGCTGAGTCCCCATCTTGCCGTTGTGCCCCGGGTGACAGTGACTCTGGGAGTGCGCGCGTCTTTCGCATGCCAACTTCATTTCCTTCGGACATTTTCTGAGAAGTGGGATAGCTGGGTCATATGGCACATCCAGTTTTAACTTGTTAAGGAATCTCCACACCATTTTATTTTCTGTAGTGGTTTTGCTAATTTGCGTTCCTGCCAACAGTGTTTTAGGGTACCATAGAATTGCCAGCAGAGTGGACAGAGAGAGAGAGACAAAGGTCTTCCTTTGCCGCTGGTTCACCCTCCAATGGCCGCCGCACCACGCTGATCCAAAGGCAGGAGCCAGGTGCTTCTCCTGGTCTCCCATGGGGTGCAGGGCCCAAGCACCTGGGCCATCCTCCACTGCACTCCCGGGCCATTGGGAGGGGGGCAGCCGGGACAGAATCCGGCGTCCCGACCAGGACTAGAACCTGGAGTGCTGGCGCCGCAAGGCGGAGGATTAGCCTACTGAGCCGTGGCGCCGGCTCGTCACACACTTTCAGTATGGACACTTTCCTGGTCATTCTGCTGGAAACTGCTGGCAGAGTCTCCTGACTCTGAGACACTTCCATTCTCGTCACACGAAACGGCGCCATATTTGACGCTGTCGACGGCCCTGTGCCCTGAGCAGCATCTTGTCCGATGTTCTTGCTGCTGCTTCAACCGTTCCTTCTCAGACTCAAGTGGGACTCCTCCTGGCCGGATTTCAGGCATCGTCTGTGTCCCACGTCTTTCCTTGGTCCTCTTCTTATCTTGGGTTAAAATCTGTGGCCTCCGGGGCTGGCGCCCTGGCTCACTTGGTTGATCCTCCTCCTGCGGCGCCGGCACCCCATGTGGGCGTCGGGTTCTGTCCTGGTTGCTCCTCTTCCAGTTCAGCTCTCTGCTGTGGCCCGGGAGTGCAGTGGAGGATGGCCCAGGTGCTTGGGCCCTGCACCCCATGGGAGACCAGGAGAAGCACCTGGCTCCTGCCATCGGATCAGCGCAGTGCACCAGCCGTGACAGCCATCTGGGGGGTGAACCAACGGAGGGAGGACCTTTCTCTCTGTCTCTCTCTCTCACTGTCTAACTCTGTCAAATAAAAAAATAAATAAATAAAAGAGAAAATCTGTGGCCTCCACGGCTGCCCCTCCTGGTCAGCCAAGCTTGTCCAGGCGCCGCTGGCTGCTGCCTCTCCAGTGTCCCAGTTTCTTCAGGTTCCACCTGAACCCAGCTTTCCCGCAAAGCCTGCACCTCCTTTCGCGTTCCAGGTCCCTGGGAACATCACGGTCATTGTCAGTCGCTCAGGCCAGCACCCCACCAGCTCAGAGCGGTATCTCCCTGGCACCTCCGTTAGCCCAACACAAGCAGGGTTGACTCCACCTCCACAGTGGGTTGAGTGGAGGAGTGAACGAGTCCTCATCTTACATGAGCGGCTTTCAAAAAGTTTGTGGAAGCCGGAATTAGAAGATAAGCTTATTTTCATGGAAAAAATTGAAAGCCATACATTATTTCTATGATTTTCTTTTCTTAAAAAAAAAATCACAGTATGTATTTTTAGTTCACTAATTTGAAAGAGAGAGAGGTCGTCCATCCACTCGTTCGCTCTCCACATACCCACGACAGCCAGAGCTGGGCGCAGCTGAAGCTGGGAGCCTGGGACGCTCTCTAGGTCTCCTGCGTGGGTTGCAGAAACCCGAGCAAGTGAACCTTGCCCCCACCTCTCAGGTGCACATTGGCAGGAAGCTGGAGCGGAAAACTGAGCTGGGACTTCGCCTGGAATGCAGGCATCTCCCCGGGGCACCCACCTTAACCACTGCCCTAGGCGCCCACCCCCATAATTATGCATTTCCTGAGACTTTATGGTGGTGGTTAGAGAAGACCCCCTACGTGGAGTGTCACCTCCTGAGCTTCGTTCCCTCTGAGAGCCCAGCACCCCGTTGCTCATCCACCCACGACAGCAGGTGCGTCTCCCCTGGGCCAGCTCAGGGCTCACCAGCAGTGCCTCTGAGCCCCTCCCTCCATCTGTCCCCTCCGCTCTGCCCGGTCTCCTTTGCTGCCAGCGCCTGGCTCTCCCCCCACCGGCCTGCAGGTGGGATCTGGTCCTGGTCCAGGTTGCTGCTTTGTTTCCCAGGTGGCGCATTTCAGGTCACAGTTGTTCATTTGTCCTGCAGGCCCTGTTGGCAGACATTGCTGCAGCTGGCTGGTGACAGCCGTGCTTCATCTCAGGCTTGTACCATGACTGGAGGAGACAGACGATGAACTTCGAACATGGCAGGCGATGTTCCTGTGCCAAGAAGAAAAACCCAGGAGGGCAGGGCACGGGGGGGTGTGGAAGGAAACGGTGCAGCCTCAGTGAGGTCCATCACAGGTGGCCTTTGGTCAGCGCCATTTGAGCAGAGACGCAGGATGTGAGGGAGCCGCCCAGCAGCTGTCCCGGGAAAGGTAGAGTAAGTAGCGAGCACAGGGCCTTGGGGAAGGCAGGCCCACCTGCGGGGACTGTGAGGCCGTGGATGGACTCCGCCATCTCTGGACAGATGCCCCCTTCTTCTTCTTTTTTGTAAAAAGACTTATTTATTTGAAAGAGAGAGAGAGAGAGATCTTCCATCCGTTGGTTCATTCCCCCGTGGCTGCAACAGTTAGGGCTGGGACAGACCAAAGCCAGGAGCCAGGAGCTTCTTCCAGGTCCCCCACATGGGTGCAATCCTTGGGCGTCTTCCACTGTTTTCCCAGGCACATTAGGGAGCTGAATCGGAAGTGGAGCAGGCAGGACTCAAACTGGTGCCCATATGGGATGCCAGTGCCGCAGGCGGCGGCCTTACCTGCTACGCCACAGCGCCGGCCAAAGAGATGCCCCTTCCCAGAGGAGCAGCAGCGGTGCCGGGGGCTGTGCGCGGAGCTCTGGGCGCACGGCGTGCCGGTGCTGTGCTGCCAGGGGGTTGCTCTTCTCCATTTCACAGCTGAGGAACCCGAGTTCCCGTGGGTTAAGTGGCCGTTCCTTGACCTCCTTTTCATTATAAAAGCAGTGCCCACTCCCAGGAGAAATCGGCTGTCCCAGAAGGCCCGCGGTGGAGAGGGTGTTTTCCTGGCCTCCTCCCGCCCCGCGCCTTGATCTCACCGCAGGAGTGTCGGTGGCAATTTGTCAAGTGCACTTTTGGATGTTTTCCATGCACTTGCAACCGTTGATTTCTAGGGTAATGTCTTTTTTATGCAAACGGGACCATGCTGCATATACCGTTCTTTGACTTTTTTTTAAGCCTAAAAAACAGAACCATTCATTCAAGAGTATCAAGTCAGCTCTTTGTTCTGGGCTGGGGACACAGGGCTGGGGAAGCCCCCCCCCCACCGTGTGGAGCCCGCGTGGCACCTGGCTGGTCCAGAACACACAGATCAGTGGGGTCCTGGTGTGGACGCCCCCACGGGCAATGCCAAGGACATTTCCAAGGTGCTGCCAGGGTCAGCATCCTTGTGTACTTGGCAGCTGTCCCATACGAGTTTCTAGAACTAAGATGGCTGGGCATGGGCGGGCATTTGGCAAAAAGACTTAATTCACTGTTTGGGACGACTACATCCTGTACCCGAGTGCTCTGCTCCTGGTCCAGCTCCCTGCTAGGGCATCCTGGGAGGTGCCAGGTGATGACCCACGTTCTTGGGCCCCCGCCACTCATGTGGGAGACCTGGGTGGAGTTCCGGCTCCTGGCTCTGGCCTGGCCTAGTCCTGGCTGTCGCGGCCATGTGGGGAGCAGATGGAAGCTGTCTCCCTAGATGAAAAATGAATGAGGTTTCCAATGGTCGAACAACTGCTGTGGGAGTGAGAAGCTGTGGGTCCTCCCTCTGTGACGCCTGCCTGCAGGTCTGTGTCACCGTGCGCTCTCTCTTCAGCCTGTGGGGGGCGCCGCTGTCCACACCTCACTGGCGGGGATCCTGCTGCACTGGGATCCTGGGACTAAAACTGCTTTCTCATCACAGGGAAAGATACTGAATTTGGGGAGCGCCTTTGACAACTTTTGAGATAATTACCTGTTTATTTGATCAGATTCATCAATATCGAGCCGCACTTGTGTTTTTATATTCCACACCGGCGGTTATGGCGGGGTGCGGTCCTGCTGAACTTGGTTATACGTACTGTTGTGCAGGGCATTTTATTGTTGTGAAAGGCTTATTTTATTTGACAGGCAGGGTTACAGAGAGAGAGGGGGAGATACAGAAAGAGAGATCTTCTATCCACTACTTCACTCCCCAAATGACCACAACAGAAGGGGCTGCGCCATCCTGAAGTCAGGAACCTGGAACTCTGGGTCTCACACGTGGGTGCAGGGGCCCAAGCACTCAGACCATCCTCCACTGCTTCCTCAGGCACGTTAGCAGGGAGCTGGATTGGAAGTGGAGCAGCAGGGACACCAGTATTGTAGGCAGCGTCTTAACCTACTCACCTCAACACCAGTCCTGTGTAGGGTATTTTAAAGATTATTTATTTGAGAGGCCAGTGCTCTGGCATAGCGGGTAAAGCTGCCGCCTGCAGTGCCGGCATCCCATATGGATGCTGGTTCAAATCCCAGCTGCTCCACTTCCAACCCAGCTCTCTGCTGTGGCCTGGGAAAGCAGTAGAGGATGGCCCAAGTGCTTGGCCCCTGCACCCACGGGGGAGACCTGGAAGAAGCTCCTGGCTCCTGGCTTTGGATTGGCGCAGCTCCGGCCATTGCAGCCATCTGGGGAGTGAACCAGTGGATGGAAGACCTCTCTCTCTCTTTCTCTCTCTCTCTCTATCTATCTCTCTGCCTCTGCCTCTTTGTAACTCTGCTTTTCAAATAAATAAATGAATCTTTAAAAAAATTAAAACTAAATTGACTTCTGTGAGCAGTTTTAGGTTCACAGCAAAATTGAGCAGAAGGTACAATTTCTCATATACCCTATGGCCCCGCTGTCAACGTGCCCCCGCAGAGGGCGCATTTGACAGCCCTGAGGAGCCGACGCTGACGCCCTACTGTGCAGAGTCCACGTGGGACCACAGGGTCACCTGGGTGTAGCACACTCTGGGCTCGAGTAGTGTGTAACGTCACGTTCCCACCTTCCTGGTGTCCTACAGGGCAGGGCACCGCTCTGCCCACCCCTCCCTCTCCCCAGCCCCTGGCGACCACTGAGCTTCTCACAGTGCCCAGAGATTTGCCTTTTCCAGGGCATTGTATGGGATTTTTGCATCAATGTCCCAGGCACACTGCTGTGCGTGCGCAGTTTCCCATGGACGCCATCTGTGCTCCTGTCAGCGCTCTGCCTTTGTGAAGGGGTGGGGAGCCTCCCTTCTCTGCTCTGTGCTTGGAATGGCTTCATTGCACTGGGACGCTCTGGCTTCGGTTCTGAGCGAGCCCACTTCATCGTCCGGCCTCCTGCCGCTGTCTTGTTCCACCGTATTTCCCAGGGCCTTCCCAGGCCGGGGGCCGGGGGCCGGGGGCCGGGGGAGAAGGGCCTTCTTGGTTTTAGTCTCTTGACCCTTGAACAGGAGATTTCTGTCTCTTTTCTCCCTCTCTCATCCCTTTCTCTCTCTCAAGCCTCTGTCCATCTGAACACTGGGAATGGGAGCAGCGTGGCCCCATTTTGCCTCCTGGATGAGACGCCGGGGCTGACACCCGCATGCGTGCCTCCCCGTGGCCGGCATCTGTCCCCCCCCCCCCCCCGTCCTGCTCACTCAGCCTCCCCCACCTCCTCTCTCCGTCTCTGGCTTCCTCTCCCTTGGTCCCTGTTTTCTCTCCTCTCCGCTCCTTTGCCTCTGCCTCTGTGGCCTTCATCCTCTCCTCTCTCCACTCCTCCTCCGGGCTTTCTCCACCTCTGCCCCGGGCCCCAGCCTCCCTCCCGCCTGCGCAGGTGACTCCGTGCAGCTTCCTGTCTGCTCTGGCAGTGGGCGTGGAGGCGGTGACAGCCCAGCGTCTGCGGGGTGGGTGACTTCCGCCCCTCGTTCTCTCCACCACGTCATCAACTCAGGCCGTCCTGCGGCACCGCGTCCTCAGGCTGAGGACCCCCGCAGGCCACCACCAGGGCAGTGTGCCCAGTGCTCTGGGGCAGCCGGGTGCCCACGTGGAGAAGTGCTGGGAAGGTGGGCAGTGCGCTCCGCCCTGTTCCCCAAGTGCCCACCACCAGCCCCTGCTGGGGGCCGTCCTCCCGGGTCTGGTGAGGGTCCACCCAGTCCGCGTCGCTGGGGACCGGTGCCGGGAGGGTACTCTGATGGGACTTGGGACCTCGTTAGAGGACACAGCCTTGTGTGGGGATGCTGGGACAGTCACAGGGAGGAATTCCATTTCCCATATGCGCTGTGACATGGGATGGGGTATGACAGGCTGGGGCTGGCCACAAGCCCAGATCCAGTCTTCTAGCCAAGGAGCGTGTGAGAAACCCCAAACCTGAGACCCCCAAGGGAGCCTGGCTGCCAGCTGGCGCCTCGTCCAGGGCCCCTCACAGGTCCTGTGGGCACAGGGCTTTGCCTTGGCTTAACCACCAGTTTGCACAAGGCTGTGAGGCCCAGGACTTGTTCCTGAGACCGGGCTGTACCCGTGTTCGGTACACATGCAGACGTGTGGGAGCCTCCCGTGGGCCTGGCACAGGCCCCCAGGCACCGGCAGGGTGAGGGGGGGAGGCACGAGCTGCCCGGACCCTGAGATCAAACGTCTGGGGCAGCCTGTGCCCCCTGTACCGGGGTGGGGTCTGAGTTGGAACCTCACAGGCTCAGGAGGAGGCAGGGCCTCTGCTGTGGAGAACCAGGAGAGGAGCCAGGGGGGAGGTCGGCAGGGCGCGGGGCGGAGCAGAGGGGCAGCGGCCTCCCGCAGGCGGGCTCCTGGAGGGCGACGGGGGAGGGGAGCCTGCCTTGCAGACCCCAGGTGTCACCATGCTGCCGACTTTGGCATCGGATTCCTAAAATAAAATCAAGCACTCAGTGTGCCAAACAGGAGAGCCGCGCCGAGGGCCTTCTCCTGCAGGGGGCGCTGCCCTCGGGGGCTTCCTTCCCCGCACCCCCTGCCCTCCCCGAGCTCTCCTGCGCCTCCCTGTCCAGCGGGCTGCAGAGCGTCCGTTCTGAAGCTTCTGGTTACTCGTGTTGTCCTCAGAGCTGGGTGGCCCCCGCCCCAGCCCCCTCACACTTCCAGCCCTGATGCTGTGGGCTCAGAAGCAGAGGAGCAGTGGGCAAGTTGGAGAGGGCAGCACAGGGCACGAGCCCTGCCCTGCAGCCTGGCACCCTTGGACCCATCCACAAGGCCAGGGTCACGGCCGAATCCAGGGATCGGCTGGGTGCCCCATGCTCCCCCCAGAGCAAGGCCAGGCCCCTCCCCCCGTGTCCCCTCACTGTCACCCAGCTTCTGATGGGGACTCTGGCACAGCTGAGCCCCTGTGAGCTTGGCTCCTCCCCAGTAAGGTGTCCTGTCACCCGCGGGCGTCGCCTGGTCACCTTTCTCAGGGTCACATGCTCACAGCCCACAGGGCGCCTGTGCCTCTAACAGCTCTTTGTTCTGTGGCCTGTGTCTCTTTCGCAGCACACCGCCAGCTGTGACTGTGGCCGTGACCATGTCTTTTGCTGCACTGAGTTGGGGGGGAACCAGGGGACAGGAGAGGATGGCGGGAGGAAGGGCCGGACCAAGCGGCCCTGGCTTTGGAGCCTTCCCCTACCTCCCCTCGCCTCTGCCCAGCTCGCCGATTTGCCCCTCGTGTCCTCCAGCCCTTGACCCATCCCCCGTGGGGCCTGAGCACGCCCCTCGTAGGGTGGTTTATTTTAACCAGATCTGCCCGCTCGTCCTCCCGGGGGGACTCAGAGGCCGAGAGGGAGCTGCTCCTGGCCCTGGCCGGCTCTCAGTGGAGCAGCGTTGGAACCAGGGCAGGGAGGGCTGGAGCCACGTCCCTCTCCGCAGCACTTCACCGTGGCGATGCAAGCAAGTGGCAAAGGCCAGTCCAGTTATCATTGCTGCCCGAAACTTACACTTGGGACAGCCACTTTGTTTTGTTCCTGTTTTGTGGGTCGGAGTCAGGAACCTCAGGCGGACTTGGCTGCTCCTGTTTAAGACCCTTCACGGGGTTATAGCTGGTGCTTTCAACATCTTTCCCGGAACTCTTAACCCGATCCATCTGTCTGTTGGACTTTTTCTCTTTTCCGTGTTATTCCAGCTCATGGTTTTGCTAAACTTCCCACATCACAGATCGATGATATTCTCCCCATCTCCCAGTAATACTTCCCCTCCCTTTTCTATAAGTTCGTCTTCTCGAGACCCTTCCAGCTTCAACCTACTGCCCAGTGCCAAGGTGGCACCATATATTTAGGATTTTTGATGTCTCAACATCAAAATTACCAAATTAGTACCAAATTAGCTAACAAATTACCCCCAAATATAACAGCCTAAATGTTTTTTAAAAATTATATTTCTGGTGCAGGCATTGGGTGCATGGTTAAGATGCTGCTAAGGAGGCCTACGTCCTTTACCGGAATGTCTGGTTCAAGTCCCAGCTCTGTCCCCAGTCAGCTTCCTGCTCATGTGTGCCCCGGGTGGCAGAGATGACGGCTCGGGTGATTGCCCCCCCCCCCCACGTGGGAGACCTGGAGGGAGTTGCTGGCTTCTGGCTTTCACCTAGGCCAGCTCTGTCTATTGTAGACACCTGGGGAGAGAACCAGCAGATGGGATCTCTCTCTCTCTCTCTCTCTGCCTTTTAAATGAAATAAAAATGCATTAAAATGTCTCCTGCCTGTGGCTTTGTGGCTCAAGAATTCACGAAGCCTTATCCAGGCAGTCCCTGCTTGGGGAATCCCGTGAGAGTGCAGTCAAGTGTTGGCTGGAGTTTGGTCATCTGAGCGTTCTTCAGGGCTGGATGTCCAAGACGACTCACTAAACATGGCCAACTGATGACGGTGTGGGCTTGAAGCTTAGTGGGGGTCATTGACTATGGTGCCTGCACGCGGGTTCTGAATTTAGCATGGCAGTCTCCTCGAGATGGCGTGTGTGTGTGTGTGTGTGTGTGTGTGTGGAAAGTCCGGCCTGTGCCTTCGCGTGTGTGTGTGTGTGTGTGTGTGCTGGACTCCTCATGGGGCGACTGTCTTCTTCCAGAATAAGCAACTCTAAAAGCCAGCCGGAAGCTGCAGGACCGTACGTGACCTCACCTTGAAGACCATACAGTGCCATTCCATCTGCTCCTTGTTGGTCAAAGCAGTCAGGGCCCCCTGAGGCTCGGGGAGGAGACTTGGTGGCCAGGACACAAGAGATAGCAGTGAACCTCGGACAATGCCGACCAGTAAGGCACCCAGCGAAGCCTGGGAACACCGAGTGCGCTCCTTGTCTCTAGGCAGATTGAGGTCTGAATCAGGGACCCGTGCTGTTTTCCCAAGAGCCGAGGAGTGAGCATGGTTTGTGCAGCCCTGGACCAGCACACGAGGTACGTACGACGCTTCGCTCCAGCCACAGCGACGTTCCGAAGGTGAGAAGGTCCCGTCGTGTCACGGTGGATCTTTTCATGCGTAAGGCCAACGTTTGTGATCAGCATTGTGTGCCCGGTGCTAGGGGCACAGCAGCGGAGAGAACAGGGCTCCTGACCTCCTGCAGTCATAATAAAATATCCTCACACATGTAAAACTGCAGCCGTGACAAAGCGACAGAGGAGGAGTGCTGTGAGAGTGTGTGCAGGGGTTTTTGTTTAAGGAGCTCAGGAAAAGGTTTTCTGACAGATCGATGACTCGCCTGAAATCTCAGGAATGAATGGAACTTACCCAGGAGAGGGCTGAGAACGCTGAGCCAAAGGAGCCCATGAGAAAATGCCTCGGGACAAAGAGCCGTGAGAGCAGCACAGGGACGGGAGAAGCCTGAGGGAGCTGAGGAGCAGGGGCACAGACTCGGTGGGCTGCTCCAAGGGGATGGGTTCCAACGGCACACAAGGTCGGTGCTGTGCGCAGCAGGCTAAGCTGCCGCCTGGGATGCCTGCATCCCATTTCAGAGCGCCTGGTACAGGTCCTGGTTCCTCCGATTCCCATCCAGCTTCCTGCCAATACACCTGAGACAGCAAATTATGGGTCAAGTTCTTGGGTTGTGGTGGAATGAGAAGGCCATGCCAAGATGGCCGCTGGCAAAATAAACTGCCTGGCAACAGGCTGTGATTGGATGGCTTCAGAAACTGCCTGGCAACAAGGTGTGATTGGTTAGGGGATAGACTGCCCCTTGACTGGATTGGCTGCCTTGGCTATATAAGCTGCTGTACCAACTGAAATAAACGAGTCTGCAGGCTGCTCGCCTCTGGCCTGCTTTGGGTTCCAGATGCTCATGTAGGAAACCAGATGGCGTTTCTGGCTCCTGGTTTCTGCCTGACACAGCCCTGGCCATTGTGGGCATTTAGTGAGTGAACCAGAGTTCTCTCTGTCTTTCTTTCTGTCTCTCTCTTTCTGTGTGTGTATATGTACCTCTTTTTTTTTTTTTTGCCACTCTGCCTTTCAAATAAATAAGTAAATAAATATATTTTTAAAAAGACTTACTCTGTTCTTTTTTTTTTTCTTTTTTTCTTTTTGACAGGCAGAGTGGACAGTGAGAGAGAGAGACAGAGAGAAAGGTCTTCCTTTGCCGTTGGTTCACCCTCCAATGGCCGCCGCGGCCGGCGCACTGCGCTGATCCGATGGCAAGAGCCAGGTGCTTTTCCTGGTCCCCCATGGGGTGCAGGGCCCAAGCACTTGGGCCATCCTCTACTGCACTCTCTGGCTACAGCAGAGAGCTGGCCTGGAAGAGGGGCAACCGGGACAGAATCCGGCGCCCCGACCGGGACTAGAACCCGGTGTGCCGGCGCTGCAGGCGGAGGATTAGCCTGTTGAGCTGTGGCTCCGGCCTACTCTGTTCTTTTCTAATAGTCATTAATTATCCAATTTGCATGGGTCAGAAATCCAGGCACAAAAACTGAATCTTCTGCAAGAGTGCAATCCAGGTGTTGGCCACGATGGGAATCTCACGGGTCTCAATCAGGAAGAGCCACTCACAAACACAACGTGGGAGCAGAGCTGTTTCTTAAAAAAAAAAAAAAGAAAAGAAAAGAAAGGAACCTTACTTTTTTTCATTTGGTGGGCAGAGAGGTAGATCTCCCATCCACTGGTCCACTCCCCAAATGCCCACAACAGCCAGGGCTGGGCAGGCTGAAGCCAGGAGCCGGGAGCTCCATCTGTGTCTCCCACGTGTGTGGCCAGGACCCGAGGACTTCAGCCCCATCTGCTGCCCCCACGAGAGCACAGCAGGAAGCTGAATCAGGAGCAGAGCAAGCGGCACTCACAGCGCAGTCCCGGCGCAGTCCTGGCGCAGCCCCCGTGGTCCGGTCAGCGATGTCCCGAGCAGGCACACCGCCCACGGTGCAGGCGCCTGTCCCAGAAGTCAGCCCCTTTGCAGACTCAGGACTGAGG
>CM027399.1:162708211-162729241 GCA_015711505.1 Sylvilagus bachmani | reverse complement strand
AAGGGGAGAGGGGGAGGGGGAGAGAAGGTGAGAGGGGGAGGGGGAGAGAAGGTGAGAGGGGGAGGGGGAGAGAAGGTGAGGGGGAGAGAGGGAGAGAGAAGGAGAGGGGGAGGGAAAGAAAGGGAGGGGGGAGAAAGGAAAGAGAGGGAGAGCGGGGGAGGGGGAGGAAGGGAGAGAGGGAGAGAAAGAGGGGAGGAGAGAGGGAGAGAGAGGGAGAGGGAGAGAGAGAGAAAAAAGGAGAGAGAGGGAGAGAAAGGGGGGAGAGGGTGAGAGAGGGAGAGAGAGAGGGAGAGCGGGGGAGGGGGAAAGAGGAAGAGAGAGAGGGGAGGAGAGAGGAGGAGAGAGGGAGAGAAAGAGGGGAGGAGAGAGGGAGAGAGAAGGAGAGGGGGAGGGAGAGAGAAGGGGAGGGGGAGAGAGGGAGAGAGGGAGAGGGGGAGAGGGGGAGAGAGCTATCAGGATGGATGTCACAAACCTGTGAAAGGAATCGTGTACACGTTATCTCTTTCTGGATTCTTCTGGCCAAACAAATCACAGTTCTACTCACACTCAAAGCACAAGAATTGAGCGCTAACAGCAGTGGATAGGGGTGGAACAGAAGTTCTTGTCTTTGCACAGAGTTCAGACGTGGACCGAGAGCAGTGGTAAGCGAGGTTTGACGGTGAACGACATCGTCAGGACGGATGGGACAGGATCCGAGATGCGCGGCCATGCCGGCTGGGGAGAGCGGGTCACAGGTTGACGGAGAGAGTGGCCCTGACCAAGCAGGCAGGGGTCTCAGCAAGCGCGGAGAGCTGGGCCGAGGGAAACACCTCCCACAGACCAGGGGTGTGGGTGTCTCGGGGGAAACAGTTCGCCCTCTGTACGCAGACTGGGGTTTGTACGGGAATGGGGTCCGGTTCTTCCTGCGGCCCCTCACCCCTGTTCCTGGACAAAGGGTTTTCTGGGTGTGAGATAAGACTCCTCCTGAGGTTATCAGACCGGGTAGCCCACGTGGCAGCCACCAGGGTCCGGGCAGGACTTTCTCACACTGGGCGCCTCCCACACACACCACTTGCACCAGAGGGAATCTCGGCGGCCACCTCAGGGTGTCCCCCACAGACGGCTCAGGACGGAAACGGAGGGACGTGTCGGCCCTGGGCAGGGAGGACAGACAGCGCCGCTCGGGTGGGGTACGTGTCGAGCTGAGCCGTCCAAGAGGTATGGCTCCGCACTTATGTGAACGTGTGGGCCTGGAAATGGGAGAAAATGTGAGTCGACAGGTCATATTCGGGTGGGTGGCAATTCTGGCCAGATGGGGGTGAGATCACCCAAGGAGACGGCCCCGAATCAAGTCGTAAAGAAGCCCACCAGTTACCGGTGGGCAGAAGCTGAGCCCACGGGAGACAGACAGAGCGGCTGGCACCTGGGGAGAGAGGCGGTCCCAGGAGCCCGAGGTCGGCTGTCAGATGCGCTGGGGTCAGGGGTCCACATAGGCTCAGGCGCACTCAGCGGAAGCGGGGAGTCGCCGGCCAGCCGAGCGGAGCGAGGTGGGGTGGGGGCGCGCCCCGGAACGCGCGTGTCCAAGGGCGCGCCCGTGCCTCGGGGCCCCTGGGAAGCCTCGGTGGTGCTGCTGGATGGGCACCGGCACAGTGTGAAGGTGCCGCGGGAGGGCCGGGCGCCAGCCACGCCCGCCACTGGTGAGGGCTCGCGTGGGCAGAGCCACGGCTGCTGGGCGGGGTCCTCTCCCCACTGTTAGTGCTGGGCACGCGTCTCCGGGCCTGATCTCTGATCCGGATGTTTTGTGCGGCCGTCGGCGCTCGCGGCGAGAAGGCCCGGCCAGCTCCCCCCTCCCTGTGCCGCTCGGACCCGGCGGTGGCCAGGCCGGGGGACGCCTGCTCGCCGTCCTAGCGCCAGGCCGGAGCCGACGCGACGCCCAAAGCTCCTCGAGGCCTTCCCGGACAGCAGGGGTCGCGCCGGGGGTCCCGGAGCGCAGACAGCCCCTTCCGGACCGGCCTTCTCCGCCAGGGACGCCACGGCCCCGACGGAGGGCCGGAGCCCGCCCAGCCGGACGCGGGAACCCGGGCCGCCCCCGGGCACCCCCGACGCGCGTGCGCGGGCCCCGCCCCCCGCGCGCGGGACTCTGGGGCGGCCGCGAGCGTCGCGCGCCGATTGGCGGCGTCCGGGGCCGCCCCCGGTGACTGACGGCGCCCGGCCCCGCCCCGCCGCCGCCGCCCGGGTGTGGAGCCGGCCGCCGCTCGCGGGCTGCGCGTCCGCCCCGCCGCCGCCGCCGCGCCTCCGCCATGGACCTGTTCGGGGACCTGCCGGAGCCCGAGCGCTGCCCGCGGCCGGCTGCCGGTAAGCGGCCTCGCGCCCGGGCGGCGCGGAGGAGGACGAGGGCGGCGGGGGCGGGAGGCCGCGCGGCGGCCCGGGGCCGGACCCTCCCGCAGCCGGGAGCCGCGCTCCGCCATCTTCGCCGCGTGAGGAGGCCGCGCGGGGGCTCGGCCCGGCCTGGGCGTCTGCACCGGCGCCGCGCGCGGCCGTCCCCCGGTGCAGTTCGGCGAACCCCGCGGCTTCTCGGGCCAGGCCCGGGCGCAGCCCGGGGACGGGGGCCCGGGGAGCCTGGAGCCGGGCCCCCTGCCCCTCCGGAGGGCCCGGGGCGGCGGGAGGCGGCGGGAGGCTGCGGGGAGGCGCGCCCGCACGCCTGGCCGAAGCTCGGTCCGCGGAGCGCCGGCGCGCAGGGCCAGGGCCTCGGGTCGCCCGCGCGCAGCCGCGGTGTGCGGGAGCCGTGCGTGGGCAGCCTCCGCCGGGCCGTTTGCAAGTTCTCTCCCCCCTGCTCCCAGTGATGGCTGCTCCGCTGGCGCAGGAGCGTGCAGTGGCCGTTCTCGCGCTGTGGACCTGCCTCGGGCCCACGCGGTTGTAGTCGCGGGTGGGAAGGGCCGTGCAGGCAGCCTTGACGGTGGAGCGGAACTTGTGTCTCGGCAGCTTTGGGGCGCAGCTTGGATTCGCCAGTGTGCCCGTAAATCCAGCGTTCTCACGGTGTGCTTTGAAAGAACGACACAGACGGGGTGTGACGGAGACTTGGGGTGTTCACTCCGCGGATGCGCACGAGAGCCAGGGCTGGGCCAGGCCAAAACCAGCAGCCCGTACTCTGGACCCCCCACCCCTACGCGTGCTTGGCAGGAACCTGGTCCCTGCTGGTCCTCCGGTGCCGCCCAGGGCAGGAGCAGAAACCTGGTCCCTGCTGGTCCTCCGGTGCCGCCCAGGGCAGGAGCAGGAACCTGGTCCCTGCTGGTCCTCCGGTGCCGCCCAGGGCAGGAGCAGGAACCTGGTCCCTGCTGGTCCTCCGGTGCCGCCCAGGGCAGGAGCAGGAACCTGGTACCTGCTGGTCCTCCGGTGCCCCCCAGGCGCAGTAGCAGGACGCGAGGAGCTGGGACTTGGGACTGGGGCTCCCCCGTGGGATGCAGGTCTCCGAAGTGTCAGCTTGGCCCCTGTGCCACAGCACCCTCGCCATGAAAGTCTCCATTACTTTTTATTCAAAATTGATTTGCGTCTGCCTGGGGAAGTTCCTCTTGACGTGACAAAAACCTAACAACTCAAAGTTAGAGAGAGAGGGCGAGAGAGACAGGCCTTTCATCTCTTGGTTCACTCCCCAAATAGCCTTAATGGCCAGGGCTAGCCAGGCCAAAGCCAGGAACCGGGGGCTTCTTCTGGGTCTCCCATGTGGGTTCAGGGGCCCATACGCTCGGGCGATCTTCCGCTGCTTTCCCAGGGACTTAGCAGGGAGCTGGATCGGACGTAGAGCAGCCGGGACTTGAACCGGTGGCCGTGTGGGATGCTGGCATTGCATGCGGTGGCTTTACCATTGTGCCACGGCACCGGCCCCTCAAAGTCGCACAGGTTGGCACCTAGGTTGCCACCAGATACAGGAGGAGGGCGTACCCAGCCAATTGTGTTGTCTAAACTCAGCTCCAGAGCCTGGCTGAGGTGCGAGGCGGGCAGAGGGGCTGCACCCGCCCCCGAGGGGCCTTAGTGAACGGCTGCCTGCCCGCTGGGAGGGTCGCAGGCCCTGCCTGGATGCGTGTCGTTTTAAAAACAGCTTTGAAACAAGACATGCTTTCAGACTCAGAGACAGGAAACTGAGGGCTAGGAACTAAAATGAGTGACGGGATTGGGATCCGAAGTTTTCTCTCCGCTGGCTGCAGTCAGTACGGTGAGACTTGACAAGTTAGAAAATCATTTGAACGAGAACAGAATCTGGTTTCACATTCTTGTGAGCATTATGATTTTTTATTTTTATTTATTTGAAAGGCAGACAGAGCCAGACCTTGCATCTGCTGGTTCGCTGCTGTCCGCAGCAGTCAGGCCGGCCCAAGCTGGAGCTGAGAGCCGCCCACTGTTGGGTTTCCCCCGTGGGTGGCAGAGACCCGGCCACTTGTGCTGCTTCCCGAGGCTTACGTCTGCAGGAAGCTGGATTCAGAAGTGGAGCCGGGACTTGAACCCAGCGCTGCAGAGTAGGATGAGGACATCCCGAGTGACCCGGTGCTGCACCAGCTGCAGGCCATTGTGATTGTCCTTCCATCCGCTGCTTCACTCCCCACATGGCCGCAGTAGCCAGAGCTGCATCGATCAGGAGCCTCCTCCAGGTCTCCCACGTGGGTGCAGGGCCCAAGGACTTGGGCTATCCTCCACTGCTGTCCCAGGCCGTAGCAGAGAGCTGGATCAGAAGTGGAGCAGCTGGGACACAAACCGGTGCCCATATGGGATGCCGGCACTGCAGGTGGGGGCTTTACCCGCTACGCCACAGTGCCAGCCCCCTGTTGTGAATTTTCTAAAAGTTTATATGAAAAGGAGTATGACACAGATGGGGAGATATCAGTCCTCCATCCACTTGTTCACTCCCCAAAATGCTGGAGCCAGAAACTCGACCCAGGTCTCTCGGGTGGGTGGCAGGGATTCGGGTACTGGAGCCATCCCCTGGTCCCTGGTAGGGTGTGTATGGCAGGATGCTGGCTCTGACAGAGGCAGGACTCCAGCCCAGGTGCTCCATCACAGCCCAACCCACTGTAGCATAATGCCTGCCCCCACAGTGATTTTTTTAAAAGGAATTTATATACCATACTGTTTTTTAAGATTTTATTTATTTGAGAATTAGAGTTACACACAGTGAGAGGGAGAGATAGAAAGGTCTTCCATCTGCTGGTTCACTCCCCAGATGGCCCGCAACAGCTGGGGCTGTGCTGATCCAAAGCCAGGAGCCAGGAGCTTCCTCTGGTCTCCCATACTGGTGCAGGGTCCAAGCACTTGGGCCATTCTCTACTGCTTTCCCAGGCCACAGCAGAGAGCTGGATTGGAAGAGGAGCAGCCGGGACAAGAACCGGCGCCCATAGGGGATGCCAGCATTGCAGGTGGAGCAGCCGGGACTAGAACCGGCACCCATAGGGGATGCCAGCATTGCAGGTGGAGCAGCCGGGACTAGAACTGGTGCCCATAGGGGATGCCAGCATTGCAGGTGGAGCAGCCGGGACTAGAACCGGCGCCCATAGGGGATGCCAGCATTGCAGGTGGAGCAGCTGGACAAGAACCGGTGCCCATAGGGGATGCCGGCATTGCAGGTAGAGCAGCTGGACAAGAACTGGTGCCCATAGGGGATGCCGGCATTGCAGGTGGAGCAGCTGGACTAGAACTGGTGCCCATAGGGGATGCCAGCATTGCAGGTGGAGCAGCTGGACTAGAACTGGTGCCCATAGGGGATGCCAGCATTGCAGGTGGAGCAGCTGGACAAGAACTGGTGCCCATAGGGGATGCCAGCATTGCAGGTGGAGCAGCCGGGACTAGAACTGGTGCCCATAGGGGATGCCAGCATTGCAGGTGGAGCAGCTGGACAAGAACTGGTGCCCATGGATGCCAGCATTGCAGGTGGAGCAGCCGGATAAGAACCGGTGCCCATAGGGGATGCCAGCATTGCAAGTGGTGGCTTTTCCTGCTAGGCCACAGTGCTGACCTTGCTAAATGGTTTTTTAATTCTTGTGAGGAGCAGGGACTATAAATTTGTGCTAATTGAGGGAGTAATAAAAGACCTAGTTCTTTTCTTTCTTTCATTCTTTCTTATGATTTATTTATTTATTTGAAAGTCAGAGTTACATAGAGAGAGAGAGAAAGATCTTCCCTCTGCTGGCTTACTCCCCAAATGGCCTCAATGGTTGGGGCTGTGCCAGGCTGAAGCCAGGAACCAGGAGCTTACTCCAGGTCTCCCACATGGGTGGCAGGATCCCAAGCACTTGGGCCATTTTCGCTGCTTTCCCAGGCCATAGCAGGGAGCTGGATCAGAAGTGGAGCAGCCGGGACTTGAAGCGGCGCCCATATGGGATGCCTGCTGCAGGTGATGGTTTTACCATCTATGCCATGGTGCCAGTGTGAGACCTGGTTATTTTTACAATTTCCAGGAAGACTCAGTAAGTGAAATGGGGATGTTTGGTTTCAAATCTAGCTCTTGACCTATTAACTCTACCTTCTCGGGCTATTCCTGCATCTGTGAAGGGTGCTGTGTGGACAGAGCAGTGCACAGCACCTTCAGAGCACAGAGATACTGTTTTCTGCACGTGAGCTGTTATCATCTGAGCTGTCAGCTGTATCAGCTGTTCACAGGAGAGCAGGGGCCGGTGCTGTGGCGTAGCGGGTAAAGGTGCCGCCTGCAGTGCCGGCATCCCATATGGGAGCCAGTTTGAGTCCTGGCTGCTCCACTTCCAATCCAGCTCTCTGCTATGGCCTGGGAAAGTAGTCGAAGATGGCCCAAGTCTTCGTGTCTCTGCACTCGCATGGCTTGGAATCGACACAGCTCCGGCTGTTGCGGCCAATTGTGGAGTGAACCAGCAGATGGAAGACCTCTCTTTCTCTCTCTGCCTCTCCTTCTCTCTGTATAACTCTGACTTTCAAATGAGTAAATAAATCTTTTAAAAAAAGATTAGAAGGACAGCAAACAACCCTAAAAGGGTTTCATAGAAGCACCAGCAGGGGCCGGCGCTGTGGCATGGAGGGTGAAGCTACTGCCTTGTTGCTGGCATCCCATATGGGCACCAGTTCCAGAAGAAAGTCTCTGCTGGGCCTGCGCCGTGGCTCAACAGGCTAATCTTCCGCCTTGCGGCGCCAGCACACCGGGTTCTAGTCCCGGTCGGGGCGCCGGATTCTGTCCCGGTTGCCCCTCTTCCAGGCCAGCTCTCTGCTGTGGCCCAGGAGTGCAGTGGAGGATGGCCCAGGTGCTTGGGCCCTGCACCCCATGGGGAGACCAGGAGAAGCACCTGGCTCCTGGCTCCTGCCATCGGATGAGCGCGGTGTGCCGGCCGTGGCGGCCATTGGAGGGTGAACCAACGGCAAAAAGGAAGACCTTTCTCTCTGTCTGTCTCTCTCTCTCACTGTCCACTCTGCCTGTCAAAAAAAAAAAAAAAAGTCTCTGCTGGATTCAGCTTGGGCCAGCTGTGGCCACTGCGGCCATCTGGGGAGTGAACCAACAGGTGGACGACCTCCTCTCCCTCTCTCACTGTAACTCTGTCTTCAAATAAAATAAACCTTAAAGAAAGACATCCAGTGTCCAAGAAGAAAGTCCCAAATTAGTGAATTTTGTTCTTTTGATTTTTGTTTTTAGTATCTCACCTAATGTTTCGATCCTCAAGCCTCTTAGATTTTTATGATCTGGAAAAAAAAATCTAGAAAGAGTGCATTAAACGCTTTCAGTCATTGTGCTGAAGTCGTAGTTTACATTCCAGCCCTTACAGGCTGTGGTTGCTGAGTGAATCAAGCTTTCACGAATTAATAGATGATTTACTTAAGAGAAACAGGCTTGTTCATGGGACGTTCTATGTCATGCCCTTAAAAATGCTTTAAGATGGACAACTGTACTTCATAATTCAAACATTATTTAAAGGTGTCTTTATTTTGGGTCGGTGCTGTGGCATGCCAGGTTGGGCCGTGGCCTGTGGTGCTGGCATCCCTTATGGGTGCTGGTTCGTGTCCTGGCTGTTCCACTTCTGTTCCAGCTCCCTACTGGGGCATCTGGGGAAGCAATGGAGGATGGCCAGGTTCCTGGACTCCTGCCACCCTTGTGGGAGACCTGGAAAAGGGCCTGGCTGTGGCAGCCATTTGGGGAGTGAACTACCATACGGAAGATAACTCTCTGTTCCTCTCTCTAACTCTGCCTTAAAAAAAAAGAAGTGTCAAGAATTTTCAGCTGGCACCGTGGCTCAATAGGCTAAACCTCCACCTGCGGCGCCGGCACACCGGGTTCTAGTCCCAGTTGGGGCGCCGGATTCTGTCCCGGTTGCCCCTCTTCCAGGCCAGCTCTCTGCGGTGGCCCGGGAGGGCAGTGGAGGATGGCCCAAGTGCTTGGGCCCTGCACCCCATGGGAGACCAGGAGAAGCTCCTGGCTTCAGATCAGCGCAATGTGCTGGCCGCGGCGGCCATTGGAGGGTGAACCAATGGAAAAGGAAGACCGTTCTCTGTTTCTCTCTCTCACTGTCCACTCTGCCTGTCAAAAATAAAAGGAATTTTCACAGTAAATTGTTTTCACTTTTAAGTTTATTTATTTGAAAGGCAGAGAGAGAGGGATCTATCTGCAACTGTTGTGACCTCCAAATGCTCACAATAGCTGAGGCTAGACCAGACTGGAGCCAGGACGTCCACTCTGGTCTGCCGCATGGGTGGCAGGGACCACGTCCTTGGGGCATCGTCACCTGCTGCCCCCCAGGATGTGCCTTGGCCAGAAGCTGAAGTGGAAGCAGCTCTGGGCATAATCGCAGGCACTCTGATGAGGAGTGCTGGATCCCCATCAGGGCTGCTCCCACGGTGCAGTGTGCGCCACTGCCTCATGTCAGAGGGTGGTTCTCTCATTTATTTGGTTGCTGCTCCAGTACATTGACACTGACAGTGAGCCATCAAGAACTAAATACATAACTGCATGGGAGGCCATCAAAAATATTTTCTTCAACAAACAGTGGAGATCTAAGCATAAAATAAAGATATTAGAAGAAAACAGACTAATTATAAAATTTTGGGGTTGAGCAAGAAAACCCAGGACATCAGAAATTAAAATTAATTTGTAGAAGTTTAAACTTTGGAGGACAAAAGATACTACAAAGGCAAAAGACAAACAGAAAATAATTGCAATGAACATTACTAGGATCAATATTCCTAATAAATGAGAGGCTCACAAAATTAGTAAGAAAATGCAGATAACCTATTAGATAAAGGGTCAAGGGCTGAATCCCGTCAGCTTCAAGGAGAAGGAAATGGTGCCAGCTATCAAAGGAGACTCCCCAGCTTCCCCAGGCAGGAGGAGCGCTGCTCCCTCAGTGAGGGGCCGTCTTCCCCACTCATGTTAACAGAAGCTGGTTACAATTTGGTGAAGATGTATGGAACTGACATCCTCCCATACTATGTGGGGAGTGCAACTGTTGCAACGTCCCAGGGAATCTGGTTTAGCTTCTGTCAAGTGTAACTCGGATCCCCCGGGACCAGCAGTCCAGCAGTTACTGATGATGGCTTCTGGCTTCATTGTGGCATTCTCATGTGAAACTAGACAGCTGAAGGCCCATCAGGAGCTGTGCGGTGAGTGGTTCCCACACAGAGTAGAGCAGGACTGGCAGAGAGTGGCTCACACTCAAATGTGTCACCCTGGCGGGTTATGTGATCGGTGACACATGCAGAATGCTGTGGGGAGAATGAGCCTGCCTCTGAACAGTTAACATTGTGTATGTGTGTAGACAGGGGTGAGGAGAGTGAGTGGAGGTGGTTGGGAGCTGATAGAGGAAACCCCTCCTTTTCCAGCAGTGCTCTGGTGTTTAGAAAACATCCACAGTGCCTCTGTACGTGGAAAGAAACTTGGGTATAAAAAACTTACATAAAATTTTAAAAAAGATTTTATTTGAAAAGTGGAGCAACAGAGAAGAGAGACAGAGACAAGTCTTTAATCCGCTGGGATAAAATATTTTAAGGTCTTATTTTCCATTGCAGCCTCTAGGTAACTAGTGATCAGTTTGAGAGTGTTTTTTCTGCGTGGTATTTCTGGTTTCTACCAGACCTAACTTCAGGACGCAGAACGGGGCTGGGGGGGGGGGGGAGATTGCTTTGATTCACTGTAATGAGAAAACATTTTCAGTTCTGTTTTCTTTAGAATTCTTAATGTTTAGAACCTGGGGGCTCTATTCCAAAGTATGTCAAGTTCATACTTTTTCCAATGATGCAGCCCCTAAAATTTTGGATTTCTATTCAACCAAAATAGAAATATAAGTTTTGGACTAATCAGAAATTTTCTTATGTAATATCTCTGGCCGTGGGTCTAGTGTTGTGGCATAGCAGGTCGTGTATGACTGCCGATTTGTGTCCCTGCTGCTCCACTTCCAGTCCATCTCTCTGGTAATGGGTGCAGGACCCAAGCACGTGGGCATCTTCTGCTGCTTTCCCAGGCCACCGCAGAGAGCTGGACTGGAAGAGCAACAGCTGGGACTTGAACCTGTGTCCAGTGGGATGCTGGCGCCACAAATGGGGGCTTTTACCTGCTACACCACAGTGCTAGCCCCATAGGTAAATCTTAAAAAAAAAATCCAAATGCAGACTTCTAAGTTTGATCCTTTTAATGATGCAAAAGTTATTCCCAGGACTTCTAGAGGATCTGGATGATTATTGTGGGATCATTGCCAGGGTAGGAAAGGATGCTCTTTGTGAAGTTCCTGGGAGGGTGCCTGCTTGTGGACCAGGGTGGTGCTCCCCGAGAGAGTGGCCCGGAAACCTGCTCCTCTCCTCACAGCCTCTGATCTTGGGCAGGTGTCTGACCTCGGTGCCTCAGTTTCCTCATCTGAAACCCGCATGGGAGTGCCTGCCACGTGTGACTAAAGTAAGGATTGACTGAGCTGAAGGGAGTCGCACCCTTAGATGGTGCCTGACAGTGGTGTGCCGCCCGTATGCCATTCTTAATAGCAGCCACGACAGTGTGAGATGGCCTCACTGTTTCTCACGGAAGTACCTCATGTAGGAGTGTTGTAGAACCCAGTGCACAAGCAGCCAGTCACTGGTGTCAGTGTGTGTGTGACGTGGTAGAGGAAAGGGTGTTTGCAAAGCCCAGAGCAGGGGTAATTCCCAACTCTCGAAGAGCCACAGGTGAGGAGTCTCACAGGGCAGCTGGAGTTGGGTGCTCGGCTCCTGTGCCGGATGGTCCAGTGTTCCTGGCCCACCTTTGAGTGGTCAGTGATAGGACAGCTGGTGTGTTTATTTAGGAGTTTTGATGATGGCAACATGGGCTGCAGTCAGATGGTAGCTACTTTTTGCTCAATTCCTGGGAGAAAAAATGCTCAAGGCCTAAAATCAAGATATTATGGGACCTGGGCCAATCTGAAGCCAGGATCCAAAAGCTTCCTCCAGGTCTCCCACAGGGCCCAAGCACTTGGGCATCTTCTACTGCTTTCCCAGGCCACCGCAGAGAGCTGGATTGGAAGTGGAGCAGACAGGTCTTGAACTACGCCTCTATGGGATGCTGGCCCTGCAGGCGGCGGCTCCACCCGCTGTGCCACAGCGCCAGCCTCCCACCCTCTGGCTGCCCCGGGTGCGGGCAGCTGGAGTCAGAAGCTGGGCTTGAGTCAAGGAAGCACTTGCAGGTCTCCAGTGTGCGATGCTGCTGGGGTAGCGGCTGTTGTCTTATGTGCATGTGAGGTGTCAGCAAGAGGGTCACATTTGGTAGCTCAGAGATTTTCTGATGTATTTTGTCTGCTTCTGACCTAAAGAGCCCTCAAGAGATTTCTTTCTTTGGTGTTTATAAATTTAATTTAAAGTTTTTACTTTTTTAAAGAGGAGAATCAATACCCAGTCTTTTCTACATAAAGGCAACAGGGAGATAGAAATGAACCTCTGAGGAATATAAATTTATTATTTTCAGTGGATTTTAAAAAGGTTTTGTGTATAATAGAGTGATGGAGGGAGGGAGAGCGAGACAAAAGTGGTGGGGAGACATAGAGCTCTTCCGTCTGCTGGTTACTCCCCAAATGGCTGTAACAGCCAGGCTGGGCCAGGCTGAAGCCAAGAGCCAGGAACTCCATCTGGGTCTCCCACATGAGTGGCCAGGGCTTAAGCACTTGGTCCATCTCCCCAGGCACATTAGCAGGAAGTTGGATCAGAAGTGAAGGAGCTGGGACTTGTGGAACCAGCATTCTGGTATGGGATGCCAGTGTCGTGAGTAGTGACAACCCACTGTGCCCATAGCACTGGCCCTCTGAATTGTTTTTCTTAAAGATTTGTTTATTTATTTGAAAGAGTTACAGTGATGGAGAGACAGGAGAGAGATCTTCCATCCGCTGGTTCACTCCCTAAATGGCTGCAGTGACCAGGGCCGGGCCAGGCCAAAGCCAGGAGCTTTTTCAGGGTCTCTCCCATGGTTTCAGGGGCCCGAGCACTTGGCCCATCATCCCCGGCTTTTCAGATGCGTTAGCAGGGAGCTGGATTGGAGGTAGAGCAGCTGGGGCCCGTATGGGATGCTGGTATTGCAGAGGGTGGCCTAACCTGTGAGTGGGATTTTAAACAAGTCCATTTTCATGCTGGGTCAGAGGTGGAGTGAGACAGCGCCTCTGTGGGGTCATCGTGTGGACTTTCTCCAGCCCTTTGTTTCCCCTGTTCCTGTGGACATTTTGCGTATTTCACAGCGTGAATAGAATTCTGAGGGAAATCTGGAGCATAAGAACTAGTGGATAAATTGTATGTTTAAAAGGATAATTGAGCACAAAAGATCTAAGACATACTTTGGAATGTGAATCTTCGGGTTTTTAGATTAGAAAAAAAAATGCCACTGGCTTTCTCCAGAGGCTGGCTGCCTTGGATTATCTAAACCCCCTCAATTTGTCCATAGAGGTTTTTGAATCAGCTGCTGCCCTGGGGCTGGGGACACCAAGTTACAATTTTTTTTAACAGAAAGTTACTGAGAGGATGTTTAAAAATCTATAGATCTTTTTTTTTTAATTTTTAAATTTAATTTAATTTAATTTTTTTTTGACAGGCAGAGTGGACAGTGAGAGAGAGAGAGAGAAAGGTCTTCCTTTGCCGTTGGTTCACCCTCCAATGGCCGCCACGGCCGGCGCACTGCGGCTGGCGCACCACGCTCATCCGATGGCAGGAGCCAGGTGCCAGGTGCTTCTCCTGGTCTCCCATGGGGTGCAGGGCCCAAGCACTTGGGCCATCCTCCACTGCACTCCCGGGACACAGCAGAGGGCTGGCCTGGAAGAGGGGCAACCGGGACAGAATCTGGCGCCCCGACCAGGACTAGAACCCGGGGTGCCGGCGCCGCAAGGCGGAGGATTAGCCTGTTGAGCCACGGCGCCGGCCTATAGATCTTTTTAAAAAGATTTATTTATTTATTTGAAAGTCAGAGTTGCACAGAGAGAGGAGAGGTGGGGGGAGGGGTGTCTTCCATCTGCTGGTTCACTCCCCAGTGGTCTGCAATGACCGGAGCTGCGCTGATCCAAAGCCAGGAGCTTCTTCTGGGTCTCCCATGCGGGTACAAGGACCCAAAGGCTTAGGCCATCCTCCACTGCTTTCCCAAGCCACAGCAGAGAGCTGGATTGGAAGTGGAGCAGCTGGATCTCGAACTGGCTCCCATATGGGGTGCTGGCACTGCAGCCCAGGGCGTTAACCCTCTGCGCCACAGTGCTGGCCCCAAAACCTATAGATCTTTAAAGGGTTTCTCTATTTCTGAAATCTTTCTTGAGCTACCAAAGTATTGGTTTTTGGGGTCTAGAATCTGATTTTTTTTCTTCCAGGGTTATTATTATAATTCCACAAATTATTTGTTAATTTATCTATTTAAGGGGAGAGGAGCCATAGGGCCAAAAGTGGGAGCTGGGACCTCAATCCAGCTTTCCCATGTGGGTGGCAAGAAACCAGTCCTGAGTCATTCCCACTGCCCCCCAGGGTCTGAGTGGCAGGAGCCGGAGCCAGGCATGCACTCTGGTGTGGCACGTGGGCGTCCCAACCGCCAGATGTCCACCCTTCAAGGACAGACTTTTATATATGAGTAGTTGACGTTAGCGTTCCTCAAAATACCTATCAGCCCTTAAAATGCCTGTTGAGATCTCATTGGTTGCTTTCACGTGTACTGTAATTGTTGGAAACAAATGTTCATGTTAAATAACTGTCAAGAACATGTTTTTAGAATGAATTTTGTCCAAAGGGACAGAACATTTGTTGGAAAAATCTAACCGCAAACTTGTCTCAAAGCGTGAGAAACCGTCTTTCCTGCCGGCATTCGTCCTGGACAAAGCCGTGTGTGCTCTCAACAGGTTTCTGTGTTTCAGGGACAGAAGCCCAGAGGGGACCCCTACTCTTTGATGAACTCCCTCCGGCCAGCAGTACTGACTCAGGTACAGTCTTCAGGCTCTCCCAGGTGTGTGTCAACGTCTCTGCTCCTCCTGGGATTGGAGTTGTCTCAATCTTTCTCCCTTTCCCCCATTTTCAACACACAGATGTTTTAGGTGTTGGACTGTCTTTAAGTTTTGAGTCCATGGCATCAGGTAAGGCAGAAGAATCTGCTAGTCGTTAGCCCTGAGAAGCGCTGCCTGAGCTGCTGAGCGGTTTTCTCTGGTTCAGTGGAGTATTTGTTTTTCTGGCTGAAATAAAGTTGACTTTTTAGGGCAGGTTTTCATTCCCTTTGAGGTGCGAGGTTTTAGCATAGGTTGGAGATATTATTCACTGCAGTGCGAGCTGCCACTGGATTGACACGAGTTTTGAGTTTGTTCCAGTGCCTTATGTAGGTGTCCTGGTGGGCTGGATTCTGACGCTCAGCCCAGGCTGCGGGCTCACTCAGTGTTCTGCTGTGTTTCAGGGCCAGAGGGACCTTTGCTTTTTGATGGCCTCCCACCTGCTGGCAGTGGTGATCCAGGTAAGAGGCAGGAAGACACCTCAGGGCGCTGGCCTATCCTCTGTGAAATCCATGTATTGGTCCTAACAGGATTAGGGGTGGCGTGGAGTCCTAGCACAGCTAAGGCTCATTAAAGCTAAGCAGGCGCCATCAGCTGGCAGCAAACAGGTACTACAGGTACTCCATGCTACCTCGCTCTCGGCGATTGTTGAACTTCGGTTGAAACTAAGAATTAAGAGTTCAGTAATGGACTCTGACGTGTGTTATCAACATTTAAAAAAACCCAGTCTATTGCTCTGGTTACCTTCTGTTCCAGGACAGACTAGGTGTAGCAAATGTCCCAGCACGGGCTCCACCTGCTCCTGCAAACGTTCAACTTTTCTGTTTGTGTCCCGATCAAGCGGAAGGGAAGAATAGCCACTGTGTGTTAGGGCGGCTCATCTTACTTCTGACAGCGCCCCCTGCTGGGGACATTGAGGTGTCGGAGGTCCTAGCTGGTGTAAAACTCTCCTTTTCTTATCAAAAGAGCATCTTTTTTCCAAAGTGTGTGTTGTTGCTGTTGTTCAGATTTATTTATTTATTTGAAAGTCGGAGTTACAGAGAGAGAGAGAGAGAGATCTTCCATCTGCTGGTTCACTCGCTAGATGGCCACAGTGGCTAGGTCTGGGCCAGGGGAGCTAGGAGCTTCTTCAGGCCTCCCACTGGGGTGGCAGGGACCCAAGCACCTGGGCCGTCTTTTGTTGCCCTTCCCAGGCCATTAGCAGAGAGCTGGATCAGAAGTGGAGCAGTCGAGACCCGCACTGGTGCCCCATGGGATGCTGATGTCACAGGAGGCAGCTTAACCCCCCACACCATAATGCCGACCCCTCACGGTTTCTCTTTAATTCATTACCATAAAATCATTGGAATCAGTCTAGAAAGTATAGATTAAATTGGTACACTTCTTGTATTTTAGAAATAGTATCAGTCATTTTACTTAAGAATTCTCAGGGACCAGCACAGTGGTGTAGTGGGCTAAGAGCCTCTGCCTGCGGTGCCAGCGCCCCACATGGGCTCCAGAGCTTTTCTGACCCAGCTCTCTGCTATGGGCTGAGAAAGCAGTGGAGGATGGCCCAAGTGCTTGGGCCCCCTACGCCTGCATAGGAGACCCAGGAGAAGCTCCTGGCTCCTGGCTTTGGGTTGGCTCAGCTCCAGACGTTGCCATTTAGGGAGTGAACCTGCAGGTGGAAGACCTTTCTCTCTGTAACTCTACCTTTCAAATAAGTAAATAAATAAATCTTTAAAAAAAAAAGAAGAATTCTCAAAACTATAGACCTGTAACAAAAACTTACAGTGTTCTGAAACTCAAAATTTAGCTTGAAATCTTCCCGATAAAGACAATAATCTTAGGAGGAAGTGTTGCGGTGTAGCTGGTTAAGCCGCGGCTTGGGACAACCTCATCTCATAGCGGAGTCGTGCTGCTGAATGTTCTGGCTCCTCTGCTTCCGATCCTGCTTCCTGCTAATGTGCTGGGGTTGTGGGAGACAGCAGATGATGGCCCAAGTGCTTAGGCCACTCAGCTCACGTGGGAGACCCGGATGGGGCTCCCGGCTTCACCCTGCCCCACCCGGGGTGTTGCAGCAGCACACGGAAGACCTCTTTCTTCCCCTCTGTAAAAATAAATGAATCTAAAAAAAGAAAAAGTAAGACTCTTCATTATAATGAAACTTAATACATGCAAATAAAGCCCTTAATCGGTTTAATGAAAGAAATGAAGATTTGGCACAGCTATCTGTCAGTTGCTCATAGGACAGCCTCACACTAGTAATTTAGAAGATTTACATCTGCTATTAACAAGCTTGATTTTGAGTGGTGTATATATAGAGAGAATCTTGCATTCAGTGTTTTGTATTTCTTGAGAAAAATGACACATTTTTAATAGACCAGAACCATTGATAAAAATTGACTATGTTATAGGCTATAAAATAAGTCCCACTAAAGAACCTGCCTCGTGCTCTGCGGTGTAATTTGCTTAGGAGTCAGCAGCGGAGCTGTAAGATTTCTTTTGGGATTCAAAGAAAGGAATACACCTTCACAGACACATTGGGCCACCTGGACCCCAGACAGCAGCTGAGGGAGAGGCTATGGAGAGAGTGTGTTGGAAACCTTGTGACCTTTCCCTGTGAATGTGTGTTACATGGCTGCCTGCGTCTTCCTGAGGGCAAGGCTGGGTTGCCCTCCCTTGTGTGGGGGGCTGACTTTAAGTAGATGGCAGGGAGAGCTGCTCTGTGAGTCGGAAGCCCCGCCCAAACAGGTCGTCTACAAGTGCTTTAGCGCCAGGCTCCCCACGAACGTGCATCACGTGACGGCGAGAGGGCAGCCCCCTTTCTGGCAGCACCCTGTCTCCCAGGACGAAGGGCTCCGCACCAGACCTGGGCCCCGATGCACGGCGGGGGCGCAGTGCAAGCCAGGGCGAGTGGGTGGTATGGCCGCCAGCAGGAGCGGCGGGGAACCGGCCATCCAAGCAAGGCTGGTTTCTTCTGGGCACTCAGATCCGTGGCAGCCGGCGGGGGCACGGGGAGCTGTTGGACACTTGATGGGGCAGGTACTGGGACGCGTTCTTCCCACACAAGGTGTCTCTGAGGGGCTAGTGTTCTCACCTGTACGGGGAGACCCCGGGGGCTGCAGGCCCGGCCTCGGAGCTTTGCTCGTGGCGCGCACACCGCCGCTGCCGTTGCTCAGCTCCGAGGGCACAGCCCCCCGCGAGAGGGAGCACTGCAGCGGCCTAGCGCTGTTCAGGAGGGGAGCAGTCCGTAGAGCTGACGCCTGCCTTCACGTGCGCCTTTGGGGGACTGGTGCCCTTTCTGAACTTCTCCAGGTGTGTCAGTTTGTGTCCCCATTTATCATAAGAACCTGTGGAGGTACAGTCTCGCCCGTGTGCTGCCGACCAACAGTGTGTGTGTGTGTGTGTGTATCACTGAGGCCTTCGAGTCAGACAGACAGGGCTGGATCCTGTGTTTTCCCACTGTGGGTTGACAGCACGGCCTGTGTAGCCCCGCCAGCCCCATGTTGGGCCCTGACCGTGTCTGTCTGCCAGTTCGTTCTGTCGGCGAGAGCCGGGAAGGGCTCCGACAGTCTGCAGCTGTGTGTCCGTCTCCTTCGTTCCAGGTTCCCTTGCCACATCCGTCTCCCAGTCGGGGAGGAGTGACGGGTCGGGAGCGAAGCGCAAGGCCTCCGAGGAAGAGAGCGGCAGGGAGGAGCTTGCGGAAAAGAAAGTTTGTAAAGGTTTTCAGACAGTTTGAAAACAAATGTACTAGACTCTGCAGTTGAGACGCCCCGAGCGGGACTAAGCCCGCTTTCCAGTTAGGCCACGTCCTGTCTGGTGGGCAGGCCCCTTGCGGATTCCCAGGACTGCCTGCCCTTCCTCTCCTCCGCTTCCTTGTGCATGTCTCCCGGCCTTGGCTCAGACAGGGGGCCTGCGTCTCACCCGGTTAGGAGCAGGCCTGGTCTTAGCTGTCTGCAGAGAGCAGCCGCGTCCCTGCCCTTAGGCTCTGAGCCCGGTCTGGTTCACACCTGCTGGTTAGCACGGAGTCTGTGACTCCGCCTCAGGCGCCCCCTGTGAGAGCTGCAGCTGGGGAAGCAGCTGAAGTTTGGAGTCAGTTTTGTAACTTTTGAAGATTTGTAAGGAAGAAAAAGGCATGAAGGACAGAGAAACGGTTGTGATTTTCATGTATTGCGCCAGACTGCTTTGTCCCTTGCCACTGAGGACCTCAGCAAGAGGTGAGGCCGCACCGGGCTCGCAGAGGCGTGCCGCGAGCTTGCTTGTGGCTCCCCAGGGCACAGCGCTTCGCAGAGGGCTCCTCCGTAACCTCCGGGGCTCTCGGCGTCAGAAAAGGAGAACATAGCGGAAGCGGAAGGAGAGTTCTCTGTGGGTGGGAATCCTCCGTCCTTCCTCTGTTGAGTTAAGGCAGCCGATTCTATGGCTCGGTCCTGCTCCGGCCTCCGGCGTGGAAGCGCTGCTTTTCACAGTGTGCGCAGGGGCACGGGCACCGACTCCCCGGGCTGGCACTCGCTCCAGACTTGCTCTGTCCTGTGAGGCTGTCACACACTAGGTTTGCATGTGGTCCTTTTCTGATTTGAGCTCCTCTCTGGGAGGGGCACACTGCTTGCCCTGGGGCTCTGGCTTGTGCCAAGTCAGAGGGAGCTGTTCTGTCTCTGGCTTCCCTCTTGTGTGGTCCCTGGTCCAGCCTCGTAGACGCTGGCCTGCCCAGCAGCACTCAGACATTGCCGGGTAGCTCAGCCGTAGCTCCCTCTCACTCGCTCTGGGACTAGGACTCCTGGAAGGCCGGGCACAGTTTTGTATTGTTTTTTTTTGGTTGTTGTTCTGTTTCCTTAGCCTCGTCGGTGATCTTCGGTCTGAAGGGCTATGTGGCCGAGCGGAAGGGTGAGAGGGAGGAGATGCAGGACGCTCACGTCATCCTCAATGACATCACCGAGGAGTGCAGGCCTCCGTCATCCCTCATGTGAGTGCACACGCTCCAGCAAGCCTGCGCGGCGTCCGCTCCTCGCTCTGTTCCGAGTGCTGTTTTGGACTACGTAGTCGTGTTTAAACAACGACGGACATCACTTGGCGTTGCTCAGTTCTGCGTCAGTGGTTCTCGGCTGGGGTTGACTATGTCCCCTGAGAGGCATTTTATCCGTGTCTGGGGAACATTTTTGTTGTCACAGTTTGGGGAGGAGGCTGCTCCTGGCATCTGATTACAGCCTTCAAGCCCAGGACAACTCCGCCACAGCTGTCAGTAGTGGCTGCAGTTAGAAATCCTGCTGAACGGCCGGCGCCGTAGCTCAACAGGCTAATCCTCCGCCTTGCGGCGCCGGCACACCGGGTTCTAGTCCCAGTTGGGGCGCCGGATTCTATCCCGGTTGCCCCTCTTCCAGGCCAGCTCTCTGCTGTGGCCAGGGAGTGCAGTGGAGGATGGCCCAAGTGCTTGGGCCCTGCACCCCATGGGAGACCAGGAGAAGCACCTGGCACCTGGCTCCTGCCATCGGATCAGCGCGGTGTGCCGGCCGCAGCGGCCATTGGAGGGTGAACCAACGGCATAGGAAGACCTTTCTCTCTGTCTCTCTTTCTCACTGTCCACTCTGCCTGTCAAAAAAAGAAATCCTGCTGAACGGGAAGGGACCCCACAGCACGAGTCCTCAGTGTGGGTCACTCCTTGCTGTGCCAGAGCAGCTCTGGCAGGGACTGTTCTCCTGCGACCTGGAAGGTTCAAGTCTGGCAGTCACTGGAGCTAGTACCAGTAGTCGGCACACAGAAAGAGCGAAAAAGCAGAAATGATGCCGGGAAGAGGGACGGTGAGATGTTTCTAGCAGCCGTACAGCCCAAAGCCTCTGGGTAGGCTCCTAGGCGTGGAGAAGTCAGTCAGAAGGGAGAACGTTAAGTTGGCTGTAACCTACTTGGTCACTTATAGAATACATGCTGTAACTGAGACACTCCTTACTCTGTGAGTGAGACCCGCTGCCCCTGACACACTGTGTTCTGCTGATGTTTGTGCTGACGCGTTTGTCCAGTAGATGCGGCCTAATCGTGATGTGCAGAGGCGATGGCTGCCACACACTGCACACACCTGCATCTGCAGGCTGCCATTGCTCAGGACGTCGTGAGCCTTGGACCCCTGGGAAGCCTGGGGGTGCAGATCCTTGGGGTGCATGTAGCTGAGAGCACTTGCATACCTACACAACACTGCACCATACCTAGCAGTGCCAGTGCACTTCGGAAAGTGAGAGTTTATTTTGGTGCCAATAATTCTTTTTTTCATGATATATGAAGAATTGGGAAAATTCTAATGCGTGGGTTTCAGTTTTTGGAGGGGACACCAAAGTAAACCCATACATTTAGTTCCATTTTTTTCTGCCATCTTTGTGAAGTTCGTTGTACTAAGCTGAAAGTAACAGTCATTGGTTATAAACTGCACAGTGTATTCCCTCATGGCTCACGATGGCCCTAAATTGCAAAGGAGAATCAGAAAGTTTGGAAGAAGACAAAATAGAATAAATGTCATTCTCATTGGCACTTTTGTTCTTTTTTTCTTGAAATTGATGCCTTTTGTTCCGTGCATGTGGGTTTTGGCAAATCTTGCAAGGGGAACAGTAATAGGACTGGTAAGATAGGCTTTCAGAAACAGCTG